>JAOUZG010009324.1:2676298-2715397 GCA_026289955.1 Argiope argentata
ATTGATATAATCATGATAAAACAATGATATACAAGAATAAGAGATTGGAAGTTATGCAGTAATAGTTTATAATATCTGCTGGGACATCATCTGTAATGATCCTGTTGCCAGTCCATATATTTTAACTCTATTGAGCACTTTCCATTTTTCTATTTGCATTTATTAATCTAATTACGATAAATATGATGACATACAAGAACGAGGGATTCGATGTATCATATCACTTTTTTTAATATCTTATTGTACATCGTCTTAAGGAACTTAAAAAATGTCGAAATATATCATATAAGATGTTTTTTCCCATTATAGCAATTAATGTGCAAGAAGAAGGGCTTCGCAGTATTTCAACATTTGTTTCTAATATTTATAGTAACTAATATTTGATTATGATATATGATCATCTATAACGACGCTGTAAGCTATAGAAATATTTTATCTCATTTTGATATATTTCACTTTTTCAATATATAGTCATTAATTTTATCACGATAAATACACGTTGTTGAAGGACAAGGGATTCAAATTATTACATCGTTTCTTTCGAATATCTGATGGTACATCATCTATAACGATTCTGAAAAAATGTCGAGATGTTTGATGTATTCCATAAAATATCACGATAAATAAGACAATGTGCACGAACAAGAGATTCGAAGTAATACAGCACTTGTTTCTAAATTCTGACAGTAATAATCTATAACCATACTGAAAATTATCAAGATATTTGGTCTCATATTGAAATTTTTTTTACCTATAATAATTAATTCAGTCATGATAAATATGTCGTTGTTCAAGTAAAAGGCATTCGAAGTATAAATAGAATGATTGCAAGCTCTGTAAATTCGTTTTTCGAAAGAATAAAATAATAAAAATAAGCACCTAAAACAAATTACTAGGTGTCCCGAAACATACAGCTTGTCTTATGAATATGAAAATAGCATTTTGCTCATGTAAGACTTTTTAGGAACAGCAAAAGAAGAGTATGTTTGAGGTAGGTAGGTATGTAGGGTTTATTGGGAAGAGCTATGTGAGGCCTTATTGCGCTAGTCATATGGTTTAATTTAAAAGCTCATTAAAATGAACCTAAGCAATCAATTATAACTTAATAACAACTGAGATAAAATGCTTAAAATATAAGAAAATGCACCAGACAAAATTAAATTCCGAATTTTAAATGGAAAAAGTGAAACAAAGTAAAAGTGTGAGGTCAATGGTACCATTCCAAAAAGAAGCACTGATAGATAAATAGGTTAAAAAACAGTGAGTTGCAAGTAAACAGGTGAATAGCTTTTAAAAAGTTAAAAATATTTGGGTGGTACCTCTCACCCACTAGGTCGGTTAAAGTTAAGGATGATTTATTGAAGAAACTGACCGATGGAAATGGTGAAATGTTGAAATAATTTATTTAAAATTTCAGAGTACATTTTCAGATATATTTAAAATGTCGTTACTTGTTAGATATATTTAGAAAATGAAAAACTGAAACCCTTACATTTCATTACAGTTCAAAAAATACCTTATTTAATACTCAAAAACAAAATAAAAAAAATTCTATATTTAATTGTTTACAATGAAAGATACAAAATCGAATCAGCAAGAAATCTTTATTTTTTTCCACTTTCAGACAAGAAACATAAGATAGGTATCAACATCATTACCGAGACACCATTTATTTTAAAATGACAATCACGTTTTGCCAGTAATGAAAAAGAAAAGAAAACGGCTTCTTTTTTATTCTTGACTTTGGTGACTACATAGTTAAATTACGTTCTTAATAGTTTGTGTCTTAACAAAATGGTTAGATAAATCCAGTTACGGTCGCTTTATTCTTAAATGTGTTTGGGAAAAGCGTCGTTATTTGTTTTTCAAAGTGTTTGTATTGAAATGATATTTTTGTTTTATGTAGGTAACTACAATAAAAAGTCGATTTTTTTCCAAAAATTATGAATTTTTATCTTGTCAGAGCATGATGTTGTTTTTGAGATGATGTTTTTGGCGTCAACAAAAATACGTAGGATAAAAATAAAAATTTTATTGTCTGCCCGAGCATCTCAAAAAATCAGCTTTTAATAAAGCGGTGCCATTGCCTTTACAAAAGCTATAATTTTAAATAGTTAAGGACTAGAACAAATAAATCCTAGAAAAATGTTATTTTGAGCACGTGATTAAATGAAATAAAATAAATAGGAAATGTGATATATTTTAAAACAATCAATGCGAGAAAAAGTTTTTTGGATCGCTTGCGATACTAAAGTGACTCATTCAAAGAAACGTTTAAAATGAATAAAAATATAATTTAAATATTTGTATTCATTTTATTCATTTAAATATTTTTATGCAAATATTATAAAAATTGCACGAGCACGTGGTGCTTGGCCTTTCAAGAAATGATGTTCTGACATGATACATTGAAATATACATAGCAGATTTCATTTTAATCATTATTTTATTTTATGTTATTATTGTTTAAAAGTTTTTACATTTACATTGTTTCAATGTTTTTATCTATGATTCAATGTTAACTTTTTTTATACATCTTTCAACGCTATTTCCTTAGATAAATATATGATGGAATTTTCCAGCGAAAAACCTCATAAATTAAAATTTAATGCATATTTTATGATCAAATTAGGTACAAAAATTTCCCATTGTGTTCTATTGTTACTAAACTAGATAATAAGTAATTTATTAATAAGGAAATAATTTATAGTTGCCTTTGTACTTCACTGTCTGGAAAGAATTGAAAATTTCTAGTTATTTATCGGTTGATCCAAATATTCAAAGTGTGTATGGGAATACAGTTTATTTCTTATTTCAGGAGTTAGATAAAATATGTCTTAAGCTATTTGCAAAATTATAAGCAAATAATTTTAAAAACCTCTAAATTAAAATATTTCTTTATATCTATATTTAGCCAACACACGCCCTTTTTTTCAGTTTAAAAAATATGTTTTGATACTCAATAGGTATATTTTGGTTTCATAGATGTATTTGTAAATTATTTTTAAATATATTCAAAAATATAACTATTTTTGTACTTTTTACAAAAATTCCCTTCCGAATGTCTTCATAAATCTTAAATATTCCGTTACCAATATCATAGCTAAAAACTTTTTAAACCTTTTTTAAAGAGATGCTTCCAAAAATCTTACTTTTTTAAAAGAGAAAAAAATCTTTCGAATTTACCCCTTAATTAACTTATCTTTAATATAAAGACAAAAATTTAGGGAGAACAAGTTTGGTCTGGCATTCTTATGAATTGCAGTCTCTTCTATTCAACTTTGTTATAGTATTGCAAACCTATAACAAATCACTCAAATTTGGCTTATTTTTAATAGTTTTATTAATACAATAAAAATATACAATTATTTAGGAACAACCTGTGGGAGTGGTTTCTCCAAAACTTTCTTCATGATTCTCTAATTATCTTGTTATGTTAGAGTGTGTCTTATATGTTAATGGATACAATAGTTCAGAAATATTAACCTTTTACATTAATTTGGAATTGTTAAAGAATCCACAATGTCAGCTTTGGCGAGGTTTTTGGCGATTAATCCTTGGCATTTGATCAAAAGTCACCAATAATTGTGTTTGGGTTTTAAAGTAATTGTTCCCAATCGATTAAAACAAAAATTTGATAGAAAACTACACTTATAATTACAAAATCCCTTACCAAACGATTTATTTAGTGCATTGTGTTTCTCAACTGTCATGTTTATATCTTTCTGATATGACAGACCGACAGACTTTCGAATCCTTTTTGGATTTGGCTCAAAATGAAACATATGTTTACACATTTAATGTTTAATTTGAGTGCCTAGTCTTATCTATTTAACTCGCCGTTTAGTATTTATCTTGTTAACTTATATACGAACATTCAGACAGTCGGACTTCCTTTGAACACATTTTAAGCAATGCTTAAAAGAAATCTGCAACTTTGATACATAGAGTATATAGCTCATATTTTTAACTGTCTAGCTCAACTCTGTTTTGAATGATTTTTGTCACAGACAGACAGAAGAATGGTTTCTGAAAACGTGCTTTTTGATGTCGGAAAGTTTAAAACATGGAATTTCGTCAGATTCTCAAGTTCCATTTTTAATGATTATTATAATTTCGAGCTCTTATATGTATATGAGAAAGTAAAGAGTGTAAGTGTTGTAATTAGACAAGGCAAAACCGCATAGTATAGTGATATCGTAACATGACAAAAATACAGTGTCATTTAACAATGAAATTCAGACTGAAATTCTGTTGTTACCTCTAACTTGCCTCTTACTTGCCATGGACAAGCTCGTTAACAGAGTCAACTATTTTAAGCCGAGAGTGAGTCTCATATTTTTAAGTAGCGCGAACTAGGGCCAAGACTCACGCATCGTATTTGCTTGCACGGTTCCTTTTCACTGTGTGTGTGGGGGGGACATTCACATATCTCACAGACAGAGTAGAAGAAGAAGACTCATATCCAAACATGGGACTCCCAAAACATGAGGAAGACGTGCTACCTCAGTGCCAGGACATCGGCTTAAAAATAAGAGAAATGATTTCAGTCTCGATACGAGGCAACGCGATTTAACTTTATTCTCTTATTTCGTAAACTGTGAAAATGGGCAGTAAAAAATTTCTGGCTACCTATACTAAGTAAGTATAATATGTAAATATATTTTAGGTTTTTAAATTTTTTTTCATTTGATTAATTATTTGAATTAGCGAATTTTTGTTCATAATTTTTATTTTAAGTTTTACAATATGTTCTATGTATAAAAACGTGCTTAAAATGGTAGTATAGTAGATGGAGTTGTAGATTTCTCTTAAGAACCAGAAAAAAATATGTTGGTTCTGCCGTATAAAAGTGAGTTATAAAAGATTGTAGAGATTTGTCAATTTTAATTTAACTCTTAAAATTTCTCTTCATTGATCTAAAACATTAATCTACACTAAATTAATATATAAGGTGTTCATTAATTATTGTAGGGGTTTCCGTATCTCATAACTTTCGAAAAAAAAATATCGCAAAAACTGATTACTTATTCGTAAATAGCAACTCAAAGAATTTTACGTGAAAACAATGCGATCTTAACGCATTTGCATTCTAGGCAATTATGACGTCATAAATAAAAGTGACAACCGTGCAATAAAAAGCAATGTGTGTATTGCGGTTTCCCCAAACTAAATCAGTCATAGCACACATAGTCAAAAATAGCACAATACCCTTCAAACTTCCAATATTTTTTCTCAATCAGCTGCACTCTTAAGAAATGAATTTCTCCAAATCATTCGTCTTTTCGTATTATTCTTACTTAATTTTGTGTCTAAATTAGAGTAGAAATATACCAAGTAAAGCACGGCGATCTTGAAACATATTGAATTTTTCTTTTCCTCCATTCGAACAAATATGTTATAAAGATATTTAAAATATTAATATACCTATTTTACGCAAGATAAGAAAATTCCTTCCAGAATGCTTCTATTGAGTCATCATTACATTCTTTAATGTTTCCAGGAAATATAATAAGTTCGTAATCTGTCTAGTTAACATCAAGTGGCGTGTTGCTAGTCTCATCTAGAGTGTCATTTTATTTAAGGAGGTTGCCAAGATGTTGCGACAATCTTCAACTTTATAAGGTTAGAGTAATTTGCGCTAACCTTAAAACCCTTAAGAATTCTTTTAACCCTATCTTCGTGGGTAGCAGAATTGGACAAGATTATATCCCCGACATAATGGCATAAAATGGCAAATAAAGCTTCTGAAGCTGGCGTTCATCTGCTTTTATGACCTTTGATGTGCTGCTGCTAAATCTGCTACATAGAGCTTCTTTTCGCACAACAATGCACTAACTACGTTTGTAAAGAGTGCGGAGCAGTTCTCTTGGTCTTTTTTCTGTGGCTCATAAAACTCAAAGCTAAATAGTGTTGATTTTTTTGTATTATATTATAAGAATATTTAAGTAAATTTATTGTGAAAAGAGAAAAGTTGTTTGGAATGTTGTCACTTTGACTGAACAATAAATATGTAAATTGAAGGCTATTAATTAAATAGTTCTTAATTGAATATTTATACTTTTTTTCACCCTTTGAAGTTACATTTTTTCTGCATTATTTTTCTAAGAATATTAATACGGAAACTACTTAGAAGACTTAACTTATAAGCTTAGAAACTATACAAAATATGTAAGTAAATTGTTTAAGATGCTTTATATCCTTTAATTTCTTTTAGAATGTGTAAGCATGAATTTTCTTTACTTGAAACTTTAATTTCATTTTATCATCTCCCCATGTAATGAAATTTTATCTAAAAAGGTGAAATGATCCGATTCTTTTCAATAAAGGAAAACTACATTTATTTTTATTTTAAAATTTCAGCTATGATCATGATGCACAGTTTAAAATGATAAATTATTTCTTCAAAGTTGATAGAAAACTGAAGTAAATATACAAAATACACTTACATGATTTATATTTTATGCTGTTTTCGTTTCAGAGCAACATGGTCATAGATATTGCTACCTATCTGATAATAACATAAGACCATGTACAATGATTCTCCTAGGGAAAAGGATCCACTTCTGACAGTCCGTTTGCATTTAACCATGTGCAAGGAAACGGATGATGTTACATCAGGTTGGAATTCCAATTATCATCTGAGGGAAAAAATGAAACAATACGCTTGTTTTGTTTGAAATTTTTGTTAAAACTATTGATAAATGAACGAATGTAATTTTTAATAATTTTTTTAATAAAATTATTAATAAGTCGTTATTTTTCTCTTTGCATACAGTTGATTTTAGGAATTTGTTTCAAATATTTCAATTTAATTTACTATAAAAATCACAACGCATCGAAAGAATTCTGATTAAAGAGTAGAAACCTTTGATTTGAATTTTCAGGCACATGATGAAAAATAAACCCCTAGTATATTCATCTTATGCTCTTTTTATTGTGTGACGGGATGAACTAATACACACAAAAATACAACTAGCTCTAATATAATTTTATTGACTTTCGGTCGAAGAATTATAAACAATTTTATAATTTCCTTCATTTTTGAAGAAATTTAATTGAAATTGTGTATTGCATTTCAATTCAGTATCTAATTTATAAGCAGATATTGAAATGTAATTCCATATATTTCCTGTCAAATACTGATTCCAATCCTGACATGGCATCCGAATTAAAATGACATCTTTGCAAACCAAATTAGAACCACATTCCACAGATACCGATTCTTCTTTTCAACATTCGAACCATAACCACCAATAAATATGAAATTATTTCTGTCCCAGTGGCATATACCCGACATCTGAAAGGCCGTCGTCGTCTTACTAATAGTGTTTTAACTGTTGGGAATTCAGTTACAGCAGCCAGACGTGTCAGTTTAACTTAGCGTGTTCCTCTTTATTTCTCAGGTCCCTGTCGGCAAAATGGGCCCTTCAAAATATCATCGAGCTGCGTCCAGTGCCTTTTATTATATTCTTGCCATAACTACGTCCATTGCCTCCGATGATAAAGGGTTTCCATGACAACGTGAATATTCTATTGATAAGAGAGGAACATTAATGGTGAGATGATTTGTCTGGAGCATTCGGGGCATTCATCGTAAAATGCATTATTCATCAATTCTTCGGTCGCTTTTATTGTTTCTCATTTAGCTACAGAAACTTTTAATGTCTGTCAAATAATCAGGAATTTTTAAGTTTTTGAATCGCACTCACAAAACATAGAACTTTTAGCGGATAAAATCATCATAATTTCAAATAACTATAAATGTTAACTGTGACCTTTTTAAAAGGTTGAATGGCTATATCTGGGGTAATGGGTATGTCTAGTATATTTTAGAATAAGATGATAATTTTCCTCACTTTTTGTCCTTTTATATTTAAAACAAAAATATTAAATTGAAAATTGTTATATTAATAACACGTTTAAAAATTCCCAATGAAATTTCGTCAATATTTGCGAATGGTATTTATTATCATGTTAGAATATGATGTTATTTTGAGAAATGAGGTTTGTGGAGTCAACAAAAATCCATAGGTGAAAATTAAAACAATTCGTAGAGGAAAAAATGAAATGTCATTATCTGCACGGGAATCTCAAAAAATCAGCTTATAATAACGCGTTGTCATGATATTTCCAAAAGCTCTGATTTTTAAAAAAAAATAAGTTAATGACTACAGGAAATAAAACCTAGAAAAATATCATTTTGAGAACGAGATTATGTGAAATTAAGTCAACAGGAAACGTTATATTTTTTTAAACAATAATTTTTTTGGATCGTTTGCAATACTAAAGTGGCTCATTCGAAGAAACAATTAAAATGAATAAAAATGTAATTTAACTTGCACGGTCACGTGGTGTTTGACCTCTCTAGAAATGATGTTCCTGCATGATACATTGAAATTGGCATAGCAGGTTTCATTTTAATCTTTTTGTTCTTGTTTATTTTCGAATGGTTGTGTTACACAATAATAATTATGTTATTGGTCTTCTTTCGTCAGTGACTCCCTATTGACATTGATTTTAATATAAGAAATTAAAAAACCCACAGTATTATAATCACTCAAAATAAAAGATAATAATTAGTAAAATTAATAAAATGTCTTTAAAAATCAGATAACTTTTTTACACAAAAACAAAGAAATGTGACATTCTGATTTTGATCAATCCCCATATCTCCTGTTTCTCTGTACAAAAAATTATTTATTTGTGTCGTGGCCAAGATATTACACTGAGAAGCAAAATTTGTGATGTCACTAGCATGATTATTCACTATCTACCAATCACAAAGCGAGTAAAAAGCAATGATTATACAAATCCTTTAGCATAATAGTATGATATACAACAGAAACAACTTCTTACCTTTTCCCTGTTAAAATAATTTCGAACTTTTAAATATGATATAACCAATTTATTTTTAAAAAGGCAGTAAATTACTTTAAAAACCTTATCAAGGATTTTCTTTCGCCTTCTAAAAGAAGAACAAAAAATTACTATAATGTTAGCTCCATTGTCCTTCCTTAATATCCATTTTCACGCGATTTAAAACATTATTAATTGGAAGTAAACTGAAAAAAAAAAGAATTCCCGTACGATTCTATAAAATAAAATTATTTTCTTCTCAACAGAAAGGTTGAAATATTTTTTATAATTCTTACTCAGAGTTTACGTTTAGTAATGATTCTTTTACATCAAAAGAGGTTTAAATTCATCAAAAATTTTCTCGTTATTTCAAAAATATATACGGAATATATTTCTTCTTTGATTTGCTATTGAAATAACTTCAATTATTTTTTATTTAAAAAATATATATTTTAAAACTCATATGTCAAATACAATGAATTATTAAGAAGAAGCATCTTTTGACGTCAAATTCGTTTGCTGTAAATTTCAATTAATATTTACTGTAAATTTCAATTAAATAAGTAATACATTTTTTGAGATGTCTTAATCAGCGAAAAAAATGTGAATTTGTAATGTTGATGAATACACAATTAAATAGAAATCTACCAGACTTTTTGTCTATATTTTTGTACATCAAATTATAGGTCATAAAAAGGAAGGTAATATTTAAAAAATTGATGCAATTTCAAAATTGTTCAGTATTTTTTTATTTTAAAGTTAAATCTTACTTACATATAGAACAAAATTTCTTGCATTTCATTAAAAAATACTTTGTATTGAAACATACCGAACCTAGTAAAATAAGTGAAATTTCCAGTTATCGATTATTAACATTAACTTGATCAGTACTGGTCTTTGAGTCAGGATAAATCTATCAATATTCCAATCAGCCAACTGAACTTCAATAGTGACAAAAAACCCAAAATGAAATATTAACAACGGCGACGAAAAGGATTTTATTTTTAATAGTATGTTGTGAAATAATTCACCTGAATTAGAATACCATTGAATAAATATGAGGTTTCTTTTAATCGCCGCATGAATTTAACAATTATGTTAATAGTAATAATGTTTGAGAGATGTGTTATTTAATAATTGTTAGAAGTATGCTAAGTATTATGGTTTTCTAATGCTGGTATTAAGAGTCACTCCTATTTTGCTGTTATAAATTTCTATAGTTTTCCTTTAAAGTGTTTGAATCATCAATGTGTGTGTGATTTTCATTTGCATAAAACTTTATTTACTCTTTATTTTTTTAATAAAACTTTATTTATTTCAAGAATTAGGATACAAAAAAGTGTTTAGAAAATTATCTTTTGTGAATCATGGAACTATATTTGTGTGCATTGTCAATTATTCTAGTGAATGTCGCTATAACTTCTTTCGCAATTCAAGATAATCAATGAGTTCCTCATCTAAGTATAGCGCAAATCACTTCATTTGGGATACATGATAATAAATTACCCTCATCGGATCTTTAACTTTAAAACAGCTAAAGAACTATATAAATACAGTAAATAAAGTCACTACGTTAAATAAAAACAGTATCAAATTCACTATACTAAATAAAGATAGAATGGAATTTACTACGCTGAATGAAAATAGTGTGAAATTCACTACACTACATTCAAACAATATGAAATTCACTTTATTAATTAAAGGCAGAACGAAATTCACTTAACTAATTAAATACAATATGAAATTCACTTTACTGATTAAAGATAGCATGAAATTCACTGCACTAATTAAAGATAGTATGAAATTCACTTTACTAATTAAAGATAGTATGAAATTCACCGCACTAATTAAAGTAGTATGTAATTAATAACTTTAAAAACAATATGAAATTCACTACTTTAAATAAATACAGCAAGTAATCCAATACATTAAATAAAAATATAAAATTCACTACACTAAATAAAGACAGTAGGAAATTCACTACACTAAATAAAGACAGTAGGAAATTCATTACACTAAATAAAGAAAGTAAGAAATTCACTACGTACGAAATTATTCAATTATCTGTTTTTATCTCTGACTCTAATAAAAGCCTTTTCTCTTTTTTGAGTCTGTAAAATAATGCATTAGAAAGACAACGATTGATATTTCGCTAGCCCAAACATCCAAAAGTGCTTTAACAGGCTTCTCGCATTTGTCTTCATAAATTTGAAATGAAGAACCAGCCAGAATTTGTTGCTCATTTCGAAATATCACCTTTTAAGATTTTTTCCCTTCTGTCTCTAACATGTCCAGGTAGAACTCGTTCCAGAAAAGTGAGACATACTCATTATTAATTTGTGTTTGGATCACGTTCTGAGTCTTTTAAGAAGGATTTGTAGTTTTATAAGAAAACTATATTCCGGATATTAAGGGGATAATAACTGAATGGAAGTTTTCTGATTTAAGAAAGAAGATTAATCTTCTTGTGTGGAATTTTTTTAATTATTTATTTCTAGATTTAGCTGGGAATTTACAGAAATATCAAAGTGTTATTGAATTAATTTTATTGGAATCCAGGGGTTAAGAAATTAAAGATATATTACATGAGCACATTCTTTAGCAACTCTATTCTTCATTATTTTTTAAAAGCAATTCCACTCAATAATGGATATTTTTAAATGTGGCATTGCTATAATAAAGTAGTTAATTTGTCTCTGTGGTAATAATGTAATTAAATATTTTTTTAAAGATTTTGGTGAATATATCTATTAGGTAGATTATAGATTATTCCTTGATTTTGCTGAATTGTTTTGAAATGATATTTTTTTATTTGGGTAAATTAATATGCTGGTGTAAATTTTTATTTCAAAATGATAATTTCATAATTAAATAGGACCACAATTATTTATTAGACCAAAACTATTTTCTTTTAATAAATTGTTTTAAGAAATCTGGTATAACTGGACTTTTTCCTTCGATTTTGAGCCTAAATAAATTTTGTTCAATGAAATCAAAGATTTTTAACCCTTTATGGTCAAATTTTTTTTAACCAAATAAAAAAAATTTCTTTCCATATCTCAATCAAAGGAGACCATAGGAAGCACACCTGCCCATTTTTTAAACTTTTTGTCAAAATTGATAAAAACTAAGGTGCTAAATTCGTTATATTGGGCATTCCCGTGACCGTTAGGCTTCACCAGAAGGTAGGCAAACCGTCTCACAATTTTTAGATTAAAAAGAAATAATTCCTTATTAACTACCTCTTTACAATAGTTAGTCTTACTAACCAAACATGGGAATATCCTTGATCCAATTTTTACCTTTCATAATTTATTTCAATGCACTACATGTAAATCATCCATAACTTTATTACAATCAAACATCAGTTGGCAGCATAAAAAGTAATATTCAAGGAAGAAAATATATTTTTCCCAAAAGTAAACACAGTCTGCCCACAGACTCGACTGGTTGAAGTTCTGGCGTTGTTTCATCTTCAGAAAAACTATCTGAAGCACTTTCGGAGTCATCAGGTGACTCTGATTCCACATCTTCATAGCTCGAGCTTTCACCAGCATGAGGATCACTGCTATCCTCTGGTGGTACAATGACATTTTGCACAACATCCCTCCTACTTTTCCCATAAAAATGAATATGATTCCTTTTTTGAAATGCCAATAGGGTACAAATACTATACATAACAATGCCAAGTATAAATGTTATAACTAGCCATTTAACTACTCTTTACTCTCAATTATATAAATACGACAACATCATGAAGTATATTTATAAAATATTAGAAATCAGGTTTCAGAGGCGATTTATTGACATACGTTGCTGTATTACCGTAACAGCCCAGAGGGACGAATTCATCACACACTTATTCTTCCTTCAATTTCAAATAATCTGAAACATTAACATGTCACGATTACACATTACATTAAGGAAAACCATAAATAATATAAGTTAAATTTTAGAAACACATAAACTTGCCTATGAAAGCCAAAATTAAATTCAAGCATTTATTGTGTTAACATTTTTTAGTGGGAAATACGATCTTCTACTTATAAAGACATTGACAGAGTTAAGATGTACGATCCACTGTTTCCGTGTATTAAAAATGTTAAAATATTCCTTTTGAAATGAATTAACTCAAATTATTTATATAAATTACTTGTTATTGTGCTAATTAACAGTTTGTGGATCCTAATAACAACATAGAAACTACATTCTGAGCGGCAACTTTGGCACAGTTTACTGATAATAGAATAACACTTTTACCTTGTTTCCTTATTTTATGAGCTATAAAAAGGCAAACAGTGAACTTTGTCTTACTTCTAACAGAAGTAATGCCTGGATGTGAAAAAAAGGGAGAATGATACTATACTACTAAGTAACAGACTTAGCAGTATAGCATCAAAAACATGTAAGATGAAGCTTTAAAAGTTTTTCCCCTTATTTTATGTCTAGAATTTGACATTAATTTAATATTTTTACTACATATGTCATATGAATATGTATTTTGAACACCTATCCCATTTTAGGCAATCCACGAAATTTGGATTAGAGGATTACACCTTAGGACTTCAAGCTTTGCGCTAATTACACTAGCTTCACCATTAAATGTAACAACTTTTCAACTGATTTTTAGATTAAATAACAGCTATTATTTCATAGTTCTGCATCAACTTTTTAGACACTCTTCTGCTGTCCAGGAAACATACGTAATAATAAAGAAATGCCGATAAAAGCATGTCAACCTTTTGAAAAGGCTGCCTTTTAAAGAAGCAAACTTAATAATAAAGCAATACTGGTAAAAGCAAGTAAAAAAATAATTCGATTAAAAGATATTGATGACTATTGCCATTTATGCTTTATGCAATGCCTATGGTATTTAGAGCTTCAATTATCCCTTGCCTTCAACCATTCAATAACTCCTAAAGAAAACAATATCGTGTTTTCAAATGTTGAAAAAGGAACAGCGAAATGTACAAAATGTCATACCATTAGCCTAAATAGCTCCGTATTGCTAATAAGTTTCCATTAAGAATGGAAATATTCTTTTCCACATATAATTACATTGTTAAAGACAATGTAAATGACCTAATTATTAAATCGAATTGTATGAATGTATACCTATTTTTAATACTATGTTCCATTCGTCTATGAAAACAGTAATTTACTGTAAACAATTTTTGATTACTACCAGCATTTTCTTAATGGATTCTAAAGCGTCTTTCGCTACTAATTCTTATCATTAATAAAAGAAAATTTCTTGTTCTTCAAGATTCATAAGTGAGCATAAGTTAAGAACAAATATGTTTTAATTCTGAATATTTGCTTAAGTAATTTTCTGAAAAGGAAGTAAATAGCTTGATAGTAGGATAATCCGTCCATTTTTTACCCGAAGGTTTATAGTTGTATGTAACTGCTTTATGGTAATTTTTAAAAAAAAAAAAACTTAAGGGACAAAATACATTTTATATACAAGATAGAAAAGGTAAAATGAATATGTCATTCAAATGTCATTGACAGAATAGCAATTTTAAAGTTCTAAATGAGTATCAGAAACGAAAGGAATAGGGTTTTATCACTAGCTCAAATTTCCCTTGCTTTGCCTTACAGAACTTAAAACATGAACATGTATATATTACCGCTGAGATGCAGAAATTAATTAACCTTATTAGCTCGTTAATCTGCACATTAATAAGGGTAATCCGTTAAAGTGCGGAAAATTATTTCAATCTCAAATTACTCATGAAGTCTGTATATTACCTTTTAGAGACTCTTTATCTGTACATTAAATAATAGGTATTCGTAAAAGATAAAACATGTTTGTTGGAACGACAACAACTTTTCTTTACACTTAAGTTAAATGTTATTTTTTAATATCTGAAGAATTAAGTAATGACAGTCAAACATTCATTAGTTGACTTAATCAATCATCAATCAATTTAAAAACATCTATAGAGGAATCAAACGGTTTTAAATATTATTGCAGTAAAGGAAATTGACATAATGTTATTCATTTGTTCTTCAACATCGTAAGTATCACGTTGATGCTATCTAGAAAACCACAACTTGATTCATGTAGATAGAATCAATCATCAATGAATTGAAGAACTATAGAGCAAAGTACCAAATGGTCTAATATACGATATTATTACAATGATGGGAAAAAATTGAAAAACGTATGACAAAATTATACTTACTTATTAATGCAACTTATAGATTGGTGACACTTTGAGTTGCCAAATAATTACTTTTTTAGACACGTACACCCGTTTTTTGTACATTTAGATTATCAGTCACATTTTTGAAAAGTAGTAGGGAAATTAGAATCAAACTTTTGAACTCCAACGATATGGAAGTCGTAAATGTGCATATTATCTACATATAACTGCAAATGTGCAGATTGCACTTGATTTTGCTCTATAACGGAGTAAATCAATTAATTTACAGTTTAGCTAGGCAACCTCCAAATTAACGACTTTTGAGCTGTGATGATAATATATAAATATGGGTTGATGTTAAATTTTGATTGTCCTTATCTTTTATTGTATTTTTCCAAAATAAGGATTTCTAAGAACAATTAAAATACAACAAATAATAGGTAATTAAAGAAACATTTCTGCAGAAAATTACTTGCATTTAGCAATTATTTGTCTTGTATGAGTCCTTTTAATTGGATTGGTTCATTTTTAATGACTAAAGTGACAAAAAATGGAGGGCAATAATTAATACAAAAGAATCTACTACGAGGTTTGTATATGATGATCACAAGTATATTGCATGAAAAAAATGATGGTTTTCAATAATTTTACTTTTAGTGATAAAAAAATCCTTACAATCAAACGATTGAAAAAATTGGTACATTTAAGTACTTACAGAGGAAAAAAAATCTATCCAAATAAGAACTGGCAAAAAGAACCCAAATTTCTTTAGTTAATTTTACAATTTTGGCAGCCCATTACATCATGATGTAAGGCATGCTCATTAGAATATAATTATTGCAGAATTTAATATTTGATTTTTTAAGAATTAATTTATAAGTGATTCCAAAGTTAAGTCAGTTTTAAGATTTTCGAAATCTAATCCTCATTCAAACATTGAAATAGTAATTAAGTTAAGGTCTAACGACAATTAGACCTAGAAATTCTAATACCAGTTGCTGAGATTTCATCTGCATGGTTACCTGTGCAATTACCGATACAAATGAAGTTATTACTTCATCAGGAAAATTAAGTATATTTTTAAATTCCTCTTTTTAATGCTAATAAAGTTTTAAAATTTGAATCATTACAAGAACTCGTGAAGTGAAATTTTTACATCATGAATGCTTGCAAATCAAGCATGTAGGATTCCTTTTATTTTTCAACGCACTTTCTATATAGCGTGCCCTTATCAGATTTCTTTTATGATTTCCAACAGTTTTAATGTCTGTTTTTTGTGTGAGTTTTTAAGAAGTGAAATATAATATAATAATGATGATTATAATATTAATAATAATAGTGGCGACGATGAAAATAAAAATAATGATAATAACTATAACGATGATGATGGTGATGATAATAATAATAATTTTATACAGTTTAAGAAATAGGCAATAGCTCCAGTGTTTCAGGCTTAAATTGAGTGGACTGGAACTGCTTCTTTGTTTTGTTCAGCCTGTTTACTATCAAAAATACTTTATGCTCCTTATTGTGAAATGACTTACATATACAAGCTCCGTAATTCTTCAAATTCACTTTTACATTTTCATTATTTCTTAAGTTGCATAGAGCAGAGATATTTCCAGTGATGACAACTTATAATTCCATAACAAAATTTTTATTCTTCATTCTTTATCATATACTTTGCTAAGAAATGTCTAAGAAAATAAGTAACCTTAAAATCGAGAGAAATAAGAAAGTTGATATTTTTTTAAAGGGATCCAGTTAAATTTTTCAATGTTATTCGTATATTTCCATTTAATAAACAGTTCATATAATTTTAACAGAAAACTGCTGATGATAAAAAAAGAAACATTGATAAAATACGACCATATTAGCTGATCGAATTCATCGAAACTAATGATTTAGTGATTAATATCTAAAGCATTTCGTATGATGTTAAAAAGAAATATTTCAAGCTTAATCCAGTTTGGAATCCATTGGAAATGGTTATCAGAACATCTAACTACCCATTTCGCCCCCCCCCAGTAGTATATCATTCTTCATTCTCTTCATTAAAAGTTAATGAACCTAATTATCTCCTTTTAGCAAATATTTTCATCTAAAAGCATAAAGCTGAATGAAAGCGGAATCTTTATTTTAGTCAAATTCTACTCTCAGTCAAGAAACAGAACATAAGAAAAGAGTCTAGATTAGTTACATTAACGTACCGTTTCAAAACAACACTAGGGTTATTTGGGGTCCGACCTCATAATTTTGAACCGCATTAAGGAGACTAGAACGAGGTTTGAGCTTGCACCACTTCCTTTTCAAACTTCCCCACCACACCAACAGGAGGATGACATGAGAAAAAAAATATTTTCTTCGTTGTGAATGGTAAAATGCCAAGCAAGTTCTTTTTCAATCAAGTAAATGCTTCTTTTTTAATTTCCCTCATTTTAAAAACCTCCCTGTCAAATTGCTATCTTTAAATTTTTGATCTAGTCAAGATAGCTTACATAATAATCTTACTTTAATAATTTTAAAGTAAAATACGGATTTAGAATAAATGTTGTTGCGGGTTTTGCTAAGTGTTTCAATTGAAATAATATTTTTTTTTTCTTTAATACACCATTATAACGATCATGATTGAAGACTTTTTAAGTATCTTTAAAAAATATTTTCCTTGAATATTTAATAAGTTTGAAGAGAAAAATTCCATTTCAAACGACATAAAAACAAATTTTTATTGATGAATAATGATATGATGATTGTAGATTCTCCTCTAACATGAAAATTCATAAAAATGTGCAGTAATAGTCAAAGAAAATGAACCACTCTAGTTTTTTTATACCTTTCTAAGGTAGATGCAATTACTTTTAAATTACCCAATTTATAAAGGAGAGGATGTAGTATTTTTTAGAACATAAGGAAAAAAATATCTCTTTCAATAATGTTTACTTTTTATTTAAATTGAATACATTTCTAATATAATTGAAAACTTTTTTCGTTTTTTGAAGGATAAAAACATCTGATTGGGATCTTAGAATTTAACTTTTAAACAATTTTGTAATTTTTTTTCAGTTCTAAACCTTGAAGAGCTTCAATAAATTGACCTAGAAATAGATAAATTTATTATTTTTTAAAAAAAGAATTAATTGGATTCAATTTATGCTCAAATTTAATCAAATAAAAGGATTCTTAAATAGCATTATTACATGAGAAGAATATTAAAAACTTCTTCAAAAATCTTTATTTAGGTTTTTAGGTTTAAGAAAGTATCAAAAATCTTTCTTTACTTTTATTTTCATACTCATTTATGGTAAATGGGTTAGTTTTCATGCTCATTTACGGTAAATTTGCTGTAAATTTTCATACTCATTTACAGTACTCATGTTACGGTAAATATGATTAATCATGTGATTATATTTAGTAACAGATAATTATAAAAAATCAACACTAAATTCCCGGTTATTATGCATAATTACTCTTTATTATATACAATCATCAATTTATTACTTTTACCGTAATATATACATTAATTTTATACTATATACTCATGTACTTTTATATTTTACTTTTCTCATAAAACCACCGCTACCTCCCCCCATTCCTTAAACAGAAAGAGTTTTGTAGCATTCTTTACTTTCAATCATATTAAACAAATTTTATTTAGACTGAATAAAAAGATATATTTTCTTATTTCATAAAGGAAATCCACCAAAAATATCTTTGACAAATCCGCTTTGATAAATAATAAATAAAGTTTTATGTTTAACATTTATTTAACTTACCTACTTACCGCCAAGCAATGTGTTAATTGCATCGCATATTTACTTGATTATATCTCTCGTTTTACTTAAAGAAATTGATAATATGTTACGACAATCTTCAAATTTATAAGGTTAAGGTAATTTACGCTAAACTTGAAGCCTTAAGAATTTCCTTAACCCCATCTTCGTGGGTAGCATAATTGGACAAGATTATATCTTCGACATGATGGCATAAAATGGCAAATAAAGCTGGCCTTCACCTACTTTTATACTCGTGATGTGCTACAACTAAATCTGTTCCATTGTAGCTCCTTTCGAAGAACAATGCATTAACTACGTTAGTAAAGTGTACTAAGCAGTTCTCTTTGCCTTTTTGTGGCTCATAAAATTCAAAGTTAGGTAGCGTCATGGAATTTCTTTTACAGGCATCGTAGATGTACTTAAGTGAATTTATTGTGAGAAGATAAAAGTTGTTTTGGGTTATAATTTGCTATTTGGACTTAATAACAAGTATCTGAAATAAAGGTATTTATGTAATCGGAGTAAATTATATATATATAAAAGGTTTATTTAAAAGTTTTGTTTTCAGTATTTTAGTGACTTAAATTATCTTTTTCCCAAAATGATGTGTTAGAGATATAATCAAAAAAAAAAAAATTAAAAAATATTTTATATATTTAAATATTACAGTGTGGTTTAAAATGCATAAGTTTGTATTGCATGAGTATTTAAATACATTCTATAATCAATAAAATCAAACCTTTAAACAAGGAAATTAATGTAAATATCTTTATTAAAAGAGAATTTAATTTTCAGTTTTTGTTTAAAGCTATCTAAAATCATATAAATCTGTAATTTTGATGCAATAAACATATTAAATCAAGTCACACATTACATTTGCTACAATCTGCTTTTTTATATTGCCAAATTAATCGATGGGCATCAATGACCGAGGAAGCCAGGTTGGTAGGGCTTTGGTTTCGCATCCCTTTGGTTGTGAGTTGAACCGAAGACTCTCTCTTTGAGCATGTGGTGGCTGGTGCACGTTAAATCGGTCGTCGAAAGTAATATCTCTAGGGGTACTGGGTCAAAGGCGATCGCTCTCTGTTCCAGGTCTAAATTACGATCTGTGGAGCAGTAAATGAAATGCATAAATTGAGTCCGCCCAATAAAAAGTATTTGTGACGTATGTAAGCTAAAACGCATCTTCTGCCCTCGGGTGCTTAGGGGCCCATATACTCAGAAGCTACTGTACTCATTCTTCCGGAGCATGAGAACAACAATCAATGGGATGATCTTTAAAATTATTTTCCAGATTTAAGAAAATGTTATGACATGCCACTCTTTGAGCTTTTATAATACGGTCATTTTCTAATTTATTTTTATATGATGGAATTAAAATCGAAAGAAAATAGCTAAGAAAATTAAAATAAAGACAGTCAAGTCTGGTCAAGGGAAACTGCAGCATACATAATTACCACGTTAATAAAGAAATTTAACATCAAATATTTTTGTTATACGCGATCACTGTGTTAAAATGTTATTTATGTTTCAAAATTATCCAGCATAAAGTAGGAAATTCAAAATAGGATTGAATAATGTTTAAATATTATGGCACAAGGTTACTGACAACCAGTTCAATTGAAACCAAAAAACTGAAATGGTGGATTTTTTTTGCCGCTTCTATTCAGTTTCTCTGCTTTTCTTCCTAGATCTTCATATATTTAAAATTCCTTTATTCTAGTTCTTCATATATTTATATATTTCTTGTACTTCATATATATTTAAAATACTTCATTCTAGTACTTTATAAATTTAAAATACTTCATTCTAGAACTTTATATATTTAAAATGCTTAATTCTAGTTCTTCATATATCTAAAATACTTCATTCTAGTATTTCATATATTTATATATTTCTAGTACTTCATATATTTATTTATTACTAGTACTTCATATATTTAAAATTCTTCATTCTAGGAATTCATATATTTATATATTTCTAGTACTTCATATATTTAAAATACTTCATTCTAGTACTTTATAAATTTAAAATACTTCATTCTAGAACTTTATATATTTAAAATGCTTAATTCTAGTTCTTCATATATTTATATATTTCTAGTACTTCATATATTTAAAATTCTTCATTCTAGGAATTCATATATTTATATATTTCTAGTACTTCATATATTTATATATTTCTAGTACTTCATATATTTAAAATACTTCATTCTAGAACTTTATATATTTAAAATGCTTCATTCTAGTACTTCATATATTTATTTATTTCTAGTACTTCATATATTTAAATATATTTATTTTTTCTATTGCTTCATACATTTAAAATACTTCATTCTAGTACTTCATAAATTTATATATTTCTAGTACTTCATATATTTTTAATACTTTATTTTAGTACTTCATATTTTTATATATTTCTAGTACTTTATATAGTATAATTTCTATCTAGGGCTTTATAAATTAAATATATATACATAAGTTTTCATATATTTAATAAAATCCAGAAATTTAAAAAAATGCTTATTAGACATACATTAAAATGCAGGAAAGACAAAAATAAAATTAAATGCAGATAGATAAACAATGCGTTTTAGAATGAAAATCGGTATTATACTTCGCAAATCAAGAGGTCAACTCTCCCCTCTATCTTTATGAAAAATTCACATTTTCAGGATAATAATTGAATATTATCATGAGAATAGTTAACATAAGATCAATGCAAAAAATCGATGATATTTTGACATTTAGTCAACAAGGAACTGAGAAATAAAAAGAAAAGTAAAAAAGAATGCAAGTCAGTTCCTACTTAGTTCAGCTAATACATTTTTTATTTTTATTATTTTTTATTAAAAAATTACAATTTATATATATAACCTATTTAAAAATTGATTGATTTTCGTAAGAATTGAACCCGTGTTCCTCAATTTGAAGTAGAAAGTACCGAAATTTCTTGCCTTTTACAGATTGAGCTACTGCCTGTTAAATTAAGTTTTTATCACAAACTGCTACAACTTTATTTAAAGTATTAAAAATTACATAAATTTAATTAATCAATTAATATTGATAAAACTGCATCGACATCTAGTGTCAACAAATAGAAGTTTTAAAAAATGCATGTGAACTTGAGTGGATGAATGAGAAGTATTTTTTTAACGATTGAAAATTTGAACGAGATATATAAATATACATGTGATGAATGTGAACTGTGGGAATATGTAGGAATTCTAAAAGGTGTACAATAAATTGAATAGCTTCAGAAATATGTAACATTCTTGCTTTATTTTTATATATTTTACGTTTAAATATAAAATAGTATTATTACGTATTATTACGTAAGAGTATTATTACGTAATAAAAGAGTATTGTTATCACATAATCACTAGACTCATTCCAAACAAAAAGAAGAGATTTTGTTTGCATATTAAATTTTTATGTTTAATCTAACCAAATCATATTTAAATGCATTTAAGAAAATGTTTCAATAAACTTAATTTTAAAAAGTATTTTTTTCTCCCAAAATAATACATTGAAATGAAATTCAATATTTTTTTTGATAAATCATAATGTTTTTTTTTAAATTCTTGAAGTTATAACAGAAACTTAAAATGATTAGTTGCAACCAAAGAACAAGTTGCCTGTCACGTTTGTTTACTTGATTGCGCTTCTTTTTCTTATTGCTAAGACGTTACGGCAATCTTTTTACTGTTAGTGCCACTTAAGCTAATCTTAAATCTCTTTAAGAAATCCCTTTACTGGATAAGATTTTATCTGTGATCACGAAGTAAAAAAGGAGGTATTGCTTTTAACGCTAAAGTCCACCTTTTTTCTGTTTTCGATATATTTCGGCTAAATCTGTTACAAAGTATTTCTTTTCGTACAACAACCAGATATATATGTTTGTAAAGAGTACAATTCCATTCAGTTTTTTTGTGGCTCATTAAATTCAAATCTAGATAGTGTTACAATTTTGTTTTTAATCGTTAATGTCCTTAAGGGGATCTATTGTGAAAACAATGCTTTTCGATTAGCCGGGCGCTAACGGATGTTCGCCAAATAATTTAGACGGGTATCGAGAAAAGACTTGCAAGGTCTTTGATAACCTGCTTAAAAACCTAACGCTACAAAAAAATTCGACGTTTCCTTTGGCGCAGACCTAAATTATTTGGCGAGTTTCGGCTAGTGCCTGATTAACTGAAAACTACTATGAGAAGTAATTAATGAAACTTAAGTGAATATTTTATATTTTTTGTGAATGCTTGAATTTTAGATCATACAAAGAATTAGTGAAAAATCTATTGTATTCCCAAATTAAACATGTGTGTTATGACTTTTATCACTTTAAAACTCAACTAACAGTTATCTGTCAGCGATTTAAGCCAAGTGAGCGTCTCCTGTTTTTACCGTAGAGTTAACTAGAGCCAAGAGAACGACTTAGCTACATTATGTGCATATTCTCTTGCAAAACTCCTTTGTACAGGGAAACTCACTCGCATATCTCACAGAAAGAACGCAGAAGAACAACCAGGCCCCAACCGGGATGCCTAGATCACAAGGGGCACCCGCTAATAATATTCCATGACACCGGCAAATTAAACTTGTATAAAACGTATAAACCGAGTAATTGTGGTGAATTACGTCTTTAAGCATGTCATTCCTACTGATATAAATCTGTGTTATGTAAATAATAAACTTGTATTAAGTAAAAATATAAATATAAAATTAATCGGTTATCAAGTTAAACAATAGTATTAAAATAATCTTAAAACAATAAATGTGTTATAGTTTTTTTTATTATTAAAAATCAAGCCAGTCAGATTTTTTTATAAAAATTTGCCAGACTGACAGTCTTGGCTAAAATATTGAATATGAACGCAGAACGAAATATAAAATGATATTAATCCAAACTTCTGTGAAAAATTTCTGTGAATCAAACATAACCAAAGCTTTTACAATTGTCATTTGCTATGCTTTCTTACTTAAATTTTGAATAGCAAATACGGTATTGTTTAAAAAAAGTTTTTAAAATTCTAAGAATTTAATATCTTTCGTTTTAGAGGGGGTTTTAATACCGCAGTTTTCTAATAATATTAGATAAGAAAGCAAACACAAAATTTAGTTAGCTATATTAATGTCCCTCTTGTAAAGCAAAACTAGAACTGCTTTAGGATAGGCCCCGTAAATTTTAAACGCAGTCAGATGACGAGGATGACACCTCAACTGACACCCCCTCTCCACCCCACCCCACACCAGCCGGAGAACATTTGACCTGTATGGATTTAAAGTGCACCAAAACGCCTTACACAATGGTTTTTCAGTAGAATAGGGTCTCGAACTTAAACGAGCTATGACCTTTCCACCAGAACACCACGACCTTAAAGCAAACACAAAAAAAGGAGCTAGCGTAATGAATTTTGTAACAAAATATTTTTTACAAAAGCCGAAGAAAAAAATCATAATTAATTTTAAAAAGATATTTAGAAGAAAATTCATCAAAGATATATTTGTTATGCATGATTCATTTTGAAAATTTTAATTTCGGATGTAACATTTTTGGTGTATAAAATCATGCAAACGAAATAATTGTGAATATCTTTTAACAGCCACATTACGAATTCACAGAATAGTTAATACGATCGAAACTTTAAAATTGAATTGTCACCTCTAAATACCACATCTAATTACTTTTTCAACGTTTTAATTAAATACTCTATATTTTGTCAGTGTTTACCTAAAGTATAGTAATCATATTAACACACAGGTTAACATATGTAAACAAGATAATGATGAACTTGACAGCAACAACGTAAACAGAAACGATTAATAGTACATTTTCTAATGTACGCCTGTCTTTCTCCAATCAAATCATTTCAAAGTTCAAATTCCTCTCTGTCTTTCCGGAAATTCCCGTTGTCATGGAAACCCTTTTATCATTGAAGCCACTGAATACAGTTATAGTCCGAACAATACAAAATACATAGGATACGTGCTCAAAGACCCTTTGAAAGCCCCATTTTGTCAGCAGAGAACTAGGGAATAAAGAGACACGTGCTAAGTTAAATTGACACTTCTGATCACTGTAACTAAACTCCCAATAGTTAAAACATTATTAGTTGAAAAGCAACCGTCTTTCAAACGTCGTCTATATGTCACTGAAGTAGAAATAATTTCATATTTATAGGCGATAGGGGTTCGAAAACGAGTGAAGAGTCGGTGGTGGATTGAATATTATATAGTGGGTCGAGATTTGATTTTGGATTGGAAATATGATATCTTAGTTCAGATATCAGGTGATTTAATTCAGAATTTGACAGGAAAGAAATGGAATAGCATTTTATTAGCTGCTCGAGTATTAGAGTTCAAATTTAAACTTTTTTTCAATTGCTACTATTAGTTCTCAATCTGTCGGCATTCTGACCCGACGATCACGCGTCTTCCTCGTAATCTGGAAGTACCAGTTTTGAGTCCCGGCTCGGGCATGGTTGTTCTTCTGTCTGCTATCTGTGAGATGTGTGACTATGCCCCCTGTAAAAAGTGTGTAGCTAAGTTGTACTCTTGGCCCTAGTTGGCGCTACTTCAAAAAAACCAGAGACGCTCCTTTCAGCTTAAATATACTGCTGTATCAGCAGGGGGCTTGCCCACAGGTAAGTGCCATAAATAACAACAGCAGTTCTCAATCTCCCTATATGTATATTGTTCAAATTTTCAATCGTTAATATAATACTTTTTATTCATCTATTCAAATTCAAATATATTTTTTAAAACTTGTAGTAGACGACATTTGATTTAAATGCAATTTTTCAAATGCTAATTCAGTGAAAATAAAATTGTGAATCGGTTTCGAACCAATAGATGGCGGCACAAAAAATCTGCATATTTTTTTTTTCAATTCCTACTGTTAGTTCACACTCTCCCTATATATCTTGTTCAAATTTTCAATCGTGAATAAAATGCTTTTTACTCATTCAATCAAATTCAAATACAATTTTTAAAAACTTGTAGTGGATGATACTCGATGTTAACACACTTTTTTCACATGTTAATTAATTAATTAAATTAAATTAATTTTTAACACTTTAAATAGAATTTTAGCAGTTTGTAATGAAATTTGAAAGCAGCATACATAAAGTTAATCGATAAAGAGCAAAGATTTCAGTATTTTTCACTTGAAGGTGGAGTATGCAATTCTATAATTCTTGAAAAAAAATCAATCATTTTTGAAAAATTGTTTATATTAAATGTAATTATTTAATAAAATTTATCTAAATTAAATATTTTCTTTATCACCCTAAGTAGGAATTGGCTTAAAATTTTTTATATTACTTTTTAATGATAATCATTATGATTTTATGGTACCAAATTATTTTTCCTTCTTTCAAAAAATAATGGTAGCATTGACGATTTCTTTCAGAGAAATGCTTTGCAGAAAGTATTTATGAAGTATATAGCTTTTCTCCTATAATTTTCAATAAATTTGCAGTCAGCGTTCCGTCTTTCACTTAAAATATTCTTTTGATTATAAAAAAAAAGCTGCCCAAGATTATTTTTTTTTGAAAATTAAAAAGTGTTATTAGTAACTGTTTATCAATGATGAGAAGTCATATGTTTTTACTAATAAAAATAATATTAAAAGTTATTATTATTATATTACTGATTTATAAAAAAAATAGTTTTGAGTTATTACACTGATTAATTTTGATATTTTATACTTCAACTTCAATTTTAATCCCAACTTTTGTTTCAAAAATGTTATAGAAAGTAATAATAAAAATTGAAGCGCTCTCGTACAAATTTTTAGCGCCTGGAAATTTTTTCATTAATTATTTATCGCTAATATTATATTATATTAATCCCACTAACTCATAAATAAATTGATATAATGATTTAAATCATCTCCTATAGTGTTACACTTAATGGCTGTAAAATTACAAATTGCTAAGATGAAAATGACAAAAATTCTTAGGAAGCCTTAAGAAAGTAAACCTGTTGCCATAAATCATTTTTATTTAATTGAAATATCATTTTTAATTTACAGGCTTTCAAGGTAAATTATTCAAATGGACGAAAAGATGACTTTTGTTCATATAAATTAAAACTTGAGAAAATTTCATTTGCTGATATAAAAGGCATCGAAAAATGAATTATGTACTGATAAAAATAAACTGCATAAATAAGTGTTAATGCAATATTTTATATATTGCAAATTATAAAGATGAAATTTTGGATGAATGGACGGATAGATAATGTACTGAAAATGAATGAAATTTAGCTTAAATATAGATTATAGTCTGGAATAGTATATAAGCTATTATTTATTCCGGTTAATTATGATAAATTTTGTATTTATCGAAAACTAACTTTCTCGCCAAAAATGTTCATTTCCCAACACCAAATGAGTAAGATTTCAGCTTGTTTTTCCCCACGCAAATAAGATTAGGCTTGACATTTTTTCGACCGATTATTTCAACTGATTCTGTATATTTTCTTAAAGTTTGATTTTTTTTAAAAAATAAACATTGTAAATTAATCGATTTTTTGGATTTATTTTGAAGCTCTTTCAAACCAAAATAATGCAGAATGAAGAATATTAAAAATTTCTTAAGTCATGTCATCTTAATCTGGTTTTTATATGCAACAATTGCAGCAACAGCAATAACAACAATTAGGGATATAGATTCTTTTATTCGGGTGTGGAAAGATCATGATGGTTGAACTTCAACAAAATGACTGGACAATCTTCTGTAAATAGTGTTTCTACTTCTCTTCAATTCAACATATTCAATAGTTGAATGTGCCAACAATCTCCACTGACATCAGCAATGTTGTACAAACAATCTCTAAACAGAATAATAATCCTGTATCAACAATCTTGAATAAGATTAACAATAGTATATCAACAATCTTCACTAAGTCCAATTATGCTGAATTAACAATTTCTTACCAGGATTACAATCCTGTATTAACAAATTTGAATAAGCTCAACAATTCTATATTAACAATCTTCTCCAATTGCAACAATGTTAAACTAACGATCTCTACCGAGACCAACAATGTCGTAACAATATTCTGCATTGAGATCAAAATGCTGACCCCATAATCTGTATTGAGACCAACAATGCTGTTCCGAGTCAAACAATGCCTTAGCAAAAATTTTCTGTTAGACTAACAATATTCTATCAATAATCACGAATTTATTACGCACTAAACTTTGAAATTGAGCTAAAACCTTTCCTAAATAGTGCCGTGAAATATTTTCAGTGGGTAATATTATATAATAAATTAGATATATTTTACAATCAATTTCAATAGCTTATTTGTGCAAATAATTCGATATTTTTAATGTCAAAATAATAATATAAAGTAATAATAATAATATAATAATATAATGTCAAAAGTTAGTTGGCCAAAAAAGATTTTATCAGTTCGAAAATGATAATAATAAAATAATGCAATATTTTCCATTTATGTCAAAAAAAGAATATTATTCTTTCTTTATTATCGTCAGTGGAAGGAGTTTGCAATACTTTAGTTATCGAATCATAATTTTCTGAGTTTTAAAAGGTAATATCCCCAAACAACTTAGCAGGAAAATAGATTTCTTTAAAAAGCTTTTAAAACGCTTTCTATCTGAGTCAGTTTTGTTTCGAATGCAAACAAAAGTAGCTAGCATTTTTCATCGTCGAAGCTGAATTGTTCTTCTCCAATATCCCTTTAATGCTTTCTTAACTCAAAGCAAATAACAAAAGAGACTAGTTTCGACTCTATTAAATAATACTTTTGACTTTGCAAAGGACGAGATGTTTCCTGAACTTTTACTCCGAATTTATGCTTATTGGTTTTAAATTTGTATTTGAAGATGTCTGAAGTTCTTTGGATGGTACTTAAATGATATCGAATATTTGAATACGGCAGCTTAAATTTCCGACTTATTTAGGGCTCTAAGACAATATATTTATCTTAGAATGAGTTTCAAAACTCTTCGGTTAATCTAGATTTGTATGGTATTAAATTGTTGAAATTATATTCTAATTATTGTTGAATTGAAACAGTTCTTTATACAGGGTGTCCCAAAAGGTGGTTTTACATATTTAACATGCTGGTCTGTTATATCATGATGAACAAGATTTACATAAACAGTATTTTCAAACTGAGACCGATAGAGTTCGATATGGGCAGGTTTGGATGAGGAGGAAAAAATGATATCGACAGCGGTGTTAATAGGATTTTTATTACAAAACATTATTACATCACAGCAAATGTTCAAAATTATTTCCATTTGTCACAATGCTTGTTTCACAACGTCAGCACACATTCAAATTGGCCAGGAGTGTCACCGACATGTTCTGCCGCTTTCGTGATCCTGGCGATAAGACCCATGTCCTATGTTACGGGTGTCTGGGACAACATGGACTTCATGTGTCCCCCACAGGTAGAAATCCAGGGGAGTCAGGTCGAGGGATCGTGGCGGCCATTGGAATGGTCCGCCTCTACCGATCCAGTGATTAGAATAAGTCCTATCGAGGTATTCTCGAACAGCGAACTTCAAAACATGACTAAGCTGACGTCTGTTTGGGAAGCGCTCAAGGTACATCCGTGCCACGGTTCGTTCATTTCATCAGCATTGCCATATACGTAATGCATGTCGGTCATTTCTGCGTTACTAAACTCATTCATCCTTATCCTTCAACGTCCATGCCTGAAATGATTTTTTTCCCACTCTCCCGTTTTTGTGCAATTATCGCCCTCTAGCAGTCTCAGTTTGAATTTTCGGACACGTAAGTTCCTACGTAAATATTGTTCATCATGATATGACATACTAGAATGTTAAGTTTGTAAATGCCCTTTTGGGACACCATGTATATGCTAGCGTGATAATTTAAGAAATTTAACTAATTCAGTAAATAAATAAAATTTAGTGCTGTGCCTTTATAAGCATTTAAACGCAATATTACCGAAGTAGGTGATTTAAATTAATGAAAATTGGGGTAAATTTATAACTTCAATTGCAGTCACAATATAACTCTCTAAATTTCCTAAGAAATGGATCCGGAGAAGGTCTTCCAGAATATGTGTTTTCTTGATAGATCCAGGAAAAAAAGGTCCTTACGTATTACACCCTCCATCTTTATCGAGAAATTTAATCGCCAATGTGTTGCTAAAGTGCCACTTATGGCAATCCGGCAAAGTGAGTCTTGTATGGTATGTGGTCACCACAAGTGTGATTTGGGGTCACCTCTGACAGATACACAGCATACACAACGAGTATTCATGCTATTATAAGAGAGTTTAGGATAGCTTGTGTAAGACCCTCCCTCTCTTCCACCAGAGCAGGTTTTAACTCCGGAATGGTTCTGGGTCGAGGTTAACATATCGCAATAGCCCTTCCAATGGCATCCCAATCATGACCAATGGGGTTAAGGTCAGGATATTTGGCTGGCCAATTCATTCGATGAATATCTTCGCTTTCCAGATGCTCCTCAACCAGGACAACCATATATGATCGAGCATTGTTACCCATAGAAAACGAATTCAGGGCCAACAGAACCCCTGAAAAGACGGGCATAGGGTTGTAGGATCTCCTTCCTGTCTGTACCTCTAAGCATTCACGGAACCAATGTCAAACACATGAAATGCTGTGGGGGTATCTTGTATGATCCTTGCAACCATCGGCCCTCCACCAGCATAAAGGTCCCTTTCCATGATGTAACTGGGATGGTATCGGGTCCCAGGTTCCTCCCTCCAAATGAATATTAGCCGATTATCTGGTTATAGACTGAATCTAGACTCATCCGTGAAGAGAACATTAGCCCATTGGAGCTGTGTCCAGTGTTGGTGCTGTCTGCACCATTGTACACGCTCTCTTTTCTGGGAAGGAGTGAGTGGGAAGCAAATGGTGGGCTTCCTGGCATACAACCCTCTGTCACCAACCCTCCAGGAAACAGATATTCTTTAAAACTAATGTTTTGTGGTAAAAACGAAGTCCCCAGACAATTGTGTCGCTGTAGACGTCATCTGGCGTTTGGCTTTATGTAACAAATACTAGTCTTCATCGGGCGCTGTTGCTCTCAGACGACCTTGTCCTGTCTTCTGGACATTGCCGCACTGTTTTTAAACTGACTCCACAAATTCGAAACAACGCTTGGAGTTGCATTCAAATCCTTAGCAACCTGAGCTTGGGACTGCCCTGCCTCAAGTCTACCCACAATTCTCCACCTCATACTTTCATTTTAACGATAATGTTCACTCATTTCACGTATAAATCAGCAACAAAAAAAAACAAGATTATTCAAGATACACAATACGAATCTCTACTGTGTTGTAGAGCGGAATGAGTTGAACAGCTGGCTGCATATTTTTATACCTCCTGTTGACTTAGCAACCCACCCCCCAAAGAAAATGTGTTAACTCATCTCAGTGCCGCCAGCACTATAGTGGCATTATATGGGAACCAACTGTCCAGGTTTTATGTGTTATTTGCATAGAAATGTGTGGAAATGACTGCCATCTCTTAATTTTGTACACCTGTGTAAATGGAAATTTAAGACAATTTTGTCCGTTTCCTGAACTAAAAAATGACGGAGAGTGAAATGCATCTTACGTCTTATTAATAGAAGAGTTCTTTATTGTTAGTAGAGAAGCATTAAGTAGAGTTACAGAATTAAGAACAGAAAAGATGGACGTCCGTTTAAAAGTTGCATTTGCTTATAACCTCACTTGGGCTAACCTAGCCTAACTATGTTACCCAAGAAGAAAGGATTGCCGAAAAGTACTTAAGGTTTTCGAGCTAAGCGCTAATTGTATCAGCCTCTTAGTATTATGTTTAAATAAAAAGTGATAAATAATCAGGGAAGAAGGCGAGGAAGTTAGACGTGGTTCTGGATGTTAACTAGCCAGGCTGAGATTGCATAATATCTTTTGAGACATTAAAAACGCATTATGATTAATTAAAAACAGTGTTTCGAAGGTAAACCCCGTGTCTTATTTCGAGAGATGCGATAAAAAGAAATTTCTTCATTAAGTTTACAGAAAAGTTGTTTGGTTAGATTAAAAGTAAGGGGATGATCGATATACTAAAAGATCGATTCTGTTTGTTTGGGATGCTAATGGACAAAGTTTGAGCGGCACTATTCGGGAGATTTATTTTTGGGCATTTTTGAGCGCGAATGAAAAACATAATTCTGAGGCTGATTTGTTAAGCTTGGGATAAGTGCTTAGAGGTTAAATGCTGTAATACATAATATTTTTTCTTCCAGTGCTAGTATTTAATTAATCCTTTTGTGAAGTTTTAATTACCATTTTTATAAAAAATATATGCATGTATACATATATACCAATGTATATATGTGTGTGAGAGAAAGTGTATGTGTATATATGTGTATGTGTGTGTGAGAGCATTCGTGTGTGCGCGTATATGTGTGTAAGTGTACGTGCATGTATGAGAGTGTATGAGCATGTGTAAGTGTATGTGAGAGAGAGTGAATGTGTGTGTATGTGTATGTGTATGTATGTGTGTGAGTATGTATGCATGTGTGTGTGAGCGTGTGTGAGTGTATATGTGTATGCATGTATGTATTTGTGTGTGTTGTAGCGAATGTGTGTATGTGAGCGTGTGTGCATAAGAGAGAGTGTATGTGGTTGTGTATGTGTGAGTGTGAGAGAGAGAAAGTGAATGTGGTTGTGTGAGGGTGTATGAGAGAGTGTAAGTGTATGTGTATATATGTATGTGTCTGAGTGTATGTGTGGGAGTGTGTATGTATGTGTGTGTGTGTGTATGTGTGGTATAAATATAAGAGTGAAATGAATGTATGAGTGCATGTGTGTATGTTGTAGGTGCGTACTTTAGAATTTTACAGACCTGATTATCTGTTTTAGAGCTACCAAATTTGACATACATATATACCTAAAAATTTGATATTATTATACTTCATTCGAATGTTAATATTTAATTGATTCTTTAACGTAGCAAGTTTTAATCTCTATTTATAATATATTTGATTCTGTGTTTGTGTTGGCATTCTACAGGCCGGAGTATCGGACTTAAAACTACCAAATTTAGTTCATATGTGTACCTATAATTTAGTACCTCTTTAATATCCTTATTTCTAATTCTAATATTTAATGAATTCTTTAATGAAGTAAATTTTAATGCATATTATAAAAATGAATACGTGTGAGTTGGCATACTATAGGCAAAACCTTCTGAACTAGAATCTCCAAATTTGATACACATTTACTTTAGAAGACGGGAAATTGAACTTTGAAGATATTTTTATTTTGACATTCTAATTAGGATATTCATTTAAAAATAAGATGCCGTCCTGAAACCGAAGTAGCGCATCTCCCTCGAGATCTGGGCTTCCCGGGTTCGAGTCCCGGTTAGGGCATGGTTATTCTTCTGTGTATTATCTATGAATTGCGCGAATGAGCACCATGTAAAAAGGGATTGGGAAAGAGAATGTGGGTCTATTATCCTCATATGAGTTAGAAGTCAGTCTTATGCCCTCGGGTGCCCAGGGATTCAGACCCTCAAAAGCTACTGCATCCCTCTCTTTCCGCTGTAAAGTAGACACGAGATCATCAGCACCATTTAAAAATAGTCTAGATTTTCTAGAGCTTGTTTTTGTGATAATTTTCTGAAATATCCCAACACAAAATTAATTTTTTCTCTTTTATAAAGTATAAAAGTAATTTTTGTCAATCATGCCAATCTAAATACTGAAAAACTTAATAATGTAAATATAATTAACTTTTAAAGATAATCTTAGGTATATTTTACAAAAAAAATATTGTTTAAAATGAAATAGAAATCGTTTTCAATACGTAATAAAATATTTTATCGTGTGATTTTATTCCATCTTTTCAAACCAAAGAAATGTTCCATTTAATATTTATGTTGTTTACAGGACGAATAAAAGAGTTATTTTTCAATATCATTATATTTGGAAGATAGATTAGATGGTTATTTGAGCAATTAATAACACTATGAAATCATGATACATGTATCCTTCATAAATCTTTATGTACAAAATAAGCCGTTATATATTAAACAATTAAAACAGCAGGATTTTAATTTCTATTAGTTAGGTAGAATAATAGACAGGTGATTGCGAGTAAGCAATTAAATGAAATTCAATACAACTAGTATCTCCAGTCCTACACCTGGTCGCCAGAGGATACTACCATAATATACATATAATTACCTCATGATCAATATAGAAATAATTTCCATAGGAAAAAAAATGCACAGGGTGGTAAAAAAAATCCTTATATATGAAACCCTTACAGCATATCCGATCAACCAACAGAACCAAAATTTCAAACATTTGTAGTTATGCTCTGGATATTGTGATGATTCTAAACAAATCTGAGAACACGGTTACGGTTACAATGAGAGAATTTATAAATGTTTGAATGGCAGCATCCACTTTTTACGTGCGAAAGTTGATCAGCTTTTTGAAAAGCCACAACTGGCGTAGGAATTATTAGCGTGTGACGAAAATTGCCGGCTAAAAACATTGACAAATAAGATCATTATAAAGGACTTATGGCAACACAGAGAGGAAAGAGAAAAAATGCTTTTATTGGAGTTGAAAGTTATAATTACAGGTTTTCAACATGTTCAACTTCGCAGGCGACAACTCATTTCATTCGAGAACAAATATGCTAACGATGCCACACAGCGCAGTCACTTTGGCTTCGAGTAATGGCACTGGTGTCACAAAGTGAGGTTTTTTTTTCAGCCTAGTGAGCATAGTTCTTATTCACATTTCCAGCTTCATTCATTACAGTAAACATTTCCAGTAAAACAGAATTGTTTCTCATCCTTCCATTTAATCCGCAGCGGCCATTTTTCATCTTCATCATATCAGATGAGAGAAAAATTGGCGAAGTTCATACGCAGTTGCTCATCTCTAGACTGCAACATATGGTAAAGAGTGTTTCTTTATTTAGATGTTCGATTATGCCAACAAGATGAAGATTACAAAGAAACAACGAGGTGATTTGATAAAGCTGTTTTATCTGAACGGAAAAGACAACGTCCATGTTGTCGTAAGAAGTGTACGTGATTTGGTAAGAAAATTTGAAGAAACTGGATGCACTTGCAATCTACCTCGATCAATGGAACCAACTGTTCCAGATGAAGTTGTTACGGAAGTGCATAACACAATTACTGCAAAATCGCATACTGCAAGAAGTGTTGTTCGCAATTTGGATTTACAGAAAACCATAGTTCTTAGGTTTCTACGCTCTGTTCTGTGAATGTTTCCTTATCGGTTTCAGTGCGTCCATGCGTCCAGATGTTGCAGTCTGATGATGAGCAATTGCGTGTGGGCTTCCCCATTTTATTCCTCATCTGATACGATGAAGATGACGAATGGCCGCTGCGTATTAAATTGAATGATCAGGCCCATTTCTTTTTTACTAGAAACATTAACATCAATAAATATGTTCACTGGGCTGAAAAAAACACTCACGTTGTGACACCAGTGCCATTACACGAACCAAAGTGACTGTGTCGTGCGACATCGCTATCACATTTGCAATGAGTTGTCGCCTGCGAAGTTGACCACGTTGAAAACCTGTAATTATAACTTTCCACTTCAATAAAATATTTTTTTTCTTTTTCCTCTCTGTGGTACTCTGCACCTTTTTCCTCTCTTTATCCTTTTCCAATGGTCCAATTTTCTTTGTCAATTCTTCACACTAGCAATTTTCGTCACGCGCTAATCGTTCCAAAGCCCTTTGCAGTTTTTCAATATGCTGATGAATGTGCGCAAGGAAAAAGTGGGTGTTGCCTTTCAAAATTTTCAAAATTCTCTCAACATGACCGTAACCATGAACTCTTCGTTCTTTAAAAACATCACACTCTCAGGCATATATCTACAAATAACCAAGCCTGAAATTTTTGTTCGATTGGTTGAGGGGATAGGCAGCTAGAGTTTCATACATAGGGGAAGTTTTTCTTGACCACCCTGTAAATAATAAATTTTAAAAAATATATTTAAAGATTATTTGAAATATTATTATATTTCTAAAGATTTTGATTTCTAAGAGTTTGGCGGAATAAGGGACAGATTAATTGCGAGTAAGTAATTAAATAAAATTAAATATACCTGGTATCTTCAACCAAACACCTGGTCACCAAAATGATAGTATATAATATACATATTACCTTATAATAAATATAGAAATAATTTGTACAACATAAAATATGTACTTCATAAATCCATAAAATATATATTGAAAGATCCTCATATTTCTCAAGATTTTAGTGGCGATATTGAATTCCAAAGTCAAGAATATCATTTCACTTTCTGAACGTAAAAAAACAAACGACGACGTTTGTCTCAAATGCATATTTAACTACAAGAATTTTGTAAATGCATTCTATGCAAACTATTTTGAGCAGAAACCTTTTGTAAAAGAAAACTATTCGACCTACAAATCTTCAAAATCAGAAATAAAATACAAAAAGCCCGTTCTTGCTTACTCGACTACTGGAAGAATTTGCATGGCATGTTGCCAACCACGACGCCATGGTGACTGTCTTTTTCCAAATACTATTTCGTCTAAAGATTTAGTATACCATCAGGTTTTTTCAAAAGTCAGCCTTAAACTTTAACTAGAAACTTTTTCAAATAGAACGGTTTTAATTCCTTTTCTTCAAATTGAACATATGAAATATTAATTCATTTGCTTTTGGATAGAAGATGATTATTTTATTTTTACACATTATAGATATATGATAAAAATGTTACAATTTTAGATTTTCTTTTGTTATAGAAGAAAATGGCTTCTATAGCTGTATTTGACAATTTAAATTGATAAATTCAAATTACAGGGTGATTTTAAGTAAATATATCAGTTTTATAGAGCTTTTTAAAAATAAACCAAATTACAATCTAGTCTATTGCTGGAAAATACGAATAAGGTTGAAATTTTAAATTTAATATATTCATAATGGATCAATTTCTGCCTCTCCAAAAATGCGAACTGTATCAAAACGAGAAATAATTCATTCCATACTTTTTTCAATATAGCACTTTGAATCTGTAGGGATACGTGTTTTCAGTTTTTGAATGTCATTTGGTAATAGGGAACCAATTACATGCTGTTTAATGTGTACCAAGAAGGAGATAAAATATTGATGGGCAGGCGTATATACATCTATTCATTGTTTCATAATGATTACGCACAAAAAAGAATTAGATGAATAATTTACCATTTCGATACACTTTGCATTTCAGGAAAGACTTATAATTGTGTAGAATTTAAACTTTCAATTGTTTTTTTTTGTTGTTTCTGATGAACAACAGAGATATATTTTATTTTATTTATTTAAACGCTTGCAAAGTTCGAATATTCTTTTATAATCACGTTGTATATTAAATCGGTATGTGATACATCCATTACATTACCGATCAAATCATAACTTTTGTAATATTTTTATTTCAGTTCCTGCATTAAATGTCTCCAATTGCAAATATGCTTTGCAAACACTTAAAAACACCGATTCTTCTATTTCTATCATGTCAGTTCATGATGTTGTTTTGGAGGAGGTTTTTGGCGTCAACAAAAATGCGTGGGTAACGAATTGAAGTAAAAATGCTTGGGTAGTGAATTGAATTTTTTAAACTGCACTATCATCTCAAAAATCAGCTTTATAACGTATTGCCATTGCATTTACAAAAGCTCTGATTAAAAAAATATTTTTACTGCAGGAAATAAAATCTTGAAAAATGTCTTTTCGAACACTTGATTATATGAAATGAAATGAATAGGAATGTGATATATTTTTAAACAATAAATGCGAGACAAAGTTTTTTGGATCGTTTGCAGTATTAAAGTGATTAATTCAATGAAACAATTAAATGAATAAAAATATAATTTTAAGCATGAGCACTTGCTACTTCATTGAGGGTTCAATGGGATTAGATCTGGCGTCAAAAAATGCGTGGGCAAGACAATGAAATTTTAAATTTCACCTTTTTCAAAAATAGGTCTAGAGGACTAAGAAATATTAGTAAATTACTGTAATTTCAAAGTAAAGACCTTTTTAATCTCCATTTGGATACTTTTTGTTGAATTGAATTTTTTCAGCTTTTTTTAATTTTATGAAAGCTTTCTTCAAACTTGAATAAAAATCTTTTTCAAAAAATAATTTAATTTACTTGTTTAATCCACACTTTTGCAAAATCTGTCCCTTTTGGTTCAGAGGTTTTCTTCAAACATTAATAAAAATCTTTTTAAATGTAGATAAGATTGTTTAATTTAGAAAAACGTTTTCAATGAAGAAATTATGAAGCGTTTTCAAGGAAGAGATTATGTTTTGATGTGAACATTGAAATATGCATAGTAGATTTTCATTTTTCATTTTTTTAAATTGAGGCTGTTCCTTTTTTTTGAGAGTATAAATTTTTAAACTTCTTAGATGCTTTTTTTTGTCAGGTGAGAACCTGATAATGTTTTGGTTACGAGGCTTCGACGTCTCCGAAATTTACTGGGCAAAAAATATTGTTTACCTGCTTTTACTAGCATTGCATTAGTATTATATACGCTTTTTTGACAGCAATTGCTTTTTTTATATGTTGAACTGCTTTTACCAGCTTAGCTTTACTATTAGATATGGTTCTTCCTAAAAGATGCGTTTTAAAAAGTCGACGTAGAACTATGACATCATAGCTATTATTTCTTCTCAAAATCAGTCGACCTCAAAAGCTTTATAATGTTCAAAGATGATAACGTGAAATTTGCTACACTAGATTTCATTTTTTATGTGTGTTCTGCACCATTTTTTATTGATATAAGTCGCAACAGCATACTAAATTTTGATCTTCGTATCGGAAAGTGTTAATTATTTGTTTTCAAGTATTTGAAGCAATCGCTACAGTTGTCTATTCATTAGAATTTCCATTTACTCTGAAAATGCGTTTAATCCCCTGTAATTTTCTATGATTCGATTTGTGGTGACTACACTAATTACTAATTACCGGATATAAAGATAGTATTCCAATTTGCAATATAATGGAATTACAGATATCTTGATGTTTCTCGTTGAGCTTAATAGACTTTGCCGGGCAGCTTTTATTTTCTTCCTCTTGTAGAATGCCTTAACCTTTATATCTTAAATACATGAGTTCCATTTGCTTCGAACAACTGATCAAACTAATTAGTCTATAAATTGTTCATTATCTTATCATTTTATCACCCTACGGGTGATGACTAAATTGACTTTCAGTGGAGAAAATTAGAGATGTTCCAATGGGCAATAAACGTAAAATTAGATGTTATCATATTTTGTTTCGTTTTATCCAG
>JAOUZG010009324.1:2759359-2785071 GCA_026289955.1 Argiope argentata
TGGCGCGAGGCTCCTCGCCAAACGTGGCCAACCTTGGCGAGTTTTCGGGCCGCACGCCCGCTTGTAACAATATCTAACGTTACACATTTGACAGTTAATCACAGCATGGTATAAACCTGACTTTGTAGATTTTTTTGTGATTAATCGCAAGTATACGTTTAATAAATGTCCTAATATAAAATATTTATTGCTTTAACAAATATTTTTATGTGTAACAGCTAAAGTGATTATTTTACTGATATGATGGATTTTGCAAAATGGGGGATGAAATACTAAAAATAATAAGGAATAAACCTTGCACATTTCATGTTAGACATGAAAGTTTCAAATTATATATTTGTATGTCATTAATTTGATACAATTATAAAAATTACCAAAGAAATAAAAGGTGGGCACTTTTTTGTTAACCGAGCACAGCGGAAAATCGCCAATTAATGTAGAATTTCGTCAAATTTCTTTTAACTATTTTAAAACGTAAATTCGCCAAATAATGTGAAATTCCACCAAATTTCTTTGGCGATTTTTTTCTTGCACCCGCTTACCTGAAAAGTAACAAGAGTCGAAACACGGAAATATACATTTTGTGGTTAACATGCTTCTTGACATCTCCAAGTTAGAAATTTAGGTAATTTCCATTAGCCGGGCTGCGGTGAAAAATTGCCAAATATTATAGAACTGCGCCAAATTTCTTTGGCAATTTTTCGCTGCCGCCAGGTTAACAGAAAAGTACCGAAATATAATACTAATTTACTAATTTTATCATAAAATACTAAAGATCATTTTTGAGGATCTCATTCACAATTTATCACAACTCATTCACAATTGCCGAAGAGATGATAATTTGGGTGATTAGTAATTTAACCCCCTTCTTCGTCAAGTTGGCAATAATTCGCCACAGATGGCAACTATATGGTTTTCCTTTTCTTATGTTCTTATGGTTATGGTTTTCGTGGTTGGCGATTTTTGAAAAGCGCGCCAAGCAGGGGTTAAACTACGATCGCACCGATAATTTTTTAAATGTAAACAAATAAGAAAAAAAAATTCACCATTTGCTATCTTTCGAGTGTTTGGGGCACATAAATTGAGATAAATTATAAATATCCATTTTTATATTAATTCAGTTTAATAAATTTTTAACACATAAATAAAATGATAAAGGTCATTCATGATACCTCATATTGTGTCTTAAAAGAAATTGATTGCAAACGATCAAAAATATACAGTATTTATAAAAATATTTTAATATACATCATTTCCCTTGTTTAGTTGCCATAATAAGAGCTACAATCAAACCATACAATCCAAGCACTTCAGCAAATATAAGAATCAAAATCATTCCGACGAAGAGTTTTTGCTGCTGAGCTGTCCCTCTGACACCAGCATCACCAACAATGCCGATCGCAAATCCAGCTGCCAATCCACTGAGTCCCACAGACAATCCAGATCCAAAATGAAGAAATCCAGCAAACAGAGTGTAAGTTGGTGGTTTATCTATTGCATTGACAATCAAAACAGCTACAACAAGTCCGTAAATGGCAATGATACCACTCATAACTACTGGTATGATAGATTTCATGATTAATTCTGGTTTTCTGACCGCCATCGCACTGATGCCAATTCCAGATTTTGCTGTTCCGTATGCAGCGCCAATTGCACTGAGCGAAATAGCTGATGCAGAACCCATGACACCAAAGAAGACGGAATATTCAGGAGCTTTTTCTGACATCTTTATGTTGCAAAGGCCAATACAATTATGAATAAATCTTTAGAGAAAATTAGTTAAGATCTCTCAATTAGCACTTACGATTGTTTCTGCTTTTGAAAATTCTTTTCATAAACAGTTCTTGAGAAAAATAAGCAATTCCTCTTAGTTTAAAATAAACAGATGTAATCCTTTATGATCATCAGTAAAGCTTAAAATACCAATGCCATTTGTTTGTTGCTAAGTTTATATGAAAAACTAATAACCTAATAAACCTTAAATTACTTCAAGATTGGTCACGTGCAAAAAGCTATTTTTAAGGCTACAGTCATTGGCTGTAAAAAACTGGATTAAAATTTATTTATAATAATTAAAGATAATATTTTAACTAAATTTGTGTTTATAAAATATTTAATATGTTTTTTGGCCTTTTAAATTGGTACTTCCGGTTATGTAAATGTCTACTTCCGGTTTACAGATCATTACGAATATATTAATAGCTTGATTTCTAATTAACGTTGTGATAAAAGTAAACCTGTTTTAAATAGCTGAAAGACTGGTCTATACTGACTGACTATAAGACTACTCTATAAAGGAGTTTTTTTTTTTAAAAAAAAGGCCATTTTTGGCAAAAATCAAACTTTTTAGATGTTGAATGAAAACCAGCTACTCAAAGCGCCATAGTAATGATTAAGATGACATAATATTCACAGGGATATTCGCCAAATGCTATTAGAGCTATTGAGATATAAATCGACTACCTTGTTTGAGCATGCGTCAAGAGACGTTTATTTGGTAAAAAAAAATAATCGAGTGGAGAGGTAAAAGCAGGAGTTATTTTCATTCAGCTGTAAGATGAATTTAGATTATACGTGAAATCGGGAGGCGTAACAATTTTTCATCGCACTGCGCATCATCTCCTAACGAAGTTCATTCGTCAAAAACTGCTACTGATCATAAAATGAACAGTACTTATTGTTCAATGACAATAATCTGTTGAGACAAATGTTATAAATATTTCCTACAAAAGTGACTCACCAGCAGTTTAGTAGTTATAAATATTATTAAGTAAATAGTTGTTAATTCAGATTGACAACAGTGATATGTTTCTCGAGTTTGTAGCTTAAAAATAACAATACTTAAAAATGTAGCTTAAAAATGTGAATTATCGAATTTTTAGCTTAATAAAGATGCTAAGATTTGAATAAAAATAAATGGATGTTAATTTGATAATAATATTTATAATGTAGCAAGATTTCGTTTAATAGTTAGTTTGTCTGTTTGTCATTTTTGCTGACACACGAACTCAACATTTCAAATATAAACATATTATTATAAGCAATTCAAATTGCATTATTTAACTTTTTTACAGCAGAATTGAACTGAAAACAGAGATGCAAGATATTAAAATATTTTCAGATGCTCCAAAATCTGCATTCAATTTTGGAAAAGGAAAAGTTCCAAGAAATGGGCATGAAGCACAAACATTAATTGAGCAAAACATATGAATTAAAATCACTAAATAACTAATAGTTATGACTTTCTTAGATAAACTGATATTCATATTTTTGAAAACAAGTATGTTACAAAAATAGTCTTTGTAACATTGTAAGACTTAAAGAATTATTCGGTAATGTGCAATTTAACTTCCTGCTTTGCCAAGTTGAAGATAATACTCCAAAGTTGGCAACCCCCGGGGTTTTCTAAGATTTATAAATAGTTTAAATACTGCCGTTAGTAATTTAAAATTATAGCTTTTAAAATACGTTTTTTGGTTTACTTTTAAAAAAGCGTCTCCTCAAAAATTAGGAAAATGCGCCGCGTTTTTCGGAGTTCTCCAAAAAACATGGTGCCTTTTCGTGGTTGGCGAGTTGGCGATTTTTGAAAAGTCCGCCCAGCTGGGGGTTAAACGAATATAACTTGAAATGATAATTATAAAACGAATCAAGATAGATTGATGAAATATGGTACACAGATTTAAGGCGACCAGGGATCTTTAAAATGATTTTTTGCAATTTTCACCTTAGCAATTTAAAAGTTAACAGGCATTAGGAGTAGCACTATATGAAATAACACACAAAATTTTAAACCATTATGTATAATTTATTTATGAGGTAAGGGCTTAACATAATATAATATTATCGATAAATATCGTTAATGAAAAATGATTCAGGCACTCCGAATTCGTTCGCAAGTACACCAATTTTTATTATTATTTACTCTATCCCTTTTGAAAGAAAAGCTGGGATTAATCTTCAAGTTTGAATATAAAATATCAAAATTAACCAATGTAATAATTCAAAACTACTTAAACTTTTTTTAAAAACTCAGTAGTGTTGAGTTATTACATTGGTTAAATTTGACAGCGATATTTATCGCTAATATTATATTATGTTAACCCCTTAACTCATTAATATATTATATATAATGCTTTAAAATTGTGTGTGTTATCTCTATTGTGCTACTCTAAATGCCTGTAAAATTTTAAATTGCTAAGGTGAAAATTGCAAAAAGTCGTTTTAAAGGTCCCTAGTTGCCTTAACATCTATAACTTAGATATTCATCAAATTGTGAGCAAATCGAACAAGAGGGGTGAGTATCTATCAATTTGTACTTTTAGAAACATGTTGACTTCATAATTAAAAAACGTAATGACTTAAATAGTTCACATTTGATTTTTGATTCTGTGACAGCAAGCACAGTTTTGAGTCAAAATTGGGTTACAATTCGTCGATAAAATCATGTCTTGAGCTTGATTCCGATATGTAGATATTATTAAGCATGACAAGAATTAATCGCCAAATAATGGATACGCGATATATTTAAAAAATGCTAATTCATAATAATGGATATGCCATATATTTAAAAAAATGCTAATTCATAATAATGGATGCAAGATATATTTAAAAAAATGCTGATTAATAGTAATGGATACACGATATATTTTAAAGAGGCTAATTCATAATAATGGATACACTATATATTTAAAAAAGGCTAATTCATAATAATGGATACACTATATATTTAAAAAAGGCTAACTCATAATAATGGATACACGATATATTTAAAAAATGCTAATTCATAATAATGGATACACTATATATTTAAAAAAGGCCAATTCATAATAATGTATACACGATATATTTAAAAAATGCTAATTCATAATAATGGATGAAAGATATATTTAAAAAATGCTAATTCATATAAAAAATTAGCATTCCGTAATTATTTCATACTAATTTCATGCAAGAATTAATAATTTATGTAAAGAATAGAAGATAAAAAATTTGAGGAGATACTCTTGCTGATTTTAAATAACTGTGCTAATCTCTTCTTATAGTTAAAATGAAGTTTCTGAAATCGTTTAAATGATCGGCGAATGTTAACGGGCAGAGAAAATGAAGCCTCATACTTTCAAACATATTTTTTTTTACAATAAAGTATCCGAATAAAATCAAATATTTTTTTTATTTTATAATGCCAAAGGATGATGTTGTTTTTAGAATGAGTTTTTTGACGTTAACAAAAATCCGTTGTCAAAAAATAAAAATTTTACTATCTGCACGAGCATCTCAAAAAATCAGCTTTTCATTTACAAAAGCTCTGACTTAAAAAAAGTTAATTACTACAACAATAAATCCCAGAAAGATGTCATTTTTTGAGCACGGGATTATATGAAATGAGATAAATTGGAAATGCGATATTTTTTTTTAAATAATAAAGGCGAGACAAAGTTTTTAGGGTCGTTTCCAATACTAAAGTGATTCACTAATTTAAACAATTAAAATGAATAAAAATATAATTTAACTTGCCCGAGCACGTGGTGCTTAGTCGTTCAAGAAATGATGTTCTGACATGATGCATTCAAATATGCATAAGCATATTTCATTTTAATCTTTTTTTTATATTTAAATATCTATTCATAGCTCTAGAAACTTCTATTTCCAGGATGCTACATAAAAATAGAAATCCATTTTTCTTAGGAATCAATACACTTTAAAGAATAATGCAAAACATATTTGATACGCAATGCTCTTAAAATATTTTCATTGCTTAAGTCAGAGAACTCTAAAATGAGATACAAATAATTCAAACGATCCGAAAAGGATCATCAATATTGAGAATTTTCAAAGGCACATCCCGATTAAGAAAAGAAGACGAATAAAGGATTCCATAAAATCTTCATTCGCGAGAAGTTTTATTCAAATAACGAATGCCTTTCGCTCCCCGGCAAATGGATCCAATATTTCCTGGGCGACTTTCGGAAGGCATCAGAAAACTTTTAAGCGGGACTTCAAAAGCGTATTTTCTCTTCCACTAACAGTCAGTTCTTGTTCGAAATCGCAGAGATAAATCGAAAGCTGCATTTGTCAGGACAGACATAACTATGCATTAGCATTTTCATGAACAAAACGCTTAAATGCGAGATTATTCTTTAATTTACCAGAAACTTCAGCTTTTCTGCTTCGTTGGAGCCATTTTTCAACGTTGCGCCTTTTGTTTTTTAAGAGTCCCTTTCCCGCCAATGCACCATGGAATTATGGGAGAATTTATTGAAGTAAAAAACAAGGTTTTATCGTTACAAGTTAAGAAATTGTAGCATTTATCTGGAACAAGTCAGTCATTTTTAATTCCCGTAATAGGTTGTGTCTTCTTTAAAATATTTTTTGATGTTAAAAAGAGTGTATCGTGTTGGGAAGATTTATTTTTGGATGGGAAATAAAACTGCGATTGTTAATAGCTGTGTTTCATTTAGAGTGAAGCTATATTTTATATGTTATTTTAGAATGATGATGTCATGAAAATAAAATGTGTTGATGTGAAGGGTGAATATTTAAGTTATGAAAATAAAATATATTCTTTTAAAAGAAGGATTTTAAATATTTTTTTTTATTGGAAACGGTTTGAAGTGTCTTTCACTGTTAAATTTAATATATATTTATTCATCTTATATGGATTAATTATTTAAACGGGCTGGGATGGCCTGGTTGGTAGAGCATTGGACTCCTTATGTTTCGGGTTCGAAGCTCACCAGCCAAAATATTCCCCGAGTGCGTGGCGATTGTCACTCGTTAAATCTGTTCGTGATCGCAAAGTCCTCCATATCGAGAGTAATATCACTAGGGTACTGGGTCAGAGGGTATCGTTCTCTGTTCCAGGTCTAAATTATGATCTGAGATGATTGAATGAACTTGCATGAACGTAGTCCGCCCCCTAAAAAGAGTTGTGACGTGTGTGTAGCTAAGTCGTACTCTTGGCCCTAGATGGCGCTACTTGTAAAACAAGAGACTTATGTCTCTGGCTTAAAATCTGCTGATGTATCAGCGGTGCTTGTCCATGGTAAGTGCCATAAGTAACAACATCAACACAACAGCAATTATTTAAACAGCTTAAACAGCTAAAAAAATTAATACATAATTATTTGTCTTTTCCCCCTTTTATTATTATATTAATACTAATTTAATATGAATTAAAATACAAATTTAATTTGAAGCTGACTTTATATTTATATCTTTTTTTAATCATTCTGAAGTACTATAATACAATTGTCTTCTTTCTGAATCATAAATAATGTCCATTATGCTAACGTAATACTTTTAGTTCAATTTTCTGATTAATAATGTATCTCTTGAGGTATGTAATGTTTATTTTATTTTTTAAATCAATATTTTTTTAACCTTATAATAATTTTAAATAACTTTTCAGCATATTTGAGTCTAGCCTTATTTGAAAACAAAAGGATTTTCTAATATATCCGTAATTCTTTCTAGATATTAAATCTCATATGCATAGGAGAATCTATCGGTATTTTTATAGTATTAAATAAAGATGGACAATTATTCTGATATATATAAACAGTCTTACACATCTTCAATTCATGGCGTATAAAAAGTCTTCCAAATAAAATAATATCATCGTTTCATTTAAAAAAAAAATAGTTTTCCATTGTATTTTGCTTTATTGTTATTTTAAGCATTCATGATGGATATAGCTTCAAACAATTAAGCACAATTTAAACAATTTAAGCACAATTTTGGCATGATTTAATTCTATTTCATCATGACATGCTGTTGTTTTTTATGACACTTCACATGGACAAGCTCACTGAGGTAGTCAGCGATTTAAGCCTAACCAGCGTCACTTGTTTTGCAGTAGCGCCAACTAGGGCTAAAAGTATGACTTTTGCTACTCACTCATTACATTCGCTTGCACAGCCTCTTTATAGAAGGGGGGGACACATTCACACTCCTTAGAGATAGAGCAGAAGAACAACCTTGCCCAAACCGGGACATGGACCCGGGATACTTAGATTACAGGGAAGACGCGTTACACTTATGCCCGGACGCAGACAAACTATGACCTATCAACATTGCATAATTTTATAAGATTATCTTATAGAATTCATACAAATGATTACTTTCAACAACTAAAATGATATTGGTGTATTATGCTCAAATACATTAGAAAAAGTAAGGCTGTTAGATTAATTTCTGAGTTATAATAAACATTTTATATGCAAATGTCTTAATATTTTTTTATTGCATGTATTTAAGTTTTATTATAATGGAGATTAAAAATCTCCATTTATAGGAAAATCTCTTTATCCCAATTCATTTTTGTGTGCAAAAAAGCTAAAAACATAAGAATTGGGAAACTAATAATATTTGGAACATCATCAGGTTCTTAAAGAAATGAAGTTTTTTATTTATAGATTGATGAAAACTGGTTTGTATATTATAACAACATCTTTCACAGGCGACCGTTAATAGTTGGCAGATCTGAATTACACGCGCTCTGTCCGAATAAAAGTATATATTTCTCAATTAAAATAGAATACATCATATTGTTCATGTATAATTTTAAGGTGACGAGGGACCTTTAAAATGATTTTTTGCAATTTTTACCTTAGTAATTTGAAAATTTATAGGCATTGAGAGTAACACTATAGGAGATGACATACAAAATTTTAAAGCATTATATATAATATATTAATGAGTCAGGGGATTAATATAATGTAATATTAGTGATAAATAACGTTAATGAAAAATGTTCCAGAAGCACCAAATTTGTTCGAAAGCGTTCCATTTTTTATTTTTTCATTTTCTATAGACCTTTTGAAACAAAAGTGGGGATTAATCTTAAAGTTTGAGTACGAAATATTAAAATTAAACAACATAATAACTTAAAACTACTGATTTTTTAAAAACAGTTTAAGTAGTTTTGAGTTATTACATTGGCTAATTTTGATATTCCGTACTAAAACTTCAGGATTGATCCCAACTTTTGTTTTTTAAAAGTTAGAGAAAGTAATAACAAAAATTGGAGTGGTTTCGAACAAATTTGGGGCGCCTGGAACATTTTTCGTTAACGTTATTTATCATTAATGTTACATTATATTAACCCCCTAACTCTTAAATAAATTAATGTAATTCTTTAAAATTTTGTGTGTCATCTATAAAGTTACTCTTAATGCCTATAAAATTTCAAATCATAGGATGATAATTTGATGATGATTACTAAGATGAAGATAGCAAAAAATCATTTTAAAGCCCCCTGGTAGCATTAATGAATGTATATGTCATTGAGACTGATGCATATTTTTCTTTTTTTAAAAAAAATAAAAATCAAGGCATTTGCAGTTTTTCCGAATAACAATCCCAAGTTAAAATTAAGTTTTAAAATAATTAAACTCTTATTCTTAATTTCAGATTCATATTTAATGCTTTGAATTTGTCCATAATCCATTTTTTTTTGTTAATCTTATACTGAGGCGGAGAAAATTTAGGACTTAACTGGGATAGTATTGGCGACAAAATCACCATTTCTTTACAATCAAATTAGGTTTTAAATGAAAGTAGCAGTATGAAATTCAACTATTACATTCTACTGATATTTTTCTGATATATAAATGAGTTTTAAAAATGTTTGAAAATATATTATTACGGAAAAAAGTAATTGCTTTTGAACTTACAACTTCTTCTAAAATTACAAATAACAAATACTATTCTTGAAAAAATTTATTACTATTCACTTTTTAAATTCGACACATTTTTCTGGTATACAAATGTACACAGAAAACAATATATTTGATACTTCAAAAATTATACGAAAAAAATGAATGTATATAAAATTTGCCTTTTTTTCTTAGGCATCATTTATACTCAAAACTTTGTGAACATTCACAGCACGGTTTTCAATGGCATTTTAAACATATAAGTACTATATTTATAAAAATCAACCTTTCTACATACATTTTTCTTCATGTATATAAAATACATATTTATAACTAAGACTAATATATTTTCAAATTATTACTCTAAAGTAATTAGATTTGAGCTTGCAGATTGGAATAAGAAGAATGAGAGCTTCTTCAAAAAAATTTCAAGCCAATCATACTCCTCACTAAAATCACTTTATGCTTCATTTAGAAGTCTCTGGATCTCTGCTTCATAAAGAGGATCAATAGGGTGGATGGTATTTCAAGGACCAAGTTCTATAGCCATTTGCTAAGTCTTCTATAAAATACTGGAACATTAAAAGGGGCTTGAGGTCTCACAGACATCGCGCAAAGAAATGGCTGAAATATTTATAAAATTATCTGCTGAGATAGGTTGAAAAAGTGTATGTATAATGAACACGAAACAGGAAGTACAGAGTCAATCCATCCAATTGAGATTAAAATAGAATAGGGGTGACCACTAGTCAATCCATAATGGTTTTACGCACTTCATCTCCCCAATTACGAGTTAACTAAAATTCTCTCTCATATGAATATAGAATCGATCAGATATAAATATCTTTTGGTATTACAAGATCACAGTGTTATTTAAATAATAATAAATCAAATAGTTATTGAAAGAATTATGAACATCATGCATGGAGTGGCATCAAGAGATGTATTTTATCTAAAAAGGATTATCTTTTCAGAAATGAACTCCGCTGAACTATTAAAAGACGTAATAAACATTTCTCTTCTTACTTTTTCCTTCAAACCTCTTGATTTCCTCTAATCAATTAAAGAAGATTTGAAACTTTCAATCTCAGACATTGATTGATGGACCTCAAATACTTTGATGAAATCTTCCATTCTTTTCAAAAAAAAGTTTTTTCGTATAAAAAAATGCAATTTACTCGAAGAAGAAAAAAACTTACAAGTTTTTGAGGACTAATTTTTAATGTATTATCAATGACGTAACCTAAATGACCTGAAACATTGCAATATATTCATAGATAGTAAATAAAGTTGATCCAGTATTAATTTTCAATATCAGGAATTTCATTTTATTCTTTTAAAATTTTCTGAAGAACATTTTTTCTATATGTCCTATGAGGCCAATACCCTTTCACAAAAAATTCTAACAAGCATTTTTGAATCATTAATTAGATTGCTCGAAATTTAATTTCTTTGAATTAGCAATTATCAAACTATAATTGTGAAACTAAAATAATTGTCTTATGATATAATGATCATAGGACATTGACATTAAGAAAATGGAAAGTTGTGAAGTAATTAGAATCTCTTTAAGAAATAATTAGTTAGTTAAATTACTTATAAAAATTAATTGAATATAAATCTAATCATTTTTATGAGTTATTAATTATTTTCAATTTGTTTCAATCTACTGTTCAGGTCAGAGATTTTTTTTAAAAAAAATTAGATATGTCATAAACAGTTAACTGATCTTCCATTTTAAAAAAATCGAGCAGTTTAAATCAAAATGTGTATTAGTGTCTACAATATTTTAGTAGAAGTCGTTAGATTTATTTTTGCTTATCCAGTTTAATCGTTTAATTCCACAAAGGATTGCTTTTAAGAAAAATAGATACCATCTAATTTCATTTACACTAGCTGCCTTCAAAGACCAACACAGCGATATTTTTTGTACATCATTCCAATTAAATCTTTGATACGTGCACCATTTGGAGACGGAATAAACTTTTCTGAAGCATTAAACTGTCCTTTAATATTAATATTAAAGCGATGCTATTTCATTCCTTATATGACCTGTTCACTGAGAATATGAAGACTCATGATGGAATCGAATTCCACATCATCATAAAGCTGTCAAATTCCTAATAAATTGATTCAATTATCATACAACTTTCAAGGTTATTGCAAAATCCATTTGTTATTCATCAAGTTAAATAAACATTAAATGAATTTTTTTCTTTAACTTTTAATATTGGGAACAAAACTGCTCTATTAGATATTTGGATATATAATGAACATTATTTGCCTTTCACGGCAACAATAATTTTAAAAGGATTGCAATTTTTTTAAAAAAAATAACTCCATTATTCTTGAAAGTTTTTCTGGCTGGAGCACGTTAAATCTAATACCACTGGGGGTAATGGGTTAGAGGTGATCGTTCTCTGTTCCAGATCTAATTTACGATTTGTGGATGAATGAATGAAGTCCGCCCCCTAAAATGGGTTTTCGACGTGTGTGAGTTAGAAGTCAGACTTCTGCCCTCGGGTGTTTAGGGGTTCATACCCTCACAAGCTACTGCACCTCTCCTTCCGTTGTAAAGCTGAACAAGAGAGCAGCAATAACAACCATTTCTGAACAACATTTTGGGAATTATCATGGAAGGCTCCAAAATCAAAAATTAAATTATTAAAACTCATTTGGTCTCACAAATTACTAAAACTATAAAAAATTAAATTGTTAAACTATTAAAATGTGTAAAAAAAGTTCCAATGAGCTTTCACTTTCCAAAATTTGTCTGTGCCAAATGTGGTAGCACTAAGGCCAATAGTCCATCGTGTAAAGAACAAAAATACTTATCCATTCATCTTTATTAATATGGGCGAAAGAGTACAGTCATATGTTTCATTGATGAACGTTATATGACTCTCTATTTAAAGAGACGTTATATCTTATATTAGTTTTAAGCTGTAATTGGTATTGAAAATGCTTAGCGACTTTTTTATATTTCTAAAACAGTTATAGTTAATGCAGTTTCAGAAAACAGTTATAGCTAATGCTGTTGCCAAAGATTTAGGAACATTCTTTCCTAAAAATGCAAACTTATTCTTAGTATTCTGTACAGAACGACGAAAAGAAATAAGAGAGCATTTCTCTCTAAGGCTTAGGTTACATTACTGCTTTATTTCTCTGACATTAACAGATTCAAAGTTGATCGGTATCTTTCGTTTAATGTAGTAGAACTTGATATTGTATATTTCTATAAAATACTGAGTTATAATCAAGATATGTGACAATTTATGTAGGCAGTTGGTTTCGTGTTATTCTTGTGAGAGATTTTTCTATAATAGAGAAATCATTACAGGCAAATAAACAAAAGTAATTGAGACAATTTTTAAGAAATTTTACTATCCATATTCAGTTGACTACGTTGCATTTTCTTTCCAATCAAAAACTATCAACCGAAACTGGATTGCATTTAATTATTTTAGTCTTTACGGACGAATAATTGAATAACTAAATAGGATTAAAAAATTCAGTAGAACAAGTCTCGAATAGAAAGTCTTTTCACTTTACTGTTTCTGCTTTATCAATTATTTGTTTATCATTTCTTATTATATAACATAGATCAATCGAATGAGAACATTCCCAGTTTCCCGGAAAAAGAGTCGAACAGCTAAAACAGGAATGAAGATAATGATGTATTGTTTATTGAAACAAGACATGCTGTGCATTCAGAAGTTATGCCAAAGAAATCAACGGCAATGTATCGTCTTACATAGAAATCTTACAATTAAAATACCTTTAATTATAATAGTTTAAAGAGGAATCCCGTCTCAATTTTGAACCTACAGCAGATGCAAACTGGTTCCTTGTTTCTGTTGAAGCTTCAGTGGAAGAACATACTTCTTCCAAGAGGACAATCCTCTTGGGAGACAAACAAACAAGAGAAGAAATTTAACTGTCCATATGTCGGTAAAGCTACATAAATCCACTCGTTTACTTCATCTTTAAATTTCTTATAGTATAGTTTTTATGATTCTGGTGGCCACCGATGATTCCCATAGTATTCAAAGCGTAATAAATTATCAATATTGTGAATTTGGTTTAGTTCATTTTAGTTCTATTAACATCCCATTTTACATCAACGTTAAGTCAATTTTCGGACCTACCCCGTAATTTTAAACCATGGTCAAATGGCGAGGACGATACCTGAGTTGATACCCTCTCTTCACATCACAATACATCAGCTGGAGGACGTTTGGCCTAGACAGATTTAACGTGCAACAGACCCACTTACACAACGGTTTTTTGGTGGAATCGGGTCATGAACCTGAAAACCTTTTGTTCCGAAGCCAAGAACTTACCACCAAGCCACTGCGGTAATATCAATAATGAGAATCTTTATGAAATATTCTGATTAAGAGCTAGAGGTTAATACAGCCATCTTAAATTCTTTATTCATCTCCATTTCCGACGTATATACTGGCTTTATGGCACAAAGCTATCGCACCTTCCACGTGTTCTGGGTGTCCCGGGTTCAAGTCCCGGTTTGGACATGGTTGTTCTTCTGTGTGCTATCTGTGAGATGTGTGACTGTGCCCCCCTGACAAAAAAGGCTATGCAAGCAAATGTGGTGAGTGGGTAGCTAAGTCATACTCTTGGCCCTAGTTGGCGCTACTCCAAAAAAAAAGACGCTCCTTTCGGCTTAAACCTGCTGCTGTATCAGCGGGGGGTCTTGTCCATAGGAAAGTGCCATAAGTCACAACAACAACAACTGACGTAAACAAACACATTGTACCTCTCTCCTCGTTTGAATTCCTTCAATAGGTACTTAAGCATAAAACCATCCACCTTTATCATCAAATTTGAAGTCGTCACCAATGAGTTACTAAACCGCCAATTATGGCAATCCGGCAATGTTGCAATCCGTTGATCTTTATCGCCAAATGTTAATATGTTGCCAATGAGCTACTGAACCGTTGGCAATCGTTGGCGATGACGGTCTAATGCATAAGTACCCTACAATATGTAATTTCAGATTTTTTTTTTATTTAGAAACTTGAAAATCAGAAAATCAGAAAAACATTTTATTATTATCTATTAATTAATTAAAATTCTAATCAATTCTTAGTTGGAATTACGAAGACAAAACAAAAGCTGGTTTATCCAGGGAATGCATAAATACGCATTAGTATTTTTATGAATATAGAATTTAAATTTTAAAAAAACTTTTTACTTTGTCTATAATATTTTTTTTGTTTTCACTTGGGAATCATTTTAAATTATCAAAATAACATTTTTGCTTCTTGTGTCATTTTTTCCAGCAAATACTCCAAGGAATTCAAGTAGAATTTATAGATATTAAAATTGAAATTTCATTAAAACTAAATATAAAATTAGTATTTATCTGGAATTAAATATTATTTTTATGTCTAGTAATAGGTTTAAAATTCTTTCAAAATTACTTTTAATGTTATAAAATACCATTTAAAAAGCCTTTAAAAGTATTTATTTTTATTGTATCTTTTTTAATAATATTTTCTTACTCAAGTTAAATAAAACATTCTTTAAATTTAAAATGTCTGGAAATGAAATCATATTATGACTCAGACAAAGTTATTAAAACTGTCTGACATTATTTAAAATTTTTCAAAATAATAGTAAAATTCTGAATTACATTTCTCTCTTAAATGTTTAAGCTTTCATTATTTTCAAAGGGATTTATTTACGAGTTAAAAAATTGAAGCAAAGTTTTTGAAATGAATTTATATTTCAAATTATATTATTATGAAGACATGACTATTCTCTTATGAATTGGAATGGAAATATTAAATATTAATGTAAAAGCAGTCATAGAAATATAGATGTTTTATATTGTCATAGAAATATAAAAAAAATGGTTTAAATTAGTTTAAAATGAATTCTAATCTCTAAAGTATATAATTCTTTTTTAAATGTATATATTTTTTTAACTTCACTTATTTCACATTTGTAAATAAAAAAAATTTTGATATTTTTTTCATACTTCCTTAATGTGTAAAAACTTCCAAACTTTTTTAATTTTTGATGATAATAAAGTTTTATAATAATTTCATGACTTAGTTTTCAATTATTTGATTCAATCATGCAATATCTTAGTCCATGCATGGTGTTGTCTCGTTGTGAGATTGTAAAAAAATTAATTTTGATATTTTATGCTATTTAATGTTTGAAAATTAGATTAATTAAATTCCTTATTTTATGCACAGTTATAAAAGTGGTAATTTTAAATAATTTTATTTTAATTTATTTCAAAATTAGATTTGTGCAACTTAAAATAAGTAACCAACGGCAACTAAAAAAAAGCAATATATAAACGAAATTATTGAGGTATGTTTGTTAATCTAAAAAGGGACTAAAATTCCGTGCTATACAAATAAGAATTGGACTGTCAATACCAGAATTCACAGCTTATGCAAACAGCTTATGCTTATAGCTAACCTATTTATGTATGTGGCAGCTTATGCTTATAGCTAAGCTGTTTATTCATGTAGCAGCTTATGCTTATAGATAACTGTTTATGCATGTAGCAGCTTATGCTTATAGCTAAGCTGTTTATGCATGTAGCAGTTTATGCTTATAGCTAAGCTGTTATCCAAACAGTTTATGCAGCTTATTCTTATGTTTACTTTATATAAGTGGGATACGTAGATGGATATATGTACCCTTGTTTATCTTCCGGACTCGGTATTTTAGAATTATCCATCTTGGTTTATAGTGTTATCCATATTCCGATCCAAGCATTTTGGATTATCCATCAAGGTCTTTAGAGTTATCCATCTTCAATATGAACCAAGAATTCTTTTTAAAACTCAAAAAAGGCAGTATCAAAAGCTTAATGATTTCGAATGAGATCATGTAATAGATCTACGAGAAACTGGATTTTTTCACTATCTTTGTAAAAGACTTCGCAGATATTTATTCTCTGTAAATTATTGTTGGCAGGCACAGTCTCAGATAGTTCCCGCTCAGAAGGAATAGAATATACTTCTTACACAACGGATGTATATAACATTATCCATCTTCTGGACTGACCATTTTTCATTATCTATCACCAATTTGATAAAAAAAGATGTTTTTAAGGAGACGAAAAATGCTGTATCAATAGCTTAATGATTTCGAATGAGATTGTGTGATAGCTCTACAAGAAGATGGATTTTCTTTTAGAAATATTGCAGGAGATTTGAAAGAAATTTATCCTCTGAGATTGATTGTTGGCAGCTATGTTCAAGATAAGTATTGTCTCATGAAAAACAGAATCTACTACTGCGGTGGATAATTCATGGTCAGATGTAAATCTTGTTTACTTTAAATACGTTGGTTGTGTAAAAGGGTTTATATAGAATTATTCATCTTCGGCTTCACCGTTTTGGATTATCCTTCTTCAATATTGAACCAAGATTGATTCTAAGGAGATGAAGAATGCTGCCTCAACAGCTTAATGAGTTAGATTGTGGTTGTGAAATAGTTCTACAAGAAGATTATTTTTTTGGTAATATTTGTGAAGAAATATTTGACAGGGATGTATCTTTTGAGCTTGATTGGTGGCAGCTATGTTGAAGATGAGTATTGTCTCATGAAAAACAGAATATACTGCAGCGGTGGACAATTCAAGGTGAGATCTAAATCTTGTTTAATTTAAGTACGTTAAATGGGTATATATATAGAATTATCCATCTTCGGCGGTGCCGTTTTGGATTATCCATTTTCAATTTGAACCAAGATTGATTTTAAGGAGATAAAGAATGCTGCCTCAACAGCTTAATGAATTCGAATGAGGTCGTGTAATAGCTCTATGAGGAGCTGTATTTTTTTCATGATATTGGTAAAAGACTTGACAGAAATGCATACTCTCAGATTGATTGCTGGCAGCTAAAGTAAATGTAAGTGTTATCTCATGAAAAAAGAATCAACTGTAGAGGTGGATAATCCAAGGTGAAATGTAAATAAATTTACTTTAAATAAGCTGGAAATGTAAACGGATATATATAGAATTAACCTTCGACACTATTGTTTTGAACCATATTTGAACCAAGAATGTTTTTAAAGAGATGAAGAATGCTGTATCAACAACTGAATGAGTTCGAATGAGGTCATATAATACTCTAAGAGAAGATGAATTTTGTTTTTGAAATGTTAGAAAAATATTTGACAGGGATGCATCTTCTGAACATCATTGGTGGCAACTATAATGAAGATGAGTATCTACTGGTGAGTATGTGAATTTCGCTTATTTTTAATACGGTGGAGATGTAAATTGATATATAGAGAATTATACATCTTCAATTTGATCCAGTAATGCTTTTAAGGAGACGAAGAATGCAGTAAACAGCTTAATGAGTTCGAATGAGGTCGTGTAATAATGAGAAGATGGATTTTCTTTTCGTGATATTAGAGAAATATTTAACAAGAATGTACATTTCTGAGCAAAATTGTTGGTAGTTTTAGTCTAGGTGGGAATATTGTTTCATGAAGGCCTAATTCACTGTTGATCCTCACCCACTAAAATCCCTTAATTTTCTTTTCATAGCTACGGCTTATAGCATTACATCTTCATCAGTATCTGAACTGCAATGTGCATCAAAATAAAACAGAATATAATTATCATATATATCGTCTGACCAACAACAATGAGATAGGGATCTTGTAGCATTAGCACCAACGACACCAAGATCCCGCTAAATGCGTTTCCCAAGATGTCCTACTGATTCCATCTATAATACTAATTGAAACCAGATTTAATAACCCAACAACTTACATGGGAACATGTATTCCCATGTAACATAACTTATATATGAACATATATTCCCATATAATGCAACTTATATGGGAACATGTTCAATTTTAATATTCGATATTCACATCTGAATGGCTATTACCTGGTTCTAATTAATTTTGAATGGATCAAATATAGCCCTGAAGATGAAAGACCATGCTTGCTATATCCTTATATTTTTCATATAAGCAAAATTGAATAGTTATGTAGCGCTGCCCTTATAAGCCAGATAACATCTACGATTCTAAAGACCAATTTTTTGTACAGCGGTTGTGTTACTCAGCTGCTGGCCCTAGCGTCGCAGATTCGTACCACGACCTTCACTTGCTACATTGGTGACCTGGACAACATTACTTTCCGATCTGTCGGGACGCAATCGACCAACAAACAAAGCCGTCGCTCACTCGACTCAGCAAGCAAAACAAAGCCGTCGCTCACTCGACGCATCAACGCGCTCGTCATAACGCTTGGTGCTTTCAGAATCGTTCGTCTCTCCACTGACTCACTTGTGGGGGAGTACTGTGGCACTAGCCTTATAAGCTAGATAACATCTCCAATGCTGAAGTTGACTTTTTGGTATAGTGGTATGATACTCGGCTACTGGCCCTAGCGTCGCAGGCTCGTACCGTGACTTTCACTCACTAAAGTTACAAGATTTTCATAGTTACCAACGAGTAATAGTGTAAACTATAAATTTCATCTTATTGTTTATATTTTCGAAACCCTTTAATCAGAGATAACATCCCGTAGCACAATGTCGTACGATATTAAACAACATTATTCAGTTTTGCGAATATTGTCTTATATCAAAATTATTCTATAATATATGTGCGCTACTCTGAAGTAATTTAAGTGGTCAAAAGCTCCGAGTATTTTCTACTTCCCTTCCAAGTATATAGCCCACGACGTAGATTATAAATATCAGTAAGTTTCTTTCTTTACAGTTATATAATTGACATTGAAGGAAAACACATCACAGATTCCTAAAAATTTAAAAACTCTGTCTAAAATCCACATCAAAACTAACTGAGAGTTTTAAATATATTTTTCAATGTTTAAAGAAATGTAAATCGGAACGAAAATAAAAGGTTTATTAGATTATCGCAACGAAATTTATTTAAAAAAAAAGCCTACAACTTTCATTTCTTCAAAATTCGTTCATGCTATACAGATTAGTTATTAATTCAAGTTAACAGATAATCATATTCACTCTTAAAACTCCATACAAGCCAATTTCTTATAGAAAAGTCTTTTCATACTTGATCAATCTAAGCATTAACATTCACTTTGGGTGAAATATCACTTATCCTATCTTATATATCATTTAAAAAATAATCATCCCTAAGAATCCAGTTATTTTCTAAGAAATTTTTCACTGTCAAGCTTGAAAAAAGGTTTTGCTAAAAATTTTGATTTTTTTTTTATTTCCTGTTTGCAGTATCTAAAATGAAATTCAGCGGCATCCTTTAATCTTTCGACTGGCTTTTTACTTTTTGTACCCCAGGGAAATGTTCACTCAGAAATGTGAAGAAAAACTTGCTTAAAATACAATTTCGTTATATTCGTGTAAAATTTATAGATTTTGTGGTTTTCATTTATTTTTTTCTTAAAGATACGGTTGCTCCACAACCTGTATGGAGAAAATTCTTAAAGATGAACGTTCAAGATAAGAAATACACGCACTTGCCTTAATTGCTTTAAAGATATATTGAAATTTTTTTCTATAACTTTTAAGCTCCACCACCATTACAGATTTTTAGGAAATTAATTTTATTAAAATAAATCTACTAAGCTAATTCAATAATTTTATTAAAAATATTTATTTATTTATTTTTTGAAATAACTGATGCTATATTTATATACTAAGTACTTTTAAGATGTGAAAAACAGTGGAAAGAGAACCTGATTTTTTTTCTTTCTTAATTTGTTATTTACTGAAAACACCTTATTATTGTTACAAATTTTGAAAATATTTCTGTAAATATTTGTATTCATTGTGAAATATCCCATACAGATTTGAATACAGTGGCGAAAATCACACAATTATAGGTGTATTTTAGGTAAAAACGGAATTTACAGTGATTTGACGACTTGGCGACCTTTTGGCGAGATAATTGACACCTTGGCGGGATTTGTTGAAAAATAAATATGAAAAATATCATCACCTAAGCTCTAGGGCCATTAATGATTAAGCCTAGAACCTTCCAGAAACTTGGCGAAATTTTTATATTTTCACGCCAAGTCAAGTATAAATACCACCTCCCGATTGACCATGATGATTAGAGAATCGTGAAGACTTCAGTGTTAGTTTAGTGTCCAGAAGCTGTTACCTATCCGAGGTATTACAGACCTCTGTGTTTGGAAGCTGTTTTCTGTTGTTTTACTTGAATTGGAATTGCGTAACTGCGACTCTTAACTGGTGTCATTTTCAGCAAATTCTTGAGATTTCTTCGAATAAACGTCTTGTAGTTTTTTATCAATTGATTGTAGTTTGTTTTATCAATTTTCAATCTACACGAACCCTGATGCACTATATATGCGCCTCCTCCTCATAATATATTTATTATGAGTGTTTAATGGACCAAATTACATTCGTCCATAAGCACCTCAACCCTTTTTAGGATGGTAAAACAGTATAAATCAAAGATTTCTATGATATATGTTGAACATGTTTAACATATATCATATCATATTTCTGATGCTGCAGTAACAGAAATATACAAATATAAGTTATACAAAGAAAAGATGCTTTTCAAAGGGATTTTAGATAAAGAAATTGTTTCACCATTTTTAATTTTGAGGAATTGATTATTATTTGATTCTTTAGTTAAGTTATTTGGAATCAAAAATCTTTTACTTTAATCTTTAAATTCCATAAATAAAATTGATTGATTGAGTTGCTTGGAAAAATATTCAAAATAAAAAAAATCCGAAATTTGTTACAAATTTAAGAAATGCATATATGAAAAAATAACACGTCTACTGTGTAATAGTTTTAAGTATTCCTTTAAAGAAATTTCATTGAATTTTGCAGTTATTTAATACACTAAAAATATTATTTAATAATAAATAAATTTAAGAAGTACCAGAAATTTCTTTCAATGACAATGATTGATGATCAGTCAAATAATTTGATGAAAACTATCAATCATATACATAAAAAACAACCGTTGTTTCCAAAAAAACTGAGGAAATGCAAAGAAGAGAGCATTTAACGAGTTTGTAAGACTTCTGAGAATTAATTCTTAATAACTTTCAACGACAGAGTCTAAATTAAATAAAGCTGCACGACTGTATTTGTTGTTTTATTTATATAAAAAATTGGAGCTTTGGAGGCGAATTTCCAATATCAGTATTTTTATTTCTGTCTTTTTCTTGCACTTTGTTGAAAGTGCAAGAAAAAAAGAAAAATTATTTCTTCGAAGTGCTTGCTTTGTTGAGCTCTCTGTCAACTTCACTCAGATAAAAACACTAGCAAACAGCTTTTAATCGTTAATTGGCTGCCTCAAACGATAAAACAATAACAGTAAAGGTGGAAAAGTTATCGAAGACTTTAAGGGATCAAATGGTATTTCTGTAAAAATTGATTTTCACTTAAGGGTGAAAAAGAGAAGATTTCTAGTTTTAAGAGAAATCCGTATTTTATTAAGAAACACGCATTTATTTATTTAATAAAAAACAGCTAGTTTGCATTCTAATTAATTTAGAATGTTTTTTTGTTCTAAGAATACTCACCATTTTAGAAATGTGGAGACTGTTTTTAAAAGCATTGACCAGATGTTTTTAGTATGAACTGAAAGTAAAAAAAATCACTATTTGGCAATGTTTTATTTACTATTTAAGGAATATCGAAATTTGTGTTAAAAAAAGATGTTTATTTCCAGTCTTATTGGACCGCACTACATTGCCAATAGCGGTAAGTCATCAATTTGCCACTTATAGATATAATAAAGAAAAGAAATTAATAATAGATAATACCTGAATTTTCCAATTTTTTCAGTTTAAACGGCGACCATTCCTGGAACTCTATCTTATATTCTTGATAAGAATATTTGATAATTTGTTAAAAGTTTTCATTTTATAGCATCTCCTCCCCTAACTTAAAGAGATATATGGTTATTTTTACTCTAATATCTTCGAAAATAAAATTCTATTTCGTGATCGTAACACTTTATATTCCAATAAAATTCACTAAATTGTATTCAAACAACTCTGAATCACATCAGTATCTCAAACAGAAATTCAATTCACGTGCGTACGCTTAAACTTTTATAGTCTTCCGACCGTGTGTAGAATTTTCTAAACGAATCTTCTGATTTTTCTTTTTGGAGAGATTCTTACACTTTAGATAACATTCGTTTTTATTGACAGAGTCAAATCCATCCCTGAGATTGGAAGACGATTCATTGAATTATATATTCAATATCCAGTAGGCATAACTGTAAATATCTCCACCTAACTTTAAAATTAGTATAATAGGAAATATTAAGATTTCATAAAACTATTAAAAAATCTTAAAATACTTTTTTCCTCCGATTGACTATCATCACAGCATGAAATCGGTATTTTGAATAATTGATCAAATGATTAATTTCTGGAAATATTAAAACATTTGTATTATTATCAAATAAGATTTGTTGATGTTTTGTGAATAGATTTACTGTAGACTAATAATAGAAAATTTTCAAACTATATTAATTTTCAAGTGTTAAATAATAGTGTTTTCACAAAATATTCTCTTTACATACAAGAAATATCTATTTTCATTGAAAACAAAGAATACTGTAATATTATCCATTTTCTTGATAATAGTTTTTATAAGAAGAGTTAATCTGAATAAGTTAGCTGTCGAAAGACTGCCAAAAAAACCCGAAAATATCACCTCTCTTTCCTTTTTATTGTATATTAGTTTGAAATTATTTTGCTATTTATCTTATTAGCATTCTTTTTTACATTCGCTTTACAATATAATGATATTATTTAAATATTTTTTGAATTAAGGTTCTTTTTTTATTTTACATTACTTTATTACATTTACGCTGCTTGACAACTGATAAGTAACAATAAGGTAATTCCTAAAAATTAAGTATAGACAAAGATTTAATAAACAAAACTAAGTACAGGTTAGTATGGGAATGTGTATTTACTATATAGCAAAATGGGGCACATTAAAAAATTTAAAATTTAAAAAAAGAAAAAAGGTGCTTCTTGAATGATCTTTAAACATCCTCACAAAAATTGGTCTTTAGGTAAGAATAGTGTAATTATGAGTACTTTAGTAGGATGTTCGATGACAAAGGACAATAATGCACATTTTGCATCTGTTCTCCATACTCCCCATTAAACAATCAAGGAATTATTGGAGAACAATCAAGGAATTAAACAATCAAGGTTCTTCTCTTCTTTGAAAGCGATTTTGAGCTTTTACAATTTTGGGAGAGGGATGGAGTTTTGTGAAAAACTTCTGGCAGGAGATTCCCAGGCATGTTCAATAGGAATTAGAGCAGGAGAGTAAGCAGGTCATTACAAACGGAGATTATTTTCATTTTGCAGTGTGTCCAATACCTCAACGCTTGTGTGTGGCAGTGCATTATCGTCCATAAACAAAAAGTCTGGACCTACAACATTCCTAAAAAGACGAACATGATTCAAAATAACCTTTATGCAATATCGATATGAAGTGATGTTCTTCCATTGTACTTAATTCCGTCCACACCATCATTCTTGACCCATACTGATCACGTTCACTATCACACTGTTGTGCATACCGTGTGCCACGCTCTCTCCACAGTTATTGGTGGTCAAAATCACTTGATACAGTCAAATGAGATTCGTCTGGGAGCATTACTTCAGAAGATTTTTGGATATCCCAACCAACATATTCCTTACACCAACTTATTCTCTCATGGTGTTCGCATGGTTAAATCGTCATGCAAAAAACAGGCTTCTGTGCATACACACCAACTTGATTTAATCGTCGTGAGATGATGCTTACCGAAACATGCGTATCGGTAGTGGTTGCAAGGTTTGCAGCTATCTGGGCAGGAGTTAAATTTCTGTTTCTTTTGGCCATCCTCTAAAGATGTTATGTTCCTACCGCGAAGGGGGAATTGCTTTCGCATAGCATTTCCACCTTAATCAGTTTTCTTTTATCTCGAGATGACACACTTTGATACACCCATTGTAGAAGGTACAGTGGTAGCATTTTGACCTGCTTCCAGTCGTCTAACTCCTCATCACATTCGTAGGCACTCAAATGATTTCTTGATGACATCTTTCTCTTAATTATTGCAAGAACCAAATCGAATTTAAGAGAAAAACTGTTATGACATCCTGCATTACTTTTGGTCAGAAATCAATCATCATGATCTTACATGCAATGTCTATTTTACAGATAACGCATCCTGTTCTACCACGCCCTCTCAGCTTGAATTTACTTTTATTGGTCAGTTGTATGAGATGCAATTTTGTATAAATCAGTTGCTACTTAGAAATTATGAAGCAATATATTACATTATTTTTATTATTCTTTTTTAAAATTGATTTAAATGTAGCGTTCTTTTATCATTTAAATTGTGCATTTCATTGATAAATTATATCAAGGAAGCTCAATTATATGACATCACGGTAACATGGTAAATATAACTTCGAATTTTACCAAGCAATCAATTACACATTTCTTTAAAGACGGTGTCATTTTTTCCTCCTTTGATAAGCACAACAAAATTAAAATTAAGTTTTTGGGGTTATGTTATGAGCATTATTAACTATATGATCGGACGTCTTATTTGGAAAACCTTTTGAAGTCCTTAATTGAAAGTTTATATAACTTTAATTTCTGTTCTTTTTTAAAGGAGAGCTGAGAATTGAAAATAAAAACTTCCATGAGTGGAAAAAATATTCAAAATCAAATAATTTATGTTCACATGGAGGTATGATTATGACAGCATACGTTAAACAAACTCAAACACGAGAGACGAATGGAATAATCATGCATCTTTTATTATGACAAATACTATAAGCTTTTTTCACTGTAGTTTCTATAACTCAAAATAGCTTCTGCTAACGGAAAAGCGATTATAATAGGGATTGCATCACATATTTGTACAGTTTTAACTTATTAAATCAAACATCAGGTTGTTATTTTATTGTAAACTAACATTATACTTTCAAACCTGTTTATACGCAGAATTGGTATGTGGTCCCCCTTCACCATATAAACATTGATTGACAGGTTGTAAAAATGTATTTATTATAGTTAT
>JAOUZG010009324.1:2790071-2804174 GCA_026289955.1 Argiope argentata
TATAAGATATTCTAGATAGAAAAATGTAGACAATGTGCACTCATTCTACTATTACATAGAATGCATAAAATAAATAAGATATGTATAAGCCATAAATAAGTCATGTCTAAAAATTCCCCATCCAGTTAGAGCTATGCATGATGATGTCGTGTCCGCTTTTTCCATGGAAAGAGGGGTGCAGTAGCTTCTGAGGGTATGGACCCCTGAGCACCCGACGGAAGAAGTCTGACTTCTAGTTTATATGAGGATGAAACACACACGCTTGCACAGCCACTTTATACATGGGGGGGTGGCATTCACACATTTTACAGATAGAACAACCATGTCCGAACCGGGACTCACAGAACACAAGGAAGATGCGCTACCTCTGCGCCAGAAAGCCGGCAAGAGCAATGCATAGCATACAGGTATGACAAACAATGGTACACAGGTATGCAAGAAAGTTTAGATACTAGAAAGAGACTTAGAGACTTAGAAAGTTAAAAAGTTTTTGATTATTCGATTTGTTAAATAATTTGGTGGATAATTGGAGCTGGAGTAAGCAGTAATATATAAATATGTTCATAAAAATGTTCTTTTAAGTTACTGCTTACAAAATAGTATATAATTCATTAACTTGATATTTAATATATAAAATACATAACCCTTAATACATAAAACACAAGCAAGGCAAACTAAATCATGCCTACAATTTTCCATTTCAGTTAGAGTCATACACATCATACATGTTATTTCTGATATTCTAAATCTGAAAAGTTGAGCTTGAATGTACATTTAATTGGCAGTTAATACAGTAATATTTTAAAGATATTTTGTGAGAATTTTTGATATTTATCTCCTCAAATGACTACAAAGAATTCTTAGTTCAATTTTGTACACAATAAACAAGTTAATAAAGAATCTTTGCTGTCGAATAAAAAACCGAAGTACTGCATAACGGTCTAAATATGAAAATTAAATAATAATATGACCTTTCTAACAATAATCTAAACAACATTTATATTATTGTTGATTATTATTCGGAATGCAAATTTATTTGTAAACTCTGTGATGCTTTTTACAATTAGTATAACATGTAACATCCTATTAGATTAAAAGCTACCATATCTGAAGAATTTGGTAGCTGTAGACATTTTTTAAAAATTAAAACATTACTTTTTTTCCTTTTTCCTTTCTTTACGTTTCTTTCAGATACTTTTTAGACATCCTGCATATTATCAGCATATTATTTGTTTGATCATTATATAAGAGTATTAATATATTTCAATGATCGTCTCTTTAAGCGTTAGGGAACCTTAATATTGTATGTTGCCATTGAACCATAGAACTTTAAGGCAGTAACAACGGTCTTAATTTTGATAACTCTTAAATAGTTAGAAAGATCCAACTAAGAATTAAATGCTGATAAAATAATCTATCTATTCTTGGGTGCGATTGTAGTTGCTTGGCGAGGTTTTCAAAAATCGCCAATTCACCAACCATGAAAATGCTCCATGTTTTTTTAAGCTCTTCCGGTCAAGAAGTAAGATAACCTATAGTTGTCATAATAAAAATAATCGGGGTTGCCATTCTAGGCGTATTATCATCAACTTGGCGAAGAAGGGGATTAAATTACACATCATCCCATTCTTGAATAGCAATATTAAAATAATGCGAGATATGAATCCACGCCAAAGGAAACTGCATTTTTATCATAAAGTTAACTTTAAAACTAGAATTTGAAAACGTACTTTCTTATTCGCAAAATAACACATTTTTAAATCACGAGGATAAATCCAAAACAGTATTAATCATTAGAAACATCAATGTGTTTTATTATATTGCCATTTAAATAAAAGATTATTCTTTAATTTACCAGAAATGTTAACTTTTCTGCTCGGTTTGAGTCATTTTTCAAAGTAACTCGTTTGATATCTTCTGCATGACTGGTTCCCGCCGTTTCATCGAGGAATTGCGCTCAAATGTATCGGAATAAAAAGCAGAAACTTTTATCGTTGCAATTCAAGTAATTGTACCCTTTTACTTCATATTTTTATTAGTTCTTCCAATCCTAATTGCTTGAAAACTATGCAAAATTGTTTAGAGAATAATTTTGCAAAGAAAAATCATTTTTAAAATTTGTTGTTTTATTCAAAATGGCGCCATATTTCGAAACTCATTTTACGCAGACGATATTTTCTCCCAAGTTGATAGTGTGACGGTGATATTTATACAAAGACAAAAAAATCGATTAATTTTAAAGAGATAAAATGCAATTTTTAATTTGATTTTTAATTTTAATATATTTGCTTTAATTTTTACTGAATAGATTTGTTTATTAAGATATATAGTGAAAACTGATTCACTCTGGCTTTTAACTATCTATTCTAATTTCATTATTTTAAAAATGAATGTATATGCTATTGATAAAAAAACAAATTAAATATTAATGTTAATATGAAAGTATTTATAAGCATAGCTGATTTTCCATTTATTAAATTTTCCTGTACATTAAATTAAAAAAATAAATTAAATTTGTTATAAATTATTATGGAATGGTGTACAGAAACGATGACTACCTAAATGAAATGAAAGTTCTTAAAGTAAAATATTTTTAACATTAAAAAAATATTCTTAAAAAGAAAATGCCTTTAAGATTTTATTTGAAAACCAAATATTATTTTATAAGAAGTGATTATCGTTCATTTGCATATTTTATTCCAATTTTGTAATGTTTCATGAATAGAAAAATTCGTATATAAATATCTAACTTTGTACAAACTTTTATCATTTCTTAAAATATTATATAAACAAATTAATTTGGGAGTATATTTATAAAAATGAAGCTTTCTATAGGTACTATTTAATTCTTAATAAGTTTTAAAAGTTATTTTGATTTTTTGTATAGTTCAAATCATAATCCGTTGCACAATTTGTAAGGAAAAAATGCATCTAATATTTAATTTAATTTTTGTATTTTAATGTATTTGATATAAACATAACAGAAAAAAAATCAAAGATTTAAGTATAAGGATGAAAACAATGTTTAAACTCTAAATATTAATTTCAAAAGAAATCTAACCACTCAATCAACAATTCAGAGGATTACATGTTTTAAAAATAATTTTTGCATACCTTTATATATTTCAAGTTGAAATTTTATCCTCATGCTTCTCTATTACTATTATAAATGGGCAAGTTTGGATGGACGGATGATGTTATTCAATCATGCCAGAACGTCTGAACGAAATTGGATGAAACTTAGCTACTACTTATTCTGATTAATTTAAATTTAAATTTTAAATCAAAATTCTTCATTTTCCCGCCGTTAAATGAGTAAGACTGTAGGTCCCCCCCCCATTCTAATGAGGTTAGGCTCAAGATATTTTCGACCGATTATTCCAAACCTGTTTATTTTCTAAGCATTTGATGCATTTTAAATTAAACATTGATAATTAATCGATTTTTCACATTCATTCTGAAGCACTCTTGAATTAAAATAATACAAATTAAATGGAATTAAAAATTTCTTTTCGGCATTGTATAAAAATGTCATGCATTTGCGTTGTCCCAATTATTGCTTAATATTCGCGCATGCGCGGTGTGTTCTGATTATCAACACCTTTATTTTCAACGGATACGGACTTGATTTTGTTTTGGCTAGACTAACAATACTGGAATAAAAATAAATTTTGGAATTTGCTGTCCTAATATGAATTCTAAAATAACAACTAAATCAAAAGGGTTAGTTGAAATAATTTGGTACAATGCTTTAGTATATAAAATGTAAATTCCTGTTACTTTTGGAAGCTTATAAACTTCTTACGATATTTTTTTAACATATAAATATAAATGTTGGTTTAGATTAGCTTATAAACGAGATAACTAAAAAAGCAATAATATATCTATATGATATTTTCTATGTGTGCAGATGAACTTCTTTCAAATTTTTTTAACATATAAATATAAATGTTGGTTTAGATTGGCGGAAAAAAAACGTCAAAATATAAATTGGGTGGAATAATCAAATTCCACTGATTAATTGTCAAAAAAATTGACAGAGATTGGACTAATAAATCTTTTTTAACACTAAAGTTACCACGAGCGGGTCAAATGACCCGTTTTCAATGGCAATTCCAATGAAAAGATGAATCGCCGGTAGGTTTAGTGTTTATTATTATAAGCTAACAATGTGTAGATAGAAATAAAAACTACAATCTTAAGAGAATATAAAATTAAGTTTCATAGAGAAGACATAACTGTCTAATTTAATTACTATATTCTAATACTTATAGATATGTATAGAATTTTGAAATTTAATGTTTAAAATAACCATATTATAAAACATGTTTTTTTTTAAATTTATAATTGTAAAAAGATAAAGTTAAAAAAATACCTTGTTAAGATACCTTCAAATCAAATTTCTAGAAATAATTTGTTGGGATTTTTAGCAATTACCAAACTTAACAAGTCAAGTGAATGTCGAAAAGCGTTTCTTTGTAACAAGCATTTAACAGAAAAGTCTTTATATGTGTTATGAACACGATTTTTTTGCCACATTATAACGTTTTATTGTATGAATTTTTGTGTGGAGATTTTTATAGATTATTTTTTTCTCTCAATTAAGATTTAAGCAACCATTTACAATGAATTTCTGATACATTGTAAAAAATTTTAAGTTGAGATTTTCGTGAGATTAATTATCGTCCATAGAAATGTGAAAAAAATTATTACTCAAAAAATTAAAGAAAACTATATTTTTAAAAAACTCATTTTTCTTATGGTAGATATCTCTTAAAATAAAAAGAAATCATAATGTATTTCACTTTAAGGTATATAAATATATAAGGAAACACCTTTTGAAAAAGTAAACTAGAAAGCGAGTAAGCGGATATACTGCTTACATAAAAATTGTTTAGGATAATGAAATTTTTTTAATCTTTCAGAATAAATGTAAAGATAGCTACACAATTTATTTTTTAGATCTGTTGATTCTTCATCTTCTTCCATAAGATAATTCAAATATTTTCTATATTATTTAAGATATGAAGCATAGCCTATTAACAATTTTAAATATATATATATATATGTGATTTTCTGAAGATAAGGAGTTAGAACATAGATACTGATAAAAGAAGTTACATGCATTCCAATGTTAAAGCAGTTTCAAAACCATTACGCAAATATTTATCGTTTACTTACATAATTTTTAATCGAAATTTTTTTAGAATGCTCAATAATTTTTTTTAGTAATACAAAAATATTTTTACATACAACAATTTTTTTAAAAAAAATTCCTCTTCAGGATATTTACTTTCTGCAATTATCGTCTGTAGAAAATCGTGTAGTCCAAAAAGTAAGTTGTGGAAAATTTCACAAAAATATATTTGAAAATAGGCAATGTTCAAATTTACAAGACAATCAAGCTGCTTTCTTTTAAAAATCCAACTTTTTAAAGACTTTCTTTAATAATCTGAAAAGGTCTCTTTTGCAATGATATTATTTTAGAGCGATGGAGAAAAATTGAAATATTTTCTTTAATTTTTTATCAATACAAATTTGAAAAAATATCTCTGAGGATCAAATTTATACCCTTCAAAGTATAGAGTGTTCATCAATTATTGTCGGAATATCCGTGCCTCATAACTTTCGAATAAAAAATATTACGCAAAAGTTGTTTACGTATTCGTAAATTACAACTCAAAGATTTTTATTAATGATATTAAAAAGATTAACGAAATAGCATATGGCTGCCTTTCGTGGCTCGTAACACATCGAGAAGAAATTCGATTTATCTTTGATTGTTCTCCACCATTTGTAAGGTAATACTTTGGATCGCAGTAACGATTCTGTGCTTCAGTTCATCAAGGGAAGGTACACGGGCCTTGTACACGTTGTTCTTGGCAAACCCAGAAAGAAAAAAGTCCATATCTGGTGATATCGGGGGTCATGGGATTGGTCCACCTCTTCCACGCCATCTGTCGGGAATGTTCTAGTCTAAAAAGTCACGTACAATCATGCCCCAATGTTAGGGGTGCACCATCCCGTTGAAATATCCCATTTGGCTGATGTTGTTGCATCTGAGAAACCACATACATCCCCAGCATGTCAAGGTATGCCACGGAGTTTATTGTTGTTTCAGCAAAGAAGAAAGGTCCACTAACTTCGGTATGTGATAAAGCGCTCCAAACATTCCCCTTTGGGCAATCTCTTTCCTATTCTCGATAATCGTGCGTTTTCTCCGAGCCCCAAATTTTACAGTTATGTTTATTCACTTTTTCTGATACATAAAAAGTGTATTCACCACTGAAGAATGATTTCCGAAGGTGATTTTCATCATCCTCAATTCCAGTCAAAATTTCCTAGAGCTTTTTCTTGTACGGTCACCATTTTTATTTATGACGTCATAATAACTGAGACTGCAAATGCGCTAAGATCGCATTATTGCCACAAAAAATTCTTTGAGTTGTAATTTACGAATATGTAATCAGTTTTTGCGTAATATTTTTTTTTTCGAATGTTATGCGGTACAGAAAATCCGACAATAATTAATGAACACCCTATATTTTTGTGACACTTTTGGAAATGTAGGTCTAATGATCAATCATTTGAAAGAAACATACATATAGACACTTTATAAGACTGAATAAGTTTTTGTTTCATATAATTGTCCTTCCTATTTCTACACATTCCACTGAAAAAAAATATTGCATATATTTTTCAAAAATATTCCTAATGAAGAGATATTCAAACAATTCGCAATATTACAGCTGATATTGTATCTTGAATTTTTTTATTTTTATTTTTGTGATAAAAGATATGAAGAATTTACTCATTTATCCATGTTGAATAAGTTTCAACAAAAATAAATTGAGATTTAAATTCAGAATCAAACAATTATGGGCATTTTTTTTAAATATTGCTACTTTTACATGGGATATTATTGGAAGTATCAAGATGGAAACAAAAAAAAAAAATAGGGAAAACGTAAAGCAAAATGAACTGAACTGTCTAAGACATTTGAAATGATACTATTAAAATTATTAAAATTTTGAAGAAAAGAGGATTATGCAATGGAGAAACAATCGAAATGTTACGCAACCATCAAACTTAAAGAGCTAAGTACACAAAACCTACTATCTTATGATAAATTTGAAAATTTCTTCACTGAATGTTATTAAAATGTGAATAGAACTCTTCCGATTACTATATAATGTAGCGTTATGACTAGCAGAATAACAAAAAAGCCCGCGGACCGGAGTTCTATATATTCATTTCTCTGTCTACTAATACCAAAAGACTAAAACTTATTAAACTCTCTGTTTTATATCAAAACTTGCTGTTATTATTTATCGCATATTTTCTCTCTTCTTATTGAATACTATGTTCTCCATTTATCTCAATGTGTACGTAGATAAGGCCCAATGAATCATAAAAGCAATTGCAGGTAACGTATCCACTTAAAATAGAAGGCTCTGTCCTGGTAGTTTATAAATGTTTACTGCACTGCACTGCATGTTTTAAGAATTTATTAGAAAAAAATAAGTAAAAGGATAAAAGGAATTAATATTTTAATATTAATTCTGTAATGCCAGACTTCAATGCAGGAAACATAAACAAAACAATAACGTAAATCGCACGGCCTTTTTCTTAAGAAAATTGACTCAAATGGATTACATTTTTCACTGATGAATTATTACAAAGAGGAGAAAATACCCTTAGATTAGAGTAAATACTTATCGTCTTGGATGTTTTATATGTCTTGATAGACAACTTGCCTTCTTCATTTAATTCCGATGACAGAAAACTATAATACAGGAGACAGATAATACTGAACCAAATACCCTGATGTGTATTCTACTATGAAATAAGATTTTTTTAAAAAGAATTTTAATTTTCATACGCCATCAAATCATCAAATAATTTGTAAAAAGAACTACGGCTTTTATTTTCTGACAATGATTGATGAACGATATATAACTTGATAAGGTTTTATACTGTACAACAAAAAGCGATATTTTTCTAGAAGCGAATGAAATAAAGCAATGAAACAAAGCAAAAAAAAACATTTAACGAGACAGTGAGTATTAGCGAAATTAATTCTCTATCTCTATCAACAACTAAATTAAATAAAGCACCACAACTTTATTTGTTTTATTAAACGAAAAAAAAGAATCAGAATTTCCAATGACAGATGTTTTATTCTTTTCTATTTACACTACGATGCAAGTAAAATCTTTTGCTATAAATCATCTGCTTGGTAGAATTCACTCGTCAACTTCAGTCAGGTGAAAGAAAAAAGCTAAAAAAAATAGTTGTAATAGATGAATGACTGTTTCGAATAATAAAACGATTAAATCAAGGTTGAAATATCTTAAACACATATTTTCATTGAAAGATGAAAAAAAGATACCTGGATTTGAAAGAAAATAGCATTTCAGAAAGAAATATGCAGCTATTTCTTTGTCTGTGACTAATTTTCTTTATTCTTTGCTTGAGGAATGTCAAACGCATGCTAAAATTAAGTTATCGAATTCTTCTTTAATATGAAAAGAAAAATATTCTAAATTTTCTATTTCAGCAAATTTAATTATTAATTGCTTTATGATTTATATAGGTTAAAATTAAACTAATTGTTTCTTGTGAATAAATAGATATTCATATAACTAAATAAAGTGTTTTTTTTAAATGTTAAATTATAACATATATTTGATTTGAAATATTTTCTTACTCTGTTTATTGCAAGGCTAAACATACTTAACAGGGTGAGACCCCTTATAGATATATTGCCTGCAAACATGAGTAGTCTTTAACGAACACCTAATTAAAAGGTGTCTAATGAAGAAATTTCGCTATATTATTACTTTCTGGAGTACAGAAAATGAAGAAAACATTATAAAAAAATTTAAAAAGAGATTTTGAAGAATCTCCACATTTTAAATTTTATAGACTCCTAAAATCCTATATTAATTTTTAATCACCATGTTTTAAAATTAATAGAGTTCGAAAATCATGTTTTTGGAAAATGTCCTTCCGTCTTTCTGTCATAAATAACTCAAAATCCTTTTAAATTAGACTGATAAAATTTAGTACACAGACTTAAAACATACTTTATAGATTTGTATCGAATTCTTAGCCATGTTCGCTAAGAAGTAGCCTGTAAATCTTGGTATAACAATAAGTTATCCCGATAATTACTAAACGAAGGACATGCACTGGAATAGCGCTTCTTCCCCAAAAGCTGGGCGTTCTGAGTTTGAGTCCTGGTTCGGGCATGGTTGCTCTTCTGTGTGTCTATCTGTAAGGTGTATGAATGTCTCTCCCTCTGTAAAAAAGGGCTGTGCAAACGACTGTGATGAGTGAGTAGCTAAGTCGTACTCTTGGTGCTAGCTGATAAAGCTAAAAATAGACGCTCCTTTCGGATTAAAATTCGCTGATGCCTTGATGGAGATTGTCCATGGCATGTGCCACTAATAACAACCACAACCAAATGAAGAGTTCTAGATAGATAAAATTTCTAGCCTTTTGAGTTTTTAGTCAATCTAACAAAAGGTTGATTGTCTGTCGTTCTGTACTTTTAGAAACATCAATAAGGTTTAACTCAAAAGCACAATGACTTAAGTATATCAAATTTGGTACTTAATTTTGATATTATAAGTATAGATTTGTTTCAAATTTTTGTTCAACAGAAAAGTAATATGTTGTGAAACAATGAAAGCAATAAAAATGGGAATATTTCAATTCAAGGAAAATGATACATTTTACTTATGAAATGATTCATCAATATCGGAACACTTGAAAAAAATATATAGCTATATATAAATACAGATGAATAATTTATTTAAAAATCATTATTGAAGAGCTTTTTTTTAAAAAAAATAAAAACAGTATTTCATTATACAGGAAAAAAATTCAACATTTTCTTAGCTATTACTCGAAAATATTAGAAAACTTTATTGCAAAACTTCAAAAGTATACTTTTTTATTTGATAGTAGGCAATTCTTGTTTGAAATTTCAATGACATATCGTAAGTGCCGTTAGTTGATGACGAGCATTGAATATGCACTATTTTCAGGAATATAACGCTTAAATAATAAATTGTTTTGTTAATTTACTTTAAATATGAGCTTTCTTATTCATTTGGACTCATTTTTATTTCCTTGTATACTTAATATAAAGAAAGTATAGAAACGGTCATAAAATTCAAACGCGAGATTTTGACGAATTATTTACCTGTATTCTATTTCAGTAATAAATCTGGAATTCTTTAAAAGGCGTTTTTATTATTAAATCAAAATATTGTTTGGATTCTCGTCATTTTTGTTATTCTACCAATGAACGTGAAACGGTATTCAATCGTGTTTCATTTGTCAAAAATATGTGTCCGTTAATTAAAAATATTCCTGAAACATATCAATTTAAAAATTTCTTGTTGATTTTTCATTTTTCTTACTTTAATTTAAACCCTTTGTTATGTGTAAAAGTAAAAACATGTTTGCACTTCTCGGTAATGTGTTATTTATATTGAAAGTCGGGTTTATCAAGTAAACATATTGTTTACTCTCAATTGTTTGAGCCACTGTAAATATTCTGGAATCCAATCTAATGTATTGATCTTCAATTTTAAAATGGCGTTGCCAATTAGAACTTTTTAAAAAATATTTCATGAATTTTAAGCAATTAAATTGTTTTTAATTTGTTTTAAAATGTGCGCGCTAAATATATTTGTTCGCTGTTATCTTTTAAGATAATAGAATTATAAAGTATTGTCTATTTTAAATACAAAAAAAAAATCCAGGAATGAATATTAAAAATTAAGAAAAACTTGTTTTTCCCTAATGATTGCTGAAAAAATTCTAAATTTGAATAAATTAAATTCTTTTGCATCTTAATTAACTTATTTTATAATTAACAGTCAAAAGAGAGTTATTTTTATTTTTCGAAACAAGATAAATATTTTAATATTTAAAATTAAAGTAACTTGAACTATGATAAAAAATAAATACTAATTAGAAACTAAAAATTGTTTTTTTCTTCTAAAACTTTAAAAGTAAAGTAAGGAAGAAACAAAATACTCAATATTAAAAAAGTTTAATTAAATTTAAAAATTTTAAATATTAACTAGTCGGAGAAATTACTATTTTTACCTTTTCTTTTGATAGTTTGCCTATATTTTTTTCTGTATTCTTCCTATAAAAGCGTCCACATATTTTAATTAAATTGAATTCAGATATTTTGATTTTATTTTTACCAAAAATTTATATAAATCAATTCAAAATTTCCAAATTTTGGTTTTTATATCTACATATCTACAGATTTTATTCTTCAAAATTTAATAATAGCTTTTTCATGTTTATTGAAATTTAAAGAATGTTACTCTGAAATAAATTCTTCTTGATCTTTCTTATTCTTTTTTTACTGTTCAGAGTGTTCAATGCATTAAAATATACTTTAAGTAAACCGTCAAAGACAAACATTTATTTTCCGTAGACAGATTAAAATATTTGCTTTCCGTAAAATTAGAAACATTTCAGCTTTCAATAAACTTTTGCAGTTCAAATGCACACTTATTGAGCACAAGAAAAGCTTAAATCGCTACGCTGTAAATTAACTTAAATTTTGGAACAAGATCAGTATTTTCATCTCGTTTAAAACATTAAACTAATAATAATATTTGCTCATTTTTAAGAGCAATAATGACTGAGTAATTTTCCTAAGGCTTATTTTTGCATATTTTCTATAAACTTCCGATTTTTTTAGTAAATATTAAAACATTCGCACTTCCAAAGTGCAAAATATGTGACTAGAAACATTGACAAATTGCCAAAAATTCAGAATAACAATTTTTTTAATTACAAGCAACATTTTTAAATACAAAAGGGTTCCATTTATGAAAATCGTAGCAATATTTCTAAAGATAAAATGATTCCCTTTTTGAAGTTTGTTGCAATTTTTTAAAAAAAATCCAGGCAAAAAATAAATAAAAAATAATTTTAAAAAACGAAAAATAAACATTTGACTGTCTTTTCTTCTTTTCACATTCAATATGAATTAGTATCACCTCATAATTTTTTTCAAGAATAAAATTTCAAAAAAATACTACATTTAGAAAAATAAATCTATTTATTTAAAAAAAAATAATAGAAAATGGTTACAAATAGATATTCTCGCAATGTAGCTTTTTATAACAAAATTAAGTTTAAAATTCAAAAGAAGAAAGACTCTTACAGCTTCATTCAATTGTCCAATTTTTAGTTACTTTTAAGGAATCAATTTTTCTCTTTTAAGGTTATTAGAAAACGGTATATTTGGAGACTTATCACCAACAAAAAGTTACAACTTGTAGCGAATGTCTGCCATACACCCAATTTTCTGTCTGACCAATAAAGGTAAGTCGTAAGAAATTATCGCCAAATGATGCACAGAGAAGAAAATGAAAATAAAAGTGAAATAGCTAGGTTAAGTATTAAAAGTTTATATATGATAGATGTGAGAAAATGATGCTTTTCTGTCGGATTTATACCATATGTCTCAAAATATAATGTTCTCTCATGAAATTTGTGATAACGGATTTAATTTTTTCCCCTTTATAATTATTTTTTTAAATGGGCAATATATTCAAAGAAAATGCTTTAAAAAAAACTTTTTTTTTATTTGTATGGATAAAAGAAATTTTTTGAAAAAATCTACAGGAAATTTTATTTAATATATTTTAAAGACTACTAATTAGTTTTTTTTCTATACTCAGAAATAGACGCATCAATATTTGTTATATCATTTGATAGAGCACAGTAAAAACCGAGTATAAAATTTCTTTCTAGAAAGATGGCATAAAAATTGTTGGAGCTCTCTATTTGACTGCTCTTTTAAAATATTGTTACGAAGACTGAATTAAAGACACGGATAGTTGGAAACAATTTCGTTTATTAGCACCAAGCAACTCGCTGGAGAACAGAACGAAGCACTGATCAGCACTCAGCATTTATACATCTGGAGTACATTCGAGAATTATCTCGCTCGAATAGTAAAGAATGTTCTAGAATCATCTTGATTTTAGAGAAATAATAAGAACAATTTTAAACTAAAAATCCCGTCTTTGGATAAAATGCGCTTTCTGGGAATCAAACCAGGGACCAACGGGTTAAAAGTCCAATGCTTAGCCAATCGAGCCATGGTGAACTAGGCCGTTCCATCTTTTTGCGGCAATATACCGGGTGTCCACAAAGTTCCCGTACTCGAAATTAAAAAAAAGTATATCAAAATTTGCCATACGAGTAATGAAACCATGGACATGCTTGACGCTTTTTTCGGCGATCGACTTATCTCAAAAAATCTTTGGCCACCTTGATCCACTGATCTAACCATCCCGGAATTTTTTCTGTGGGGATATTTAAAGGACAAAGTTTATGAAGGGGATCCTCAAACAACAGATGATTTGAAAATCGCAATTACCCAAAGGATACAAGAAATCACTCCTAGCAGGTTAAAACGCGTTTGGAGAAACATGCGCAAACGAGTTCAGCTTTGTCTCCAAAAAAGAGGTGGACATTTCGAACATTAATTACAAATGTAAGTTCAGTATTTTTTCCTTAGTTATGTTAAAGCACTTTTTTTCATTGGCATAAAAATAATTCTTTTTAAACCTATTGTTTTTGTAAAATAAATTCACAAATCATCAGTACGGGAACTTTTTGGACACCCTGTATTTTGAAAATAACATTTGCTTACTTTTGAAAAAAAAAAATGTTCAAAGCAATTTCTTTTTTTTAAATCATAAAAGGAAGAATAAATAATAAATTTTTATTATATGCCATATTTTAACTTCCGAGAAAGTTTGTTGAATCTTATGCCACCATATTTGCTCATATATTTCCATATTTGAACAAGCTTTATAAATTAATTTTTCAATTTTTATGTTTCAGGTCGATAGTATTAGAGCAAATGAATCAAAACTAGAATATTCTGCTGCTCTACCAAATCTGCTGTTGTTTTTGTATGCCCCCTTTTGTCAGCAATGCTTGACCAAGTCGATGACTTGATGGGGAAAGATTGCAGCCTCTGTTAGTCACAAGGACAAGAGCATCTAGAAATAGGTTGAGGACCAACTTAGCTCTATCACACAC
>JAOUZG010009324.1:2806200-2819448 GCA_026289955.1 Argiope argentata
ATATATATATATATATATATATATATCTTTGAAAGAAATTGATTTTAATTCACGATTGAAAAAGGAAATGCCTGGTTTGGGAATTGAGCTGAATTTTATTAGGAATTAAGGATTGAATCGATAGCCATGGCAAACTAATGTTTATAGAGTTTATTACCATTCAGGGTCGGTTGGATATAATCTAGTTTCAAGTAATTTCTGGATGCCGTATATGAGCCGAGAGCCTGTCTTAAAAATGTCAGATACAAAAATGATTAAATTTAAATTTCTCAAAAAGGCAAGAATAATTTTTGAATCAAAGCACTAGAAATTTAAATAACAAATAAAACCAGAAATAAAACAACATATTTTACAATTTGTACAACAAAGATGTATAAGTTAAAAAATCGTTTGCTTCTTTAAAATAAATCAATTAATATATGCCAACAAATAAATATATAAATTATTCCAATGATAATAGTTGCTTCGAACATTATAAATCTTTCAAAAATTAATTTTTTTGATGATGTGGCTGAACTGAAACTATTTCTAACATCATCTTTATTAATCAAAATTACTAAAAGCAAAGAATGAAAGTTTTTGTCAAAATTACAGAGGGATTTCGAATTATTGAATGAAGTTTAATCTTAAACCAGCAAACATCTTCCCGGCGAATATTTTAAGATTTTTTATATCCATAATCTCCTATTGATTAATATATTAAACTTATAAGGCTAATTATTATAATAATTAATTCATTGGACTAACTACTGCAGTTTAAAGCTGGCTTAAAGATTCAATATTCTTTAATTTGCTGTATGGTTTCTTGTTTGAGAACTGTATTCTCTTAACATTCATGAACCTTAAATCCTGCATTTTTTGGAGAGTGGTATTCTCGTTGAGCTTTAGATTCAATCAACCGGGCGTTACTAAAAATGGCTATTATTTTATAGTGTGGATTCTGATGCTTCATAGAAAAATAAGAGTTATTTAGATTCAACTACTTCAAATGGGTTTCTGTGGATTCATACTTTTAGAAGTTGGTGTGCATATTGATTCTCACAAACATGATTTTGTGTAGATCCAAAATCTTTTATTGCTTTAATATAACATTTCTTGAAGGCATTACTTGAAGGAACCCGAATTCATGGATTTCTGAACAAAATTATCTTTGGTCTAGTTTCAGCAGTTATTAATGTGCTAAAATAGCCAAAAACTCTTGAAAATATTTTTTATTAATCAATAACTCTTATGAAAGGGTTTTGACCCGCATTTCTTGAAAATTATTCGAAGGTGTTGTTTAGAATTGCATTAGCTGAACACATTATTCTAGAACAGACTTCTTGGACAGTTTGTTTGATCCCATTTATTTAATCTCCTCCATTTTTTTTTTTTTTTTTGCTTTTGAAAGAATATAAAGATAAATTAATTGATCCTTTTAATCATATAGAAACCAATACACAAAAATCGAAACATTTCTCAAAGATAATAGTGCCACGTTTTTGTTTTTTTTCCAGCTGTCAGGTTGGCTTAGAGGTAAAGATGTGCCATCTGAAATGTCCAGAGTCCATAGTTCAAAATCATTGAATGCTGCATTTAATTTATGTTCCGTCTAGAAATTTCTAGTTTATGTCGATTTAAATATTTCTAGATCGGATTTTCGATATATATGTAAATAGCTGCTCTCAAGTACCGGGATAGCCTAGTTGTTAGAACGTTTGATTCACATACCTTGGGATGAGAGTTTAAACCAGCCAGCCGAAGACTCTCCGTGTTCGTGTGAGTGGTGACGAGTGCACATTAAATATGTCGTTGTTACTAAATCCTTTTTGTCGAGAATAATTCCCTGCTTATGGAGTTCCCTTCTTATTGTTTTAATGCTGACAAGGTTTGTAAGACCGACATTAACTTTAGAAGTAATTTTTGCAGCTGTCGTTTTCTTATTTTTCGTCAGAATCATCTTCGATGACCGTCTGTCACGATCACTCAACACACATTTTCGTCCACGTTGTGACTTATCAGAGGATGTTTTTCCGCGATTTCTGTTTGCAGTATAAATCCTCGATACCATGCTTCTTGAGACACCAAACACTTCGGCTACCTTGGTTACGGAAGCACCTACCATTCGAGCTCCAACAATTTGTCCACGTTCGAATTCACTTAGTTCAGACATAATGCACTAGCAACTATACAGAACGCTAGTCTGACAACAACTGACACTTACAACGTATTAAGGACATTGTACAGATGACGTTAATGAGAAAATACAGCAGCGCAACCTACAGGTTCATCTAGAATCAACTATTTCTTTTAAGCAAGCATTTCACATGGTGTTCCCATATTTTTGTCCAACCCCTGTATGATCAATTGATGGTAGCCATGTGGAATGGCATAATTTGGGAAATAAAACGCTTGAAGAAGTTTAACAAATGTTTTCCGTCATGTGTTTAGAACATTTGGTACTTTATTTAAATTCAAGTTGGAGAACTAAAACATTCCAATAAAAATTTATAATCCCAAGTTTAAGTTCATTTTAAAAGGTGATGAACGTAATAATATTTTCCAAATGTCTATAACCATTTTAAACTTATTTATGTCCTAAAGGATCTTTTAATATTGCCTTATACAACCTAGAAAATCATCAAAAGGAATTACCAGATAAAATGAGTTTAGTGTTAAGATGCAAATTATACGCTGAAGTGACAAAAGTCATGGGATAGCAATATGCAAATATACAGATGGCAGTAGTATCGCAGCGAAAAAGTATATATGCGCAGTTCGTTTTCCAGAGCTTTGATTTGTGTTCAAGTTATTCATGTGAACAGGTTTTTCGTGATTTATGGCAGCACGACGAGAATTAACAGACTTTGAACGTGGACTGTTAGTTGGAGCTAGAATCATGGGTCATTCATTGCGGATATCGTTAGTGAATTCAACATTCCGAGATCCACAGTATCAAGAGTGTGCCGAGAGTATGAAATTTCAGGCATCCCATCCCATCATGGACAGCGCAGTGGGCGACTACCTGCACTTAACGACCGAGACCACCGACGTCTGTGTAGAATGAGCAATGTTAATAGACACGCAACACTTCGTCAAATAACTGCAGGAATCAATGTGGGACGTACTAGGGACGTGTCCGATAGAATTGTGCGGCGAAATTTGTCTTCCTTGGGCTATGACAGCAGAAGACCGACTCGAGTGTCTTTACTGACAGCACAACATCGCCTGCAGCGACTCCCCTCGTGAGCATATCGACTGGTCCCTAGACAAGTGGAAAACCGTGGCGTGGTTTTCCACTGGTCATTCACGATTTCTGTTGTTACGAGCTGATGGTAGAGTTCTAGTGTGGCGCAGACCCCACGAAGCCATGGACCCAAACTGTCAGCAAGTCACTGTTCAAGCTGGTGGTGGCTGCATAATGGTGTGGGCTGTTTTTACATGGCATGGACTCGGTCCTCTGGTGCAACTGAACCGATCATTGACTGGAAATGGTTATGTTCAGCTTCTTGCAGATCACTTGCAGCCATTCATGGACTTCACGTACCCAAGCAACGATGGGACTTTTATGGATGACAATGCGCCATATCACCGGGCCAGAACCGTTGGCGATTGGTTTGAAGAACATTCCGGACAATTCCAGCGCATGATCTGGTCATCTAGATCGCCCGATAAGAATCCCATCGAGCATTTATGGGACATCATCGAAAGGTCCGTTCGCGCCCAAACTCCTGCACCATCCACACTTTCAAAATTATGGACGTCTATACAGACAGCATGGCTCAATATTCCTGCAGATGACTTCCAACGACTTGTGGACTCCATGACACATCGAGTTGTTGCGCTTCGCCGGGCAAAAGGAGGACCTACACGATATTTACAGTCATCCCATGACTTTTGTCACTTCAGTGTGTAACTTGGCAATAAAACGCTTGAATAATTTTGAGAACTGTATGAATATAGCGAGAAACGTACAAGACATTTAACTTAATTTTATAACGATATGAATTTTATTTTATTTGAAATTTACATGATCTGAAGCCCTCATAGAAATTTATGTATCTCCTATATAAGCTCCTTCTGAAAGATAATACATGCAACATGGTTTTTAAAATATTTGTAAATATTTTGAACATATTTATATCATTCAAATTCTTATGCAGTCTAGAGAATTATCCAAAAGAAATACATCTTATAAAATGAGTTTGATGTCAAACTATAAAATTTCAGAATAATTTATTCCAAATTAGAATTTTATTAATTTAATTCTCAAATAATAAAGGAACATTGAATTTGGCTATGACAGAAAATACTGAAATCCTTGGGTTTATTCTTGCTGGAAATGTAATTTAAGATAAAGCTTACTGCTAGAATGGAATTGGAAATGTGTCGGCCTTGCTCAATATCAAAGTACAATTTTCGACTTTTGTACTGCATAACAAAGAAAATCACTGCTGAGAACGACATGCAACTACTTGCAGCTGCCAACTTTGCTGTAAAAACTTTTATTCTGATTAGTTAACCAATAGAAGTAAAAGCAGCTTCGAAACCAAGAGAGACTCGTTAAATGGCCTTCAGCATACGGCATAAGAGTGTCTCTTATTAAATGCTGTTGCGGGTTTCAATCTTAAGGGCGGTTACAGAGACAGACTATGAAATATAAAATATTTTATTTTTCCGAAACATATTGATTGAAATACTATTAAATACTTTTCATCAAATACACTCCCAAAATATCTTGTCTGCCCATAAATCTAGCCAAATCAAACAAAACCGAAAATATTGCATAAATATATCCATCCATCCATAATTAAAGACCTGAATCTGGTTTCGAAGAAAATTGAAAGCATATAATGAATAGATAAAAGAGTATAGTATTATACAGGGTGTCCAAAAAGTTCCGTTCACCAAATTTAAAAAATCATTTCCCATGATTTTTTTTCAAGTATATTAAATTTTGCCATACGAGTAATGAAACCATGGACATGCTTGAAGCATTTTTCGGCGATCTACTTATCTCAAAAAAATCTTTAGCCACCTCGATCCCCTGATCTGACCATCCCGGACTTTTTTCTTTGGAGATATTTAAAGGACAAAATTTATGAAGGTGATCCTCAAACAATAGATGATTTGAAAATCACAATTACCCAAAGGATACAAGAAATCACTCCTGGTATGCTGAAATTCGTTTCGAGAAACATGCGCAAACGAGTTCAGCTTTGTCTCCAATAAAGGGGTGGGCATTTTGAACATTTATTATAAATGTAAGTTCAGTATTTTTTCCTTAGTTATGTTAAAAGTGCTTTTTATCATTGGCATAAAAATAATTCTTTTTAAACCTATTGTTTTTGTAAAATAAATTCACAAATCATCAGTACGGGGACTTTTTGGACACCCTATATATTATTAAATCTATCCATTTTTCTAAATTTTTAGCATTAAGGCGACCAGGGATCTTTAAAATAACTTTCTGCAGTTTTCACTTTAGCTATTTGAAATTTTCCTGGCAATAGGAGTAACACTATAGGAGATGACACACAAAATTTTAAAGCATTATATTAATTAATTTATGAGTTAGGGGGCTAAAATATTACAATATTAGGAATAAATAACGGTAATTAAAAAAATTTCCAGGCTCTCCAAATTTGTTCGAAAGCGCTCCAATTTTTATTATTATTTACTCTAACCCTTTTGAAACAAAATTTGGGATTAATCTTGAAGTTTGAGTAAAAACTATAGAAATCAACCGATGTAATAACTCAAACCTACTTAAACTTTTTTTTTAAAAAAAAAAGTAGTTTTTAGTTATTACATCATTTAATTTTGATATTTCGTACTCCAACGTCAAGATTAATCCCAAAATAAGTAATAATAAAAATTGGAATTCTTTTAAACAAATTTGGAGCTCGTGGTGCATTTTTCATTAACATTATTTATCGCTAATATTACATTATATTGACCCCCTAACTCATAAATAAATAAATATAATGCTTTAAAATTTTGTGTGTTATCACCTATAGTGTTACTCTTACTGCCTGGAAAATTTTAAATCGCCAATGTGAAAATTGCAAAAAGTCATTTTAAAAGTCCCTAGTAGCCTTAACCACTTAACTGTTTTGCCCGTATGCCGTACGTGCATTTCTTTATCCAATTTTGATGGTTGTAGACAAAAAAAACCCATTCATAACAATTATAATTCAATAGTTCAATAGTAAAGTAATTTCGAATACGTAGATAAGCCAAGTATTCGATGGACTTCAATTTGAATCAAAATAAGAAAATATTCCAAAAATAAACGGCGTCATCTTATTAGATCGCAAAGAAAATAAAACTGATAAGTGGTTAAGCCTACTTATTAACTTGTTGTGATTTTTCTTGATAAAAGCTGAGTAATATTTATGAATCATTTCTTTTTTTAATGCAATAAATTTCCAAGTCCAAATAAAAAGGAAATCATACTATTTTCCAAATCCATCCTATTGTTAATTGTGAAAGGACTTACATCTGTAAGTCTTGTGGTATAGTTGTTGGCACACAAGGATTTATACTTCAAGAACCAATCAAAAAAAAAAATGAGAATTTCTGATCTTATATACTAACATATAACAATCACAGTTTAAAATATCGATATTACTATAAAGAAAGGAAAATAAACATTATATTGAAGAGAATTGTCAGCGTTGAGATTTTCAAAGGAATATCCTAATTATGAAATTGAAGCGATGCAGGTTTTTGAAAATCTTTATTCAAAAGCCATTTTATTCAAATGAATCATGACTTCATTCAAAAACAAATAGATCCGATAGTTACTTGCCGAAATTTAAAAGCTTTAGAAAATTTGGCCTTAGAGCTTTAAGAGTATATTTTCTCATTCGAGAAAAGTCAATTCTTATTCGAAATCGCTAAGCTAAATCTAAAGCTGCATTAATCAGTACACGCATCAATATGCATTTGCCTTTTCTTCAATGTAGCATTTAAATGCAAGGAATATTCTTTAATTTACAAGAAATTCGAATTTTTCCATTCAGTTTGAGTTATTTTTCAAAACAGTATTTCTGTTGTTTGCTTGACTGCTTCGTGCCATTGTATCTGGGAATTATGGGAGATATTATTAGAGTGGAAAACAAGAAGTTTTATCGCTATAAGCCTCCACATTAAAGCATTTTTTAGAACTTATTATCCTCCTTAAAAGGATTGGAATTCTTATGATTTTTTTTGAAGAAAGCCTCCACTGTACAACAATACATTATTATAAAAGTATGTGGTTTTATCAAAAGTGGAATTCAGCCAGATAAATTGGTTGTTTTATTCAGACGATATTTTTAAGAGAAAATATCTGGAAGCGAATGTTATGTTGGGACGCAGACGATTTATTTGAAATAAATAACCGATATAAACAGTTCTATTTTTTTTCAAGACAGAGTAAAATTATAAATAAGCTTATTCTTATAGCTTCCCCAAAAAATTAACTTCAATAGAACAATTTGTGAAAAACATTCAAAAGCATAATTATTTTATTTATATTTTTATTAAAAAAATTACATTAGAATAAAATAATTGGATTGAATGTTGGAAATGAAAGGTAAAAATAATCATTTAATATTTTTCTTAAAGCAAATTTACAAACCTTCTTAAATAAAAAAAAATGTAAGACTCATATTTCTTAACTAAATATCAAAATAAATTCTTTATTTTTTTCAATAAATAAATAAATATTTTTTTTTTCGAAGAAAAATTTAATTCAGTTGTTTAGTCATGTTTCATAAAATAAATTAATTTGAGTTTATTCTTAACATCAGTATTGTAATAATTGCTATTTGAAAGAGTATGGAATCTGTAATGAAATAATTTTTTTCTATAGTAAGGCAGCAGTATTTACAATTCAATTTTTCAAAAAAAAAAATTGATTCATATTTCTTTTTATAGAACTCTGCAAAGAATTATTCTTGATGCATTTGTTGATATCTTAACATTGTTTTCCTTTTTAACCTTTTTTATTTTTTCCATTTAAAGATTGAAATATACGATAATATTTTAATTTTTATATTAAAATATATGGTAATATTTTAATGTTTATATTAAAATAAATACGCTTATTAGGTGTGATTTTTTTTATTTATTTCCTTAAGTCGAATTAAAAAGAAGTTTGTTTCCGAAAATATTTAATTTCATAAATTATGTTTATAAATTAAAGTTAAGCAATAAATTGGATTGTATTTTTTTTTCTTCTTTGCATATGCCTGTAAGTTGTTTAAATTTTGCACAATTCATAATTTTAAGTGGCGATAAGTTTTTCAAGCTCTCTTTTTCCTATAAAAAAAGTAAAATTATTTTAAAAATTACTTCCCTAAGAAATTATTTTCCAGTGACATTTAAATTTTACTATATTATATCGACATCTCAAAAAATTAATATATGATTTGAAAAATAACAGACTTTGAATTCTAAATTGATTTAAATATTTTTATTTTTAAAAATAAATTCTAATGTATGTAGGACTGGGTGGGACAAAAAGCCCATTCAATCCCATTTTGATCAGTTGTCTGGGGTGCCTATTAAGAAAAGAAGTAACGTTTAAAGAAAAACAGTTAATTTGTTTAGAACAAATAAAATTTACTCGGCTCTAACAATTAGGACAGGAAAATTTAATTTCATTAAAGAAGATAAATTATTTAGATGGCACCAAGAGTGAATCTTAGCAATATGTCTGCGCATAATAAAACTAAGTATTGCCTTAACGTAAGATTATTAAACACTCTTCGTTATCGGAGAAGACAAACCCTCCTCTCTTCCACTGGAGGACGAAAGTGAATGACAACCAGGGCCTTACTAAGGCAGGGGCTTACGGGGCAGTTGCCCCGGGCCCCCACATAAGTGGGGCTCTAAAATCTAATAGAAATTTTGCTATACTTTTCCTTTTTTATTAAATGTTCTTTATTACTAAAGAAGTGAAGCAGATGCAGGCCCCAAAGAAATTTTTGCTCCGGGTCCCAATTAGGCTAAGTCGAGCCCTGATGCCAGCAGCTCGCATTTTGCTGAAAAGTATGGTCATGTGACTTAGCATTTGGATAAGTAGAACCCGTGGTGCCCTCTATTACAATACACTGAAACTAAATTGGAATCTGGTTGAGTTCGGTATAACAGTGGAATGGTAATGACCACTAATTAAATCTCTACTTGTATGAACAATATTCACGGATACTTGCAAAACTGTTTATTCTTGAATTCATTTATTCGTAAATTTAAACGATAAAAATAATTTTTCACAACTAACATTCTGAAAGAAATTAAAAAGTTTTCGGATTGCATTAACATTAGAAGTTTATATTGTACATTAATAACTCTGAATAGATCTTTTTTTCTTAGGGAGCGTGCAAGTTTCGAATTTGTTTCAGAAATTGATTTTTACTATAAATATTCATATTTACTGCAAACTAGAAAAAATAATATAAAATAATAAATTTGACTTACACCAAACTGAATCAAATATTTTATATAGAAAGAATGATGAAAGATTTAAAATCACAGAATTGTTTTTCATATCCTTGCACTGTGTAGTTTAGTTCAGTGTTAGTTATTAAATTCATTAAATCGGTTTCGAAATAAAGAAGAGGTATCGTTAGAAAAAGGTTTTGCATTTACAAGCCATTTTCATGATGATGAGAGCAATAAATTCTCTTCTAACTTCTCGCCTATAATGTCTGAGACTTAAAACCAGGTTTAAGGCGCATCAAGTCCATATACTGGATAGAATTTTCTATAAATCTAATATCTCGCTTAAACCGATTGTAACTCAGGCTTTAATGCTTGGGCGGACATCGCTACAGGCTTTAATATATGGCTGCAATGTCATGTTCTTAGTTTTGCCCTTTGTGAGATTAGACAGTCATAGTCATGACCAGGTGAAAGAATATCTTCAACAAAATTTCCGGTTCAAGAATATGATCTTATAAAAAAACATTTATTAGAAGAAAATACTTACAGGTTTTATATAATTATTGAATTTCAATTCATTTATGTAAGTTTACAATTCAATTTTCTTGACATTTTTAAAATTCAATCCTTCATAAAATAATGCAAATTGGATTTCAAATTCATTTTTGCATTTATTTTAGTAATTGTCACATCTATCGACCGAGGTTACTGTTTGAGTGTGTACAATGTATAAGTAAGTGCATATCGCATGCCTTGATGAGGATAAAGCAATGGTATGGCTTGGAATAATCTTCAGACTACGAATGTTGTGTAATGCGTTGGATTACGGTCGTAGAGAGCTCTTTCGTGTCTACCCTCATTTCCCACGAAAACTTTTTAAAAATAATATATTAAAATACACTTTTGATGTAAAATATATTATAAATTGAGATTCTTTTTTAAAAAAAATTCACAATAGATTTGTTAAATCTTCAGGGCCAGCTTTCTGGCTCAAAGGTAGCATGTCTTCCTCGTGTTCTGGTTCTTCTGTTCTGGTTCTTACCGTACGCAAATTTTACATGCGTTTAAGTAAAATAAAAGCAAATATTCATCAATGAGAATTGCAGAATTGATGCGCTGATTTTCTCACACAGGGGTAGCGCGTCTTCCTCGTGTTCTGGGTGTCCTGGGTTCAAGTCCCTGTTCCGGAATGGATGTTCTTCTGTGTAATATCTGTTAGATCTGTGAATGTGTCCCCCTGTAAAAAGGGGCTGTGCAAGTGAGTGTGTAGCTAAGTCGTAATCTTGGCCCTAGTTGGCGCTACTTCAAAAACAAGAGACGCTCCTTTCGACTTAAATCTGCTGCTGTATCAGCAGAGAGCTTGTCCATAGGCAAGTGCCATAAGTAACAACAACATATCTTCAGAACATTGTCAACCATTTGAATATAAAAAAAATCGCACAATATATTGCATTAATCAGAAAACCAAGGTTGCTAGTTTTAGAAGCAACACTCTTGTGATTATTTCAGGTAATTCTTGTGTGTTTAGTACCGAAGTTCCAACACCAGTTAATATCTAGTTTTGTGTTAAATAATCGTATTCCATTATTGTCATTGATTAAAGTTCGATGTGGGTTCATTTCAAATTATATTAACATGGGACTTACAGAAGACATTGGAAAATAGAAACAAATAAAACATCTAGTATTGATGAAGCGTATTTATTTATATGCTAGCCGTCTTTGTTGACAAACTGAGTAATCAAAGATACTGATTATATTTATTTTAAGTTAAATTGTTTAGATATAACTTCATATTTACCATCTTGTCTTGAATATTTAATCAAAAACAAAACCTATTTGTTTTCAAAATTTATTGATCATATTATTTTAACTATGTCCTTGGAACTGCTGAAGATAAAGAAATTCTATTTTATTGAAAAATAAAATAAAAAATCTCTTCAAAGCAGGGAAAACGAGATATGGATCTTTTTTAGCTACCAGCAAAAAACTGAAAAAAAATGTAAAAGATATAAAAAAACTTCAAAGGTAAGAAAAAAAACTTTGTTACATAAATTATAACAGCATAAGAATAAATTTACATCAAGGTTTTAATAAAATCGCATATCCTGTATTAAATTAGGAATATATTGAAGCTTATCTTTTGAATAACAGACATTCCTTTCTATAAGCTACTTCAAAATGCTTTGAAAATTTATTTGTGACCTTAAGATAGTATTATAAAATATAAATTATCTTTAAAAATATGCATCCTTATGATATATTCTCCAATGACAGGTGTAGGTTTAGCATATGTAATGCATAAGAGGCTGACTTAAAAACTAAATTTCAATTATCTATTGAAAGAGATTTAATTTAACATATTCCTGAACTTATCGTCTCTTTTTCCATTTAAATTTTATTAAATTGATACCAATAATATGGGTATTTTCAAACACTGTGAAAAATTCATTTTAACGACATAGAAATTTTCTTTCCAACTGTCTGTGGCAACTTATTTTCTCATCGCTATTTAGTCGCTTTTCATATCAAATATTCTTTTATGATAAATATTTAGTTGGGTAATTGAAATTTCTTATTGTCATAAGTGTCTAGCTTGCTCTAGTTTTGGTGCCTTATTAATATTCCGTTTATTATATTCATTCGACCACATAATTTTATGTCCTACATTTCTTCTAAAACGTGGAAAAGTAATAAATTAAAAGTGTGTATCATAACATAAATTTTTCAGAAAAGGTAAATTTTGATAAAAAAATAATTATGAAATAATAAGCTGGGTGCTATATAGCTATATTCAATTATAAATTTAATCTCATAGATGAATTTATTCAAATACTTCACAAAATATAATTTTATATAAAATAAGAAAATAAAAATTCATCAATGTATAAGAAATCATGATTGTCATATAATATTTTAATTTTTGAATTTTGGATCCATGAAGTCATTTAGATAAATCAATAATAGAAGAGATTATGCTTTTATATTTGGCTTTAAACATAGATAATACAAGAAAAACCTTTAATTTTAAGAGCATATTTGTAATATTTTCTTGTTACCGTAATATCTTATCTCCATAAAACACAAGTTCATAATTTGGGTTGTAAAGACGACATAGGATTATTTCGGCAAAATACGACCCTAATAATTTTCATACAGTATGAAAATGGGACTATAATTCAGTTCCCTAAGCCTTCCATTATTAATTAACCCTCAAGAAACTTATTTTATGAATACCAAACAGAGCATAGTATTAGTATAAAAATCTTTTACAAATATGTAGTGAAATAAAATTTAAAATGGATAAAACCTAAGTTGTTTGCTCAAATTTCAAGACATCACGCTCCAGATTTATTTTGATAGTCAGTATTTGTAATAAAATGTTGATTATTATGTAGTTAAATGTACCTTATATTTTTAAAAATTGTTTAGTACTTCTTCCAACTTAAAATGTATATCTAATAATAGCTCTAGCTGAGCTACTTTTATTGCTAATTGCTTTAAAAATAGTTTTGCTACTAACCACTGGAGTAGATTTTTAATAGTTGAAATTTCAATATTTTTAAAAATAAAATATTGTCAAATGGTTAATTAAATAAACTGACGAGCATTTTTGACTGCGAGTTTGCATTAAAGTAATGTAATTATTTAATTTGAAATTAAATTTTTGAACCATTTATTTTATGTTTGCATAATATGTATGCTAAAAAATAAATTAGATAAGTTAGAAAATTGGATAACGAATTTTTCTTATTGTTAATTTTTACAGGCATTCCATACAGCCAAATGAAAGAAACGCTTAAAGAAATTAGATTATATATCGCATTATTATTAT
>JAOUZG010009324.1:2833624-2844333 GCA_026289955.1 Argiope argentata
ATATATATATATATATATATATATATATAATTCGATTAGATTGAATTAGAAATAAAATCGAATCTGTTAATTTCACTATTAAATAATATATTTATCTTCACGCGATATATTTCCTCAAATTTAGATTGAAATTCAATATAAAATTAGTTATTTCCTTGACTTAAGTTTAGAATTCAGCATAACTTTGCTGAATTTTTTAACTTTATCCCATAATTCAATCTAAATCTACGGTTTTCCTCAATTTCGGTCTGAATTTGTTATAAGATTCTAAATTACCGATTTTCAGAACTTCAGTTTGGAATTTAGTATGAAGTACAGTATTCCGGAGATTTGATCCAGTCTTTAGAATAAAATGTCCAAATTCTTGAACTGCTTTAAAAGTTATAGATTTTTACTTTACTGAAGAATCATAGAAAGAAATTAAGATATACTCAAAATCATTTATTGAAAAATGTTTTAGCATTACAAAGACAAAGCTTAAATTTGTTCCAGATTTCTAGCTTTTATATCAATTTTTTTATACTGCAAAAAAAAGCCTTATGTTGTGAAACATGTTCGTATCTCTTACATAAAGTTTTTAGAAAATGGTTGTATTTTTTTTCCTTAACCGTTCATGAAATTCTTTTCATTAATCTCGCTTTTATTTTTCATTACAAATTTTTTGTTGCTTAAGCGAGATGGTATTTTGGGTTTTTTTCTCTATTAAATAATTAGGTTTTTGAAACTGAAAAAAAAACAGTACATACTATCGTATTGTATTTGCTTCCAAATAAGAATAGGAAAAAACACTATAATCTACTAATGCTTATTTCATTTCTATGTACCCCTAAAAAATCTTAGAGAAACAAGTTAATTCTTGTGAATAGAAGCATTCAAGCTATATATCACTGCACATAGATGAGAAATTAAAGCCTATAAATATGTAGAAATGAATTGTCTTATTTTCAACGCCAATTACCAGGTTACCTGAAATAATAATAAAAAAAAATAAAGTGTTTTGCTCTTTCGCAAGCATGGGCAAAAGTATTATAATCATCAAAAGAAAAGTTGAGTACGAAAATGCTTTCAGAAAAACGTTTGAATTATTTCTGTCCGATCTTTGGGGAACACGATATTCAGAAAGTTTGTATGACAGATGGAGAAGATTTTCAAAGTGACTCTTAAGCTAAATGTTACCTAAATATTGAGTTGAATCCATTTAAAGAAAAACAATATTTGCAGCTTACTGATTAAAAGTAAATATGAAATCTACAAAACATACGAAATCTGAATGGATAAATTTTGGTACACAGATTTAATATCCAAATTTTATGAAAATAACAGAAATTTAAATTTGTCCACCAAGAGATTGGCTGTTTTAAGATCTGCATTTTTATATGCCTTTAAATCCAACCACAAAAAAAGGAAATTTAGTACTTGATTCTCTACTCTTAAATTTCAGCCATATATCGAATTTCGTTTTAAATCGGTCGGAAAAAGATGTTTGTAAAATACTTATTTGCTTCATTTTAATATTAATACGAAGCACAAAGCTTCCATTTGTAAAACTCCGAAAATAAAACTACGGAAACTTGTACGGCCTCTTGTTAGTGAAACAATTTTATGAGGGAAGCAGTTGCCACCTTTAATAGAGGTTATTTAAGACCATAGTCACTGGATTAATGAAAAGTTTCCTTTACATAGATCCATAAATAAAAAAAACTATCAGTTTTTAAGTAAAAATAGATTCTTTTATACTGATACTAATGCAAAAACTGATACTTCAGTACAAAAAATGCTACTTTTAAACAAAAAACTAATGTTTATATACAAAACACACACACACACACACACATATATATATATATATATATATAATTATGTTGTTGTTACTTATAGCACTTGCCATGGACAAGCCCCGCAGATACATCAGCAGATTTTAAGCCGGAAATATACGTCTCTTGTTTTTTATAAGTAGCGCCATCTAGGGCCAAGAGTACGACTTAGCTACACACACGTCACAACCCCTTTTAAGGGGCGGACTACATTCATGCAAATTCATTCATACACCTCAGATCGTAATTTAGACCTGGAATAGGGAACGATCACCCCTGGCCCAGCACCCCCAGTGATATTACTCTCGATATGGAGGACTTTACTACCAGGAACAGATTTAACGAGCGCCAATCCTCACACATTCGGGCATTCTTTTGGCTGGTGAACTTCGAACCCGTAACCTAAGGAGTACGAGCACAACGCTCTACCAACCAGGCCACCCCAGCCCCATATATAACTATAATAATACTTATATACAAATGTATCAGTTGACAAATATAATTTATTCTTCTATAGTGCAAGATTTTTTTTCTCTTAAAACTCGAAATAGTGAGTGTATTAAATTTAACGCGCAGAATGATTTCTTTCTTCAGAAGATTATTAAATCTCAGAAATTAGAAAGTCAAACTGTAAGAAAAATTAAGTAGCTCAAATACAGAGGTTTAAATATTTATTTTGGTAATTTGTGATGTTGTTTAAACATAAATATTAGTTAAAATAATATTTGCGTAGTAATAAATTCGTTTCAATTGAGATATAAACTGCCATAAAGCTTAGGAGAAATCAACTCCTTGGTATAAAACTTTAACGACTGGAAATCAAGCCATCATAAAATAACTCTTCACTTTATTAAAGGAGATTTAAATTGATATATTATGGCATTAGATGTTGCCTATAAAATGAGACGCGCGTATTATTCGATAAATATTTTAAGATATGACAAACGAATTTGTTTATAACTTATTTTAATACAGCTAATATTTGCGTGATTGAAATTCAGTTTAAAGTTATGGAAGTTCGTTATTATTTAACTAAAAATATAATACAATATATAATTAAATAATTTTTTATATGTATCACTTTAGGAACCTAAAAATTTTATTAAATTGATTATGACCGGGAAAATTTTCAAACTCGATTCTTCCTAAAAATATGTTTAATCTAATGTGTGTGTTTTTGAGATATTGAACTTACATTTCCGTTCACAAAACATCAATTATTTATTAATAATCAAATACTTACAAGTTTAGATGTTACAATGTAAAATTTTTTAATTCTCTCTAATTTAATTCTTAAAATTTTCTCGGATTAATGCAAAAAATATTTTTAAATAGAATTTTAGAAAGTTTCCCTAATTTTATAAGTTAAATTATTTGTATACTTTAATTTTGAAAAATAAAAAGCAGACATGTGACTGTACATTTACTGTGTCTTTATATTTATAAAACTCTCAACTTAAAAGCTTTTCAAGTAAAATAATAATTTTTTATTAACAGTTTTTTTCAAAATTCTTAACATGTTGTCAATACAAAATGTGCTTTGACATGGAAACAAATATAACAACAAATTAATTGATTTTGTTGGTTGAGTGGGCAGTCCAAGTGAATTTACTTACAATAGGGTTAACTTTAAACAGCAGCTCTGCCTATAGCCCTCTAAGGGTTATGCACGTATTTCTACGTAGCCGCAAGACGTCACGGCAAGGGCGCTGCACGTATTTTAACGTAGGCTAAAAGTCGACACTCTTTCGCTGTGCACGGAAAATAACGTAGGGGGTTGTCGGTTCTCCTAGCGTTGCCGACGCATTTTAACGTTTTTCTTTCCCCCAACAAGTTTGGACATCTTTATGGATCGGAAGGGAGTCAGCACAATGGATGTTTTACGACCATTCAAGGATGCCAAAGGAACTGAGGGCTCGAAGAGCCCTTAAGGGCAAAAGGGCGTTTTGAATGGTCACGGAGTAAGAGAGGAACAAGATATCAATGAATAAAAGAGGAACAAAAAAGTTTCTCAAATTGTGTGTCCCATAAGCGTCTGTGTGTACTTAGATTTAATTTGTATTTAGTTTCAATAGTATTTCTTGGATAAAGCTTATTTGAACAAAATTTTGTTTTAAAGTTCCATTGAATTTTTATTCAGAATGCGGTTTTATGCTCTCTTGTGATTAAACATCGCACTGAAGCATTAGAAACTCAGAAGGAATATATTTGAAAAATTGCTATCAATATATAATTAATAAATTAAATATATTTCGCATTTACAATTAAACTATTTTTTAAATGAAAATTTATGTTTTTTACTCTAATCTCTACCTCCAATTATTTTTCTTCGCTCAACGTAAACAGATGCGATTGAATTTTGTGTTTTAAAGTAGCCTAAATTTTGAAGAATATAATAAAGTATACTGTTTTATTGTTTCTCTTTTCAGATTTATATTGTGTAATAGCATGAAATTATGTGTTCGATTTTTTATTATGCAACTACTTTTTAAAGTTGTATACTGAACGGAATTAAATAATCTCTTTCAAATTCATAAAAGAAACAATAAAAACATTTTTTTAATTATTTATATCTGGGAAGTTTAGTTATTAATGCTTAGATATTTACTAATATTATTAACAATTAATATTTAACTTTTAATACTTCGTTATTAGTATTTATACCTTGATGTAGATAAAAGAAATAGCAAAATAAATTAAATTAAATGTTTGAAAAATTTTAAATGAATCCATTTTAAAAGTTTTGACTCTGTAAACTATCTTAACAATTTTTTTTAATAGTTTATCAAAGAAGATACTTTTCTTAGATAAAACGGGAGATATATAAAATTTTTAAAAAACTCAAAAATTCTGCATTTATTTTACAGTTTTTAAGCAATTTTTTCTTTGTTATGCTAAAGAGACTTCTTCATTAGAGGCTAAAATCTGAATGGATAAATCACATAGCTTTTGAAAAATCTTGGGCAAAATGCAGCACGACTTTCTATGACATGATTTTAAGAACCTACTAATGGAAAATAACGCAAATAAAGGCTTCACTGTTGCGTGAACTATAAACTATTTATGAATATGGAAAAGTTTTAGAGTTCATAACGCTTGAAATCATAACCTGTTACTTACTAAGATCAAATAAATGAATTTACATTACTTTACTCAAATTTTGGCAGGTGTTTCTTATGGAAGAAAACTTCATAAACTGCACACTTTGGTGTGGAACGATATTAAAAGTTGTCGGGCCCAAACTTGAAAGCAATTTTTATCAAGATTTTATTATTATTATTATTATTATTATTAAAAGCAATCTAAGGATTTACAATCATGATAAAGATCAATGGTAGTATTAATCTTTATATTCTCTCTTATATGCTTATAAAGTGTAGCGCTATCCGTATTTTTTAGTATATTTGAATAGAAACAATTATGAATTTTGAATCTTTTATATTGGAGTGAAAATTCGATATTTTTGCAGTAAAGATATCAAAGCAACGTACCAAACTTCATTTATCTATTTTTTGTATTTTGAAATAATTGCTCAAACACTCACGGAAAGACTGACTCATGGATAATCAATATTTTGACACATTATATTAAAACAATTTAATACAAATCTACATTTTGATAATTTTGTGCGACACGCATAATATATCAAGGTGTTTCCGTTTCGGAATATCATGTATACGCATACACGATTTTTACATACAGATTCAGGCATACAGATTTCCTATCAACTAGTTTCATCTAATATTTGGCACAAGATTACATCTAACTTATTTACAATTAATTTAAGAAAATTGTAATATTTTTACTTACGAGAAAGAAAGAAATTAAAAATTTCACAAATTCTTTGACTGAAATGATTTCTATTGAATGCTCTGCCTTTTTAATTCCGGCTATTGAATTCAGAAAAGCTTAAAAACAGGATTAAAAAAGATTCAGGGACTTAAAGTGTTTAAAAAAAGGGATTAAGCCATATCCAATATGCTACATTGAACTGAAATTTGAGAAACAAATGTTTATTTTTAAGTCAATTATATAAATAATCACTTGTTTAGAAAACTTTCCAAATATTTTAACGTTTCTAAAAAACTGAATTTGTTAATGTACGTTATCATGTTTAATATAAAATAGTTATACTTTTTCAGTTCTTATCCTGCTTTCTAATGTTATTTTAAAAGTTAGTTATTTAATTAAAGGTAATGTTATTTTAAAAATTAGTCATTTAGTCCCCATGCAAGTTTCTTAAGTCCAGTGTTCAATTTGGTCCTAAGATGCATCAGTTACTCAATCAAGTTAATTTTTTTTCCTTTGTCTCTTGGAGATCTATTTGATAAACTATGAAAATTAAGTATGAAGTGTTGTGGATGGGTACGATTTGCTTTCTTTCAGCATTTTATTTATTTCAATTCCTGCTGTTAGCTCACTCTCCCCCTAAATATATCTTTTTCAAATTTTCCATCGTTAATAAAATACTTTTTATTCATCCTATCAAGTACAAGTAACTTTTTTAAAAACTTGTAGTGGATGACATTTGATGTCAATACAGTTTTTTTTCAAATATTAATTAATTTTTTATTAATTAATTAAAAACCAACTTTCTCGTCAAAAATTAGACTACATTTCTCCATCGCTAAATAAGTAACGAATTCAGTTTGTTTTCCCCCCACGCCAATGAGATTAGGTTTAACATGTTTTCAGCAGATTATCTTAAACGATTGTGTTTATTTTCGTAATGTTTGATGCAGTTAAAATAAACATTGTAAATTAATCAGTTTTTTCGACTCATTTTGAAGTACTTTCGAAGTAAAATAATTGAGAATAACTACATTAGAAATTTCTAATCTGTATTGCTCTACCCAACTGGTGTAGTAAGTCACAATTGGTTTTGAATAATCACTTGCAGTTGAAAATTCAATGTTAGTAGAAATTTTTGATCGATTATTTATAGTAATTGCAATTATCAGGTCGGAATAACCTGGTTGGTAGGCGTTAGTTTCACATCCCTTGGGCTGCAAGTTTGAACCCACCAACCGAATTCTTTCCGTATGTGTGTGTGGTGAACGTTACATTTGTCGTGGTCACAAGTCCTCCATGTCGAGAGTGGTGTTACAGTGCGTACTGGAGCAGAGGTGATCGTTCTCTGTTCTAGATCTAAATTATGATCTATAGATGAATGAATGCAGTCCGTCCCATAAAAAGTGTTTTTGACATGTGTGGGCTGGAAGTCGGACTTCTGGACTCGGGTGCTCAACGGTCCATACTCTCAAAAGTTATCGCACCCCTCCTTCCGTTGTAAAGCGGAACATGAAAGTAACAACAATTGTAATAATTTATAATAAGAAACTAAAATAGAATTTTAATCGCCAGGAGACACCAGGCCCGGATAACCTGGTTGGTTGGGCGCTGGATTCACATCTTTTCGGCTGCGAGTTCGAACCCGCCAGTTGAAGATTGTCATTTGTGGTTATGAGACCACCATCAACTTCATAAATTAGATAGGGGAAAAAAAAGGAAACGAATAAACAGCAACGAACAAAATATAATAGTCCAACACCATATGTAGACAGGAAAATGGAAAATTGCCATTATTATAATCGTTTAACTAAAATAAAAAAAAATCCTTTGCTGACCTAAGAACGAATTCATTTAAAAAATTGTTTTTTATATTACTTGTTTATAATCTTCTTTCTCTGAGTCTGAGAAACATGAATACCGAATATCTGCAACATGCGAATGACTTAGCATAAAAAACTTTGGAGACAAAACTTGACGAAAACTAGTTCTATAATACGTGAAGTTAATAATTTACTGAAAGGAATATGAATTATGAGGCTTAACATAATTAAATGAATATTATAATAAGGCATAACTATAGTTCATAAAATTTTAATTAATCTGATTTATGTTTTTAAATTATTCTGGTAAATAATTTGTAAAAAAAAAATCCAGTTCTGTTATATATATAATAAATTGACAATAGAAAAAGTCGGGAATTTATACTTGAGGTGGATTCCGTTTAATGAATTCTCTATGAGTATATACTGCAGTCATTAGGTTATACCTTTAAATCTTTTGTTCGGCCTTTTTTTTACTACTGGTTTCTCTATATATACTTCCACAACGTTATTAAGATTATTGAATATGTGCATTTTAGTAATTGCATTTGTTGTTATTGTTGACTGGCGACGTATTTCCTTTAAAATTTTTTCGTTCTATTACTTATTTTGGATTTTGCTGTTGAATTTTATATACATTTATCTTTACTGTGAATAGATAAAAATAAAGCAATAGGCTCCGCTCCGAAAATATTTTTAAAAGTATTACTACTTCTTTTATCAATACGGTTGTTATATAATTACTTAAATTTGATGAAGTGTAATGCGTTTTCCTATATTAAATCCGACATCCTACACAATTGTGCAAAAGATTTCAACTCATTGTTATAACAGAGCATATTTCTTTCATGAGCGAAAGTAATTGCTTAAACCGGTTATTGCTTCTAAATAAGGAATCGCTTACCTCTTATGCCAGTTTTCGAGAGTTTTCATATTATGCTGGCAAATATTTGTAAAATTTATACATCACAACGTCACTGAAATAGCATTACCACTATCTCTTCATTAAATTCATTTACTTATATATATTGGTAATTTTATCATGTCTATGGAGATAATCCACAAAAGTAACCTTTTCTTGTAAGCAAATTTCAAATACTGTTCTAAAACATTGAATTTTCTTAATTAATTTGTGGAACCGTTGGGGATTCCTACCAAACTTAGATGCCTATTCCTTTATTGAATCCATTGGCATGAATAATTATTAAAAAAAATTTCAATGATTGTTATCTCCACTACTAGCGGTCATTAATAAGAGAAAGAAAAGATTATATTGCTAAGTTACATAAGTGAAAATATGTTTTACAAGTTTAATTTCACATATTTAAGACATCAATTACTTTTCCACGGTCAATTTTATAAAAAGATGTAAAATACAAAAATGTTATGCAAAGTACAACTGAAACTTTTGTGAATTACCTTACTTGATAAAACTAGCAAATATAGCAATACATCATTAGTGTTTTCTTTTATAGAATGGACGAAAATTAGAAAATTATTTTATGTCCATTGTATTTTTTTAAGAATACTAAACATTATAAACACACCGAAATTTATGAGGAATAAAATATATTACAGTATAATATTTAAAAGGAATCGTTTGTTTGTTCAAGCTGCCTTTTATTATTTTTGAAGGTAGCAATTTCATTGGATGTGTACTCAAAATAATGGGAAAAATGAAAGAAAAATTGCAAAAAATGTTGATAATTTTTATAAATTTCACAAACACTTTAAAATCACTGGAATATTCTATAATTTGAAAAATAAATTTTTAATAAGGACATTTAATCTTTATTTACTTTGGTATATTTCACGATGTTTGAACTTTAAAATTTCCTTATTTTGAAGCATTCAAGAGCGGAGATGCCATAATTTTTTTAAAATAAAAAGCAATGATTACAAACAATATTGAGTTTTGATAAAATTGTTACTGGGTATTTAAGAACTCGGATCATAAATACATTAGTAGCTAATTATATTTCTAGAATTATGCTTTTTTTTCAGATATCTAATCAATTTGTTGATTTGTATCTCTTATTATAATAGAATATGATGCCCGTTCTTCTAAAAAATAATTTATGTTATATATTGTTATTTATATATATCTGATTAACTGAACTATCCGTGTTTAGTTCTAATTCTAGAAAAAGGCTACTTTATTGCAACTATTGATTGCTCGGTGCAAAATAATTTATTTGGAAAAATAATAAAAGGATATGAATACAATTTTAATCCTTCAATAATTGCTAATATTGAAAATATATGCATAATAAGACCGAATGTATGATGAAAGTTTCTGTACTTAATATATACAGCAAAAAGTAAGTGAAAACCTATCTGTTTATATTTACACTGTTTAGAAAGTGCTTTCAGCAATCGGGGTTAAAAAGCAACCTATACACAATTCCCAGAAACCATCTGACGTTAGTAGCCGTACAAAATAAAAGAAAGCAATAAAATTTGGCATGAATAGGTGGTAACTTGCTGATACCCTAGGCTAGCTGACCTCCCATGAAGAACGGGAGGGGGAAGAAAGAAACCCTTGAACACTTGCTGTGCATCTCTTGTGCAAAACTGACACGCTTCCACGACAGAAAACTAGTCCCGCTTCCTTCACTTTACAGAAGTTCCACTCGTAGAATGGAAACGCCCAGAGGGATAGAACATAAGACTTCTATGCCTATCCTGCATATATGAATATTGAGCATAAGACCTCTAAACCTTTCTTGCAATTTTTCCTACAGAGCATAAAACATATATGCCTATCCTGCATATATGAATATTGAGCATAAGATCTGTATACATTTCTTGCATATATGCCTATAGAGCATAAGACATCTATGCCTATCCTGCTTTTATTAATATTGAGAGTGAGACCTCTATATCTTTCTTGCATATATGCCTACAGAGCATAAGATCTATACCTATCCTTCATATATGAATATTGAGAGTGAGACCTCTATACCGTTCATGTATATATTTATACAAAGCATAAGACATCTATACCTATCCGGCATACATGAATATTGAGTATAAGACCCCTATACCTTTCTTGCATATATTTCTACGGAGCATAAGACATCTACGGCCTTTCCTGCATATATGGATATTGAGCATAAGACCTCTATACCTTTCTTGCAATTTTGCCTACATAGCATAAGACATCTTTGCCTATCCTGCATATATGAATATTGATTATAAGACCTCTATACCTTTCTTGCAATTCTGCCTACATGGCATAAGACATCTATGCCTATCCTGCATTTATGAATATTGAGCATGA
>JAOUZG010009324.1:2884587-2899328 GCA_026289955.1 Argiope argentata
ATATATATATATATATATATATATATATATATATACATACAGAGAGAAAGAGAGAGAGAGAGAATTTGATAAAATATCTACATATTTAATGAATTTCTCTGTCGAAATTCGTTATAAATGAAATTTTATTTTATTTTAATATATAGTTTGAAATATATTTATTATATTTTATTATATTTTATATATTTTATTATATTAATTTACAGTTAATATACTCTATGGGAAAAGTAAATTAGCCTCAGCCGTAATCAATTCTTAATTAATGATTATCTTAATTTTGAGGAGAAGAATTAAAGAAAATCATAAAAATAATTCACCAATAATTAGAAAATACTGAATCCCCCCCCTCATTTTACCGATTGAGCCTCTTGATTTCAATTTAAAAAATTTCACATTTATCCTCCAAATCAATTTAATTAATAAATTAATATTTGAAAAACTGTTTTAACATCAATTGTCATCCACTAAAAGTTTCAAACAAGTAATATTAAAAACCATTTTTTTAAAACAATTCATACTTTGGATATTACGAAAAATTTAGGAAGTTAGGATTTTTTTTTATTTTAGTTACTTTTAATTAAATAGTTACAATTTTTGTTCTTGTGTTCCGCTTTACAATGGATGGAGGGGTGCAATAGCTTCTGGCATAGACCCCCGAATACCCGAAAAACGTTCACCTTCGACTTAGTACCCCCAGTGGTATATCTCTCAACATTGAGAACTTTGGCACCAGGTTTGAAATTGGAGCACAAATCATCCGAATGCAACACCTCTCCAACCAGGCTAGCCCGACCTAACAATTGCAACAACTAAAAAGAACTACTATAAAGGCGAGAAAACTTGTTTTTAATTAATTATTAAAAAATTAATAAATTAATATTTGAAAAGACAGTATTAATATCAAATATCATTTATATAATTTTTAAAAAAATGTTTGAACTTGATTGGATGAATAAAATGCATTTTATTAGCGTTTGAACATTTGAACAAGGTATGTACATAGAGAGATAGTGTGAGCTATTAGTAGGAATTGAAAAATGTATTTGAACCTAAGTGGATAAAAAATATATATATTCTTAACAATAAAAAATGTGAACAACACACATACACACACAGGGAGAGTATGAATTAATAGTAAGAGTTGAAAAAGAAAAACAAATTTATTACAGCAATATTATACGTCTCTTATGCTTTTCAAATATTTATTGCAGACGATATCTGTCATCTTCATTGGTAACTCTGCCAACTTTATTTAGGGCATCGCCAACCCCAGATTTACTTTTCTTTCTAATACCTCGTAAAACTCTTCTCCTACCAGAGCAATCTACTGTTTGCAAGTGAAACAGCAATCAATTTCCACATTCTTTGCTTTCTTCGAAACTTCATGCTGTCCCTTGTTTGCTTTCGTCTTTTCTAGAAGCAAAAGCTCTCTTACCTTTTGTGGCCTGAATGAAAAGTCAAAGTTTGTCTACTTGGCTCAGTCTTGTTTAGCTTTGTAGTTTAGTTGACCAAAGTCAACTGTTAAAGTCGTCTGAAGTTGTTTCGGACTATAATCTTTAATGACTGATAAACGAACTTGGAATTTTAAAACGGGCATTCTGAAATCAAAAATAAAAAAGAGAAAAATGATATCTGAAATGTATATTTCAATGCCTTATTTCAGGACACAAATTCTTGAATGCCAAGCACCACGTACTCGTGCAAAAGATAAATTAACGTGCAAAAGATAAATTAAATTTTTATTCATTGGAATTTTTTCATTGAATGAGTCACTTTGGTATCGCAAACGATCCAAAAAACTTTGTCTCGCATTGATTGTTTAAAAAAATATCCTATCTTCTATTTATTTCATTTCATATAATCACTTCCTCAAAATGACATTTTTATAGGTTTTATTTTCTGCATTCATTAACTAATTAAAAAAACAGACCTTTAGTAAAGGCAATGGAAACGAGTTATTAAAAGGTGATTTTTCGAGATACTCTTGCAGATAATAAAATTTTAATTTTTCACCTACGGATATTTGTTGACGCCAAAAACTTATCCTCAAAACAACATCATGATCTGATATGATAATAATAAGCAAGATATATATATATAAATTAGAACTAGCATTTGACTTTAAGATCAGAGTAATGAAATAAATACTATTGAAATTAACCAATAACCACTGAAGGTTTATAAACTTTTAATGCAGCAAGTTTCCATTGTCTGGCATCTCATATTTACATGGTAAGAACAAAACAATGTCTGAAAAGAATAGAAAAAAGGGAGAATATTTAAGCATTCATAGGTTATTATCGCAATTTTAATTACAAAATTTATCTAAGATCTCAAATGGATGCTAAATAAGTATATTTCTTTGTAATCATTCACTGTATTTTATTTAATCGTAACAAAAGATATCATGCTAGCATGTAATTAATCTCTGTGCAAAATGTATTTCTCGGTTTTTGAGCACTACTTTAAAATCTTTCTCAATTTTCATATAGAAAAATTAGTATTACGAGTATATAACAATGCTTTCCACCTTTGTAATTTATTTTTCTGAAAAGACAAATACCCAAATAACTTTCATAGACACTGAATATATGCCAGATCAATGATCCCAGTCTTGGCGACGAATTTCGGGAAATTGTTGAAAAATGTTTTATTCTAGAAAATTCTAGAATTTAGACGGTATCTTGACTCTAAGGAGGAGAAGACTACCCTATTTCTATTTGATAAAAATTCGATTTCTTGTTTGGAGACTACATAAGAGGAGGTGCTCCAACTAAAGCCAATTCTGTTTATGGAGTGATGATTATCCAATAAATATTAAAGCGACACTCTCCATTGTGACATTGCCGTTTCTTAAAAACTATTTACAATATATGTATGTGCGTTGTTGATTTCTGTAAGTCTTTGTATGAGCTGTACCTTGCAATTTGTAACTCAGGTTTCTTGTCGTTTAAAGTATTATTGATAATTACGTATTAAACCGTCCACGCCAACGGTCGCCAACGATTTAGTAACTCATTGGCGATGGATTCAAATTTGGCTATAAAACGTCGACGCGAGCGAAACAATAAAATGGCGGACGAAAGTTAAGGTTTGAATGATTTTTTAAATAATGGGTTTTTTTGCAGCTATTGGCAGTTTAGCAACTCATTGGCGACGCTTTCAAATTTGGCGATAATGATTGACGGTCTAATATGTAAGTACCGTATTATTATAAATTACGGATTTTTTTCCTTTTTGTACCTTTCCTTCAACGGCTGCTCGTTTCATATCTGTTGGAAATATATATCCATAGATATGTAATCACATTAAAAAAGTGCTCATTAATTCGTATATTTTAAAATAAAGTAATTATTAAGGTAACTATATGTTAACATATCTATATATTCCTATTGTGATAAAAATATCTAAATCTATTCACAAATTATTCATTAAATATTTAAACATTGTCATTAACTATTTTTTATTCAATTTACACTTTTGTTTACTTTTTTGAAATTCATTTTATATTTTGTTATATATTTCCACATTATTTTTTTCTCTCATTTTATAACGACATAATAACTTATTTTGCATTCAGCTTGAAGCATGATCTTTTGAAAATGTAACATTTATTCATTACGCAAAAGTGCAAAAGAAAATAAAAAATCAATTTCAATTTAGTTAAATTCAATCTTTGCAAAAAGTATTAAAAAATCTATTTGCTCGCAAATTCATTTTTATAAACGAATTGATTTAAATTTCTTCAATGATTTATTTTTTTAATTCTGTAATAACATTTTTAAAGCTATATTTTTATATAAATTTCGAGAAATTGATATTTTTTAGTTTTTTTTAAAAAATACATTTGTTTAATTTTCTGAAATTATGCATTTAGATTACTAATCCCTTCAAAAGGAAATTTGAGATGTAATTTTCAAAAATATGATTATAGAATTGCTAATTTTTCTATTTTATTGTTAGATTATAACTAAAGAATTTTAATAGGATTTATTTGAAATTGGATTTATAAATCCTATTGACAAAATGTTTTAAATAGTTTTCGAAATCTTAGAAATTTGATAGAGTTTCCTTTTATGATATCTGATATTTCATCTAAATGAGAAAAAAAAATCTATAACAAACTATTAAGGATATTCGAATGAAATTTTACATATTGCATAGCAACTGTTCTATTTATATCACTTTATTATCATGTAGTGATTCTTTTCAATTGAATTAGAAATGAAAAAAAACATGCTTTATTTAAAGGTTAGTTTTTATTAAGATGTCTAAATAAAGAATACCAAAATGAGAGAAGAAATTAATTAAGAGACTAAAATCTAATGTTTTAAGAAAGATACGTAAAAATCCGAAATGATTTCAAGAATTTCATGTAAGATTTTCAAACTAAGATAATATTGAAATATTTTCTTCTTATTAATAAGTTAATACTTTCGAATTGGTTTTACCTTAATATTAGTTTTTTTTATTTAAGTAGCTAGTTTTCATTTACAAAATATAATAGCATTTCGTATCTGCAATATTTCTTTAATCCCTTATTAGTATTGTTTCATAAAAATATTTATAAAGAATAGCAGATGTTTGGTTACCCAAGCAGTAAAAATAAAGGATTTGGAAAATACAAGAATTATAGAGATATCTCTTTTAGAAACTGATATATGCAGATTACATCTGAGAATCCAATTTATTGTAAGAAAAATTATAATTATCAGATGCTGAAAAAAGTCAGAGAGGAGAATTCTTTATTTTGAGTATTGCTTTGTTAGGTTGATCGCTTATCTGCTCCACTGTTGTTTAATAAACAATTTATTGCCTGTTAATGTGTTGGTACTAACTACTAATGCTATTTCTTCTGTATACTCATATGAACTGTTTTTCATTACAAAAATCAAATTTATCCGTAATTGAGTTTGCTGAACTTCATTATCACTTAACCACTCGACAATTTTTCATAACAGTATCTATCGTTAATTTAGTCTGACCTTCGTATTTCTGTTCAGCGACAGGATATACAAATTATAAATTATTTCATTTTAAAACTGAGACTTTAAAACCCTTTTTGCGTGGAATTTTCTTAGTGTGAGAGGTAGAGACAGTGATCACGTCCAATTTCAGTTTCAACCTTTTATGAGATCACAGATACGAGACACAGCACAAAAATAAAATAAAAATATGAGAAGAAACTCTAAACTATCCTAGGATCGTTAGTCTCGTCAGTCTCAGACCGACTTCTCTTCAACTTTGCTCACTTCTTCCTCCTTCCCGTTCGGCAAGCAGGGTTGCTATAAGAAGTGAGCAGGGTTAATAAGGTTGGCGGGCCTTACAGATAAATAATTTCGTAAAAAGTTCTCTAATGTTTTCTGCTTGCTTAATTTTTGGAATATGACGTCGCAAAATTTTTATTTTGTGACATTTATTACATTTGGAATTCCTTCTAGAATATTATTAAAGCTAGTCTATCTAATACGTAAACGAGTTAACATAGTACCAGCTTTGATTGCTCGCTAATAAATACCAAGGTTGCACATGAGAATAGATGTCCTAAAACTGCATTGTTTGGAAGTTTGTAGAGTAGGTGGTAGTCGTTATTTTCCCACTTTGGGGCCAATTATCTGGAAGAAGAATATCAGTTTGACAGATTCGGTCAATGTAAGGATGGACATTGCTACAGTCCACAGTCGGCCTCAACGAATCCTGTTGATACTGCTACGTTCAGTGGACGCGGGGTGGTCGGCTGTACACAAGAAGAAGTCTTGAAACAGCTGTTTGTTTCAAGTTTTCACTGTGTATCTGCAATTTAAAGTAAATGCTCAAACCTTAGTATCATTTAAGTACAAAAAGTTGTATCATTTAATTTAAATCCTAATTACATTTTAGAATTTCTTCTCACTTTCTCTTTAATGGCTAAGGCAATGATATAATTTTACCTGTTATTTGGTACAGCAATGTTCACATAATTGAACTTGCGCCAGAAAAACCCAAATAAATCAAATTAAATTAAATCGGGGGAAAAATCGAATGCTCTTAAACATTTGATATCTTTTATTTCATTGAATTATTGTTGTATAAATCTATTTTTTATCTAGATTTCTACTGAAGGGTGCCGAAAGTTAACGCAAGATTTGAATTTGTCATCATTCGAGCAATAGTCTATCCTATTAAAAAAACTATTTGACACTGCCGTGTCTCGGTATTGAAGGTCCTCGAACAGTCAAGGAAATCTCGGTTCCTATTGGTTTTGTAGTCAACATTCTGGAAGAATCAACTATTATCCATTCTATCACCAAAGTCACCAAGTCTATAAAAGAGAACCAAGGTTTTCAATAAATGCAGAGGCCACTGAACTCGTTCAATATCAAATTAAATTCAAAACATATTACCTCCAGGTCGGTCGTAAGGCCTATCTTAGTTCCATATGTCTGTTCCTGGGAATTTAGTCACCAAAATTCTGAAATAATCAAACATTACACCACCATTATATCGCCAAAAGGGCCAAATTCGTCGCCAAGTTGTTAAATGGACACCAAGTTTGTCGCTATGCAGTTGGACTACTGATTCGGCACCCGATCAAAATTCAACAGGGTGGATCGTGAAATGGTCTTACAAATAATTGGACTGATTGTGTTGGGTATCAAAATTGCAGGTGTGTATCAATAGAAAATTTTGAAATTCATAAATCAATTATTATTTGATTTTGGCATCCTACCAGTTTACAAAAAATGCACAAAACTTTAAAAATTGCATACATATTTAAAAAAGTCATTGAGTTTCTCAGCCAAAAACATCTATTAAAAATATAAAGAGAGAATGGGAACTTTATTAAGGCAAACTTTAAAAGAAAATAAACAAAATATCTCCTGCCATGTCAACACTTTAAAACTAAACAAATTAAATTTACATCATCGTCATCACTGGATTTGACATCAAATTTATCATAAACAAATGAAGGGTGGCGAGATATCGCTTTTGAACTCTAGATACCACTCAAAAATAACACGTGACATAATAAAATAAATATAAAAAATAAGAAACAACAACTTCGTCATCTTTACTTTAAACGTCCCCTCTGACATCTTCACTGAATGAACTCCAACTTAATTACGGGAGAGAAAATTCCAAAATTGAATCTATTCTGATTTCTCTTAGTATCTCCCCTCGATTAGTTTTTAATTAAAGCAACTATTTCTCATTTACGAAATATAATAGCTTCCGTGCATCCTGCTCCCCTTCTTTTCTTCGTTCACCCCCCACCACAGCCGAAAGGTTCCTTAATTTGGCGATGTTCGAGGAATGTCTGGCGAGGGGTGAAGCAATTTGCCTTTCTTCCAAGATGTTTCGAGTCTTTAGTCAACAGCAGAGTACTTGATTAAAATAAACTTTTCTACGTTTTGGAAACGAAGAATTTATTCTGTGAAATTGTCCAAATGTTTCATTTATTTCGAATATTTAGGGATCGGTTAAACCTTAGCCAAACATTTTGCTTGAAGAAAACTAAATTTTATATGGATTTTCTTTTCTTAAAATATTTCTTCCTTTTCTATTGGATGCCACATTGTTTCGTATTTTCTTGACAGGTTCCTTTTTTACATTTCTTATATTTTTACTAAGATATGTTTCGACTCTAATTGCAATAAATCATTTACACAACGTAGTAATTCATTGAAATTTCAATTTCAATTTTTTTTGATGATTAGAATACTTCTATTACGTAAAATGTTTAAAAAAAGCAGCAAGTAAAAACAGAGACCTTGAAGTAAGGATGCAAACATAAATTGTTTCATTTTTACTACCATGTGTCCTCTCAAACAAATTCGCTGAATGAATGGAAACTTTATTCCATGGATAAAAGATTACATTCTGTTTTCTAGTTATACCGTCCCTCGTTTACTTCTTAATTATTCGTATTTAAGAAATATTATTCAATTATTTCTTATTTAAGAAATATAATAGCATTTTCAAATCATGCTTCCACTGCTTTTTTTTCGGCTATTCACGAAGGAATCCTTAACTCGCTGATGTTGGAAAAATATCATGTGTGAGGTCGAAGTAATTTACCTTTGTGCCTAGTTGTTTAAAAGTCTTTACATCAACTGAAAAAAATTGGGAGGGGGGATTTGTATCTAAAAACGTATTTTGCAAAAAATTAGCAAAAGGTGATTGTCCCATTTTCGGGTTTACGTTATGGCAATTACTATTGTATGAGATTTATAATTAAAAAACACCTATAATATAAAATTTTATGAAGTTATGAGAATTTTTTAAATCTTTTTCTCCATTTAATGGATATTGAAACTTAAAACTCCTCAAAATAATCATAATTTTAGATCATTTCGTTTTTAAACTTTCCGTATCATTAACTTTTTTAAAACATCTTATTTTAATCCCTGCGATAATTAAAAATACCAAAAGAGGAGATTTATATACTTGTCACTGCAGAGCATGTTCCCAAGAGCTCAGTGATAACAGATTATCCAACTCGCTCCAAAGGCACATGAATTTAAACCACAAAGCTGAATGCCCAGACCGCCGCATTAGCAACACGAACGGGGACTGGGGTTGAGAATTAATGGCCATCACCGGCCACGTTACAACTTTTCCCGTCGGGAGTACGCCTCTCGTCATAGATGGGAAGAGCCTACCCCCACCTATAGTGTACCCACCAGGGTGGCGAGATCCAACCACCAGGCCGGAAGCCTCTCTTCCTCATTTCGACATGCCCCCTTAGGTATGATCCAATGAATGTGTAAACAGCACTCTATTCTAATTCCTATTTCCCATATGAAAGTTTCGCATCAACTAAATCACTTAAATATTACTTTAAGCGTAGCTACAGGAATTTAATTTGTTAATATAAATCTTTCTTTGTATTTATAATTGTTCTATGATTTTGTTTAAATCTCTAAAAAAAATGTCGTTTCTGCAATCCTCTTGATCCATTTTCACTAAATTTTTAATAACTTCAATCTAGTCTTAAAGATTTATTGTATATTATAAATAGTTGTATATTGCCTACATCGAATGGAAGAGTTTTTACAAAAATGTAAATGACCTTTTAATAAAGATAAATGGAAAAAAGTATTTGTAAATATTCTTTGCTACTAAGATTTGTTGATGTTGAAAATCATTAAGACGATTTAAATTTGCTAGCAAGAGATAAGAAATTTGAAAATGTAGATGATTCATATTCAAATTATAGTTCCAGTGGATTGGAGTGTATCATTGTTAAGAATAATATTTTAACTGGTAAACCTTAGGAAGGGATATACTTTTTAGAAAACAGCAATATAAGAATTGTAATTGAGTTTTTTTTTAAAGTGATAGAAAAAAGGCATACTTATTTTATCGTTTGAATGGTTTATTTCTCAAATTATGAAGAAAAAGCTTTTAAAAACAGTTTATAAAATATAACTATTTTTATCAGATTTCCAATTGTTTTAAGGAATTTTTGTCTTCTTGTATAAAATTTACCATTTATAAGAAGGAATTTTTCAGTCATAAATAGATAAAGTTAACATATTAAAACATAAAATCAACATAGCAAAAAAAGAAGAAAAAAAAAAAGAAAACGGGGATTCAAAAAAAAAAAATTATATAAAATCGTTTTCCAGATCAGAAAAAAAATATCGGTATAATTCACACAATTCTCAACTTAAAATTAACTCAGTTTAAACTTAATTTAACTTAATTTAAATACAATAACATTTAAACCAATACAATATTTAACAGTTTAATTTAAACTCAATAACATTTAAACCAATACAATATTTAACAGTTTAATTAAAACTCAATAACATTTAAGCCAGTACAATATTTAACAGTTTAATTTAAACTCAATAACATTTAAGCCAATACAATATTTAACAGTTTAATTTAAAATCAATAACATTTAAGCTAATACAATATTTAACAGTTTAATTAAAACTCAATAACATTTAAGCCAATACAATATTTAACAGTTTAAATTCAATAACATTTAAGCCAATACAATATTTAACATTTTAATTTAAACTCAATAACATTAAAGCCAATACAATATTTAACAGTTTAATTAAAACTCAATAACATTAAAGCCAATACAATATTTAGGAGTTTAAATTCAATAACATTTAAGCCAATACAATATTTAACAATAACAAATTTTCTCACTAATTATTTTTAATTTCAAATACTAAAAAAGTTCAAAAACAGTTTAAATACATTCCTCATATTTTATCTTAGTCTTACAGAGACATTTTTATTCCTTCGATATAAAAATGGCAAAATATAACAATGTATATATTTCTATTTAAGGCGGCCGCTATAGCTGTAAACGTAGCAAAATGACCAGAAGTTGGAAAATATGTCTGGCATAAAAAAAGATAGCTTTCTCTTATCGCCAAAAATATAAGGAGAAAAAGTACTTTTTTCCCAGGTAAAGGGAAAAAAGGGGGAGAAAAAAGGGAAGGAAATATCGCTTTAAAATCCCTCAACAGCTGAAAAGTATTCGGTATTCCCTGGGCAACTTTGGTACTTCAACGACTGTCCTTTTCTCACTTTGAAACCGACCAGAATATTTGGATGACTGTCAGGAGGTTTTTGAATTCACCAGCTGCAGCGGTTTTCTGCTACTGGGGGGGGGGGCTTTATTTAGCCCCTTTTTTATGGAACATTTCGTATATATTTTTATAACTCGGTGTGGGTTTTTTTTTTTGGAAGTTACTTTTTCGCCATTAAAATCTCTGACTATAACTTTAAAATGGAAATGAATATGAATATTAAAAATTTAATTATTTTTCTTTTCATAATAAATTGATCTCGAAACGAGATATTAGCGTGAACCGTTTTTAATTGTGTTTATGTTCATATAAATAATAGTATACAAATAAATGTACTGTTATGAGTATCGGTCAATTATAAGCCTCGAATAATAAATTAATACTATTATCAAATAATCAATATAAATAAATATGAAATACATTTTTATGTATATGAATTTTAAACATCAAATATGTAAGATACTACTGTAATGGCACAAAGGTAGAGCATCTTCCCCGTAATCTGGGCGTCCCGAGTTCGAGTGCCGGTTAGGGTATGGTTGCTCTACTGTGTACTATCTGAAAGGTGTGCGAATAGGGCCCCCTGTAAAAAGGGGTTGTGCAAGCGAATGTGATGAGTGAGTAGCAAAAGTCGTACCCTTGGCCCTATTTGAAGCTACTTCAAAACAAGAGACGCTCATTTCTGCTTAAAAATCGCTGATGCCTCGGTGAAGCTTGTCCATGGCAAATACCATTAGAAACAACAACAAACTAGAGTTTCATATGAGCCTCTTATTTATAAAATAAATTTTTAAGCTTGTTGATTTATAATTTTTGCAACAACTTTAGCTACTTCAAAACAAGAGACGCTCATTTCGGTTTAAAAATCGCTGACGCCTCTGTAAAACTGTTCCATGGCAAGTGACATTAGAAACAACAAGAAACTAGAATTTTACATGAGTCTCTTATTTATAGAATAAATTTTTAAGCTTGTTGTATAATTTTTGCGATAACTTTAGACAATTTATTATTTTTAAGTCCATTCAAATTTGACTTTTACCTGTTACATACTAAGATTTTTTTATCGATATGTGTAAACCATTTATAGTTAAGTCGAAATACTTCTCCACTGGAACAATTTGTTATTTTTTTGGCCTTAGTTGGTGACACTACAAAAACAAGAGACACTAATTAGGCTTAAATATTGGAATACCTCAGCGAGCTTTCACATGGTAAATACAAGATATTAGTGTATAGAGCATAAATTTTGGAACGAAACTTGTTCTAACTGGGTATGGATTGAGTAGTTCAATAGTCCGAAGCTGTGAGCTGCAGACAACAGTTCTCAGGTGCGTATGTGACTGCAGAGAAGTTACCTAAAAAAATTGTTTTGAATTTGATCTGCTTTCCGTTATTTTTCTTTTGTTCTAGAATTTTATTTTAATGTCTGTATCTTTCTAAATCTGGCTAATTCGAATCCTTTTCGTTTCGTTGTTAAAAACAGGTCCAGTTCCCCAAATAAAGTCCTAAGTTAAGATTGACTTTAGATGAAACATTGTTTATCAACGCTAACTTCATCTACCGATCACTATGTATTAAAAAATAATTTATTTTATCGGATACCTATTCTTTCTTATTATTATGAGGACACTAATGGTCACTATGTTAATACGTTAAAAAATTGAATTTTTATGAAATGCCTTTCATTTAACTTTTATAATATTTAATCAGATTTCTTTATAAAACTGCTTGAAATTTGTTTGTTAAAATTTTAATTTTTAAAAAAATTATACTGAATTTTATATTTGTTTTTGCATACTTTTTAATTAAAACTACTACAAAATGCATTTTACGTTTTTAGATGCTATTTTCAAACATTCTAATCTTTGATTAAATTATCTCACGAAAAATATCTTAAATTAATATTTAATGCATATTGTTTACGCTAATTCGGTGTATTAAATTCTTAATATATTCTGCAGTTTCCGAATTAGAGAATAAGAATTCTATTTATTTATAAATATTTAATAATAGTTATTAATGCTTTACAATATGAAAAAAAAGAAAAAATTCATGTTTTTAATTAGTTGAATTCCAATATTTGAAGCTTAATTTTTAATTTAGGAATATATAATATATTTCTCTATCTATCGGCAGCATTAAATCATTTTTAAGCTATAAAGTAAATTTTAAACAAATTAATTATAAAACTCAACAATATTAGTTTTTTTATACATATGTTTAAAGTCCCTTTTCTTATACTTTTAATAGATTTTTGTCATTGGCAAATTTTGATTTACTTTATATGATTTTTCCCAATAATTTTTTATGCAAAAATTCCAAATTCTAACTATTTTAATGATTTTTATTTTTTTAAAAAAAATCCCAAGCATAGTTATTTAAATTAATAAATGTAGAAAAAAATGCATTTTTCCTTATTAAAAATGTGGAAAAATAGTTCAAAAAAATATTTTTTGTTAGAATTTTTCCTTAATCGATTACTAGAAAAACACTTTATGATATGATTTTTTCTCTAATCGGTAATTTCAAAAAACATTTCCTGATATTATTATTTTTCTTAATCGATAATTATTACAATAACTTTAGCCTTTTAAACAGAAAAGCTCTAACCCTAACAAATATTTTATGCAGAAATAATAAGTATTTTTGAAAATAAGCATCGAGATAAATTATTAAAAATCGATCGCTCTAGGAAGTGTGCCTAATTTTAAATTCACTTCTACTCTAGCACACTCCCTACACCTGAGGAATTTCGAAGGAAAAATAAGGGTAAATTTTATTAACTGAACTAGTAAAAGAATCCAACCACCCCATCATCAATACTCGGGGCATCCCGTCAGTTAAGAAATTTGAAACAATAAATAATAAGTCATTCGGGAAGGCGCAGTTTATGGCGAATTCCGAGATGATATATGGCTGTATTTGAATAAAGTGAAAAGCTTTACATCTCCTCCGAAGACAGGTTAATTTAGTGGTGAGGGATGACACAGCGCTCCCCTTACTGAACCTTACTGCGAATGAAGAAAAAAATAAATAATGATAATCAGCCCTGCATTAAAGCCATAAAACAGGAAAGAATGAAGAAGTGGGGTTCCCAAAATCAATCATAAATTCAGGAATTAAAGAGATGGAGCATCTTATGGGAATTTGCGTTTGAGAATAAATTTTTATTTTTGGTTCAGTATAAAATTAGTTTGTCTCCTTTTTCTAGATGATAATTTAGAGATTTAGCAGATGTGAAAACAATAAATCGATTTGGTGTTTCATTTCTAAATTCAGGTATTGTTTACATTAGAAGTAAGTTATGTTAAAGTTCCGTTGTAAAGCAGCACTAGAGCTACTTTGGAGCTAACCTTATGATTTTGATCGGCAGTCAGATGACGAGGAAGGCACCTGAGCTGGAACCCCATCTCTAAACCTCCATACAATACATGGGGAAGGCGTTTGGACTAGACGGAATTAACATGGGCCAGATCCGCTTATACGACGATTCTTTGAAAAAATCTGGTCTTGAAACTGAAACGCTATTGATCAAAAAGTGAAACTTTATCACCATTCCACCACGACCCTTGTTTAAAAAAGAAAGCATATACTAACTGGGATTGCTAGTTGTTCAGCTTTATACGAGATAGTTTTTTCGAATATTTTGTTCAAATTGTTCAAATATTGCTGGAAAATTGGGCTTCTGTCTAATAGTTATTTTTTGGAGATGGGTTGAGGAGGGATATTTAGTATATTATATGTACTGTTTATATATGAAAATTTTTCAATTTTACTTACAAGCAAACTAATCATTGAATAAATATATTTTTTTCAATTCCTACAATAAGTTCCCACTCACGGTATATATATCTTGTTCAAATTTTCAGTCATTAATAAAATATTTTTTATTTATCCACTCACGGTCAAATGCATTTTTTAAAACTTCTAGCGCATGAGACTAAGTTAATACATTTTTATATATTAATTCATTCAATAAATCTAATTAATTTTTAATACTTTAAAATAGAGTTTTAGCAGTCCGTAATGAAAATTGAAACCAGCAGGCTGTAGCTCAATCGGTAAAATGCAAGGATTTCAGTGTTTTTCACGTAGATGTGAAGAAAGCGAGTTCAATTCTTGCGAAAATCAATAATTAATTGAGCGTTTATTTATATTAATTGTAATTATCTAATAAAAATTAACTAAAAAGAAAATTTTTTT
>JAOUZG010009324.1:2903992-2947916 GCA_026289955.1 Argiope argentata
AATATGGTATTTAATTTTATTTCTGAATTTATCATTAAAATTATGCTATACGTGTTTTTGGTATGGGTAAGCTATGCATATGTAATGATATTTTAAACTCTAATTTCAATTGTAATTAATTTCCAAAGTCTTGTCTTTATTTACTCTTAGTAACTTCCGTCTAAAATAGTATTTCCTTGTCCATTCCACTTTTGCTATTTAATAAATCAAATGAAGTGTTGTAAAGTTAATGCGTTATTGAGCCCACGTACCGAGTGGGTGGATCACGGATTTAAATAGATTATTTTTAAGGATTCCTGCGTTTTTCTTATCAAAGGTCAACACAAGGTCAACTCATGGGATAACTCCTGTCAAAACCTGGAATGTGTCACATTTATGAGAATATCATAGAACATAAGACCAGGTTAAATGATTTTGTCCTTTTCAGCCTTTTATGCAATTTTTCACTCTTTATGCCTGTATAACTTTCGCTTGCTTTTGTGCCTGCTTCTCTAGACGGAATAAAAATAAATTAAAATATCAACACGGTCTTCTGCATAATATTCGATCACTATTCACTTTCGATTCACATCAGAAAAATTATGCGATTGAATTATATATATATGATTCATAAAGAAGTATACATTTAATTGATGCTTTCAAACAGTAAGAGTCAAAGACAAGAATCAACTTAATGAATCGTAAGTTAAACTATAAGTATTAAAGTTAGTTCCTCTATCTTAACGAAAGTCACATAGGCATGTGTATTATGTGACTAATCAATCGAAATGGCATCATCTACATTGGAAAAGGTTTCTTAATTTAGCAAAACGGAAAACAAATGGCTTTTTCAATCACAATCCAGAAAAGAAATTACAATCAGAAAATCTGCAGTGTCCAAAGAGTAAATGAACGACCCCTTCTAAAGGGTTTCTTATAGCACATCTACGACTTTCTGTACCGACGTCTTAGCAAAGAGGTAGCGCGTCTACTTCGTGATCTGGGCGTCCCGCGTTCGAGTCCCAGGTAGATCATGATTGTTCTTCTGCACGTTCTAAATGAGGTGAGTGAATGTGGCCCCTGTAAAAAGAAGACTGTGCAAGCGGCTGTAATGAGTATGTAGCATAGTCTTGGCTATAGTTGATCCTGCTTCTAAAATAAGACATTCATTCTGCTTAAAATCCCTAACAGACGTTACCGCGCATGTCCATGGTAAGTGTCATTATAACAACAACTATATTCTCTTATAAAACATAAAATAACCCACTCTAGTTCTTTTACAGGTATTTTACACTGTTCTTGATGTATAGTGCAATGAAACAGGGTACTGTTTTATGAGCCTTGTACTTGAGTTAGAGAATAACAGAAATGAAATTTTTAAATAGTTTTTCTACTTGAAAATTCAAATCTATCTCAATCTTAAGAATGCAGGAACCAAAAAAAAAAATCTTTTTTTATTACTTTCTTTAATCGGAAGATAAAAAAATACCATTACTTCAAGGAGCGACTTTACATAAAATATTAAGATGAATTTAGAAAGCTTTTTCCACACATCGCGTGCAAAGCGGTGCTTTATCACGGGTTAGAAGGGCTCAGACTTTCGCTGGAGAAAGTTTGCTTCGGTTTTCGTAAGCCCTTTAATTTGGAGAGAGCCATTTCTTAAAGCCGTCTTACCTTCGAGGAAAGAGGAAAATGCTAATTTAGATTTAAAATCATCGGAGCACAAAGTATGATTGTGCTTAATTAGAAATGCCGCTCTACTGCAGAGCCACTATCTTTGTTTCCTTAATTGAGTAAACAGTTAACTCCTCGCTGCAATTTCCTTAACTGAAATTTCTAATTAGAATGGTTAATTCTGTATCCGGCAATAAGTGTTCGGAATGCTAAAGTGAATGTTTTTTTCACTTGAAGTATAATAGTTTATTCAATTAATGATTAAAATAATCATTCCTGAGTATTTTCAGTCATTTGAAACCTAGAGAAATATATATATATATACGTTTTGATTGAGAATCCCCTAGTAGCACAGAAATATTGTACAATATTGATCATTATTCGCAACATTGTTTAATATTGTAGAATATTATTTTATATCATATAATATCTCACAATATTGTACAATATTATATTACAAGATGTGCTACCTGGGTCATTATGATAAATTGATTTTTGATTCTACATTTTTATATATAATTGACGTGTTTTATTTTTCTAAAGATGGATTTTTTAAATATTTTTAAATCAATACGTGATGAGCTAAAAATATAATGTCTCTGTAAGTACATGTAGCTAAAATTTTACTATAGAACCTAAGTATTAAAAAATATCAATTTATTTGAATAATAGTTTGATTCAGGCATGAGTGGTGCCATCTGATATATATTAAAATACATATTTAAAAAGTGTTGTGTTTTCTTTAATATATAATGATATATATTAGCAACCTATATTATTAGAACCTAATTATTAAAGAGATAAATTGATTTTAATTATATTTTGATTCAGGCACGAGTGACGCCATCTGATATATAATAAAATATATATTTAAAAAGTGGTGTTTCGTTAATGTAAAATGAAATATTGGTGCAACTTATATTATTAGAACCTAATTATTAAAGAGATTATATTTTGATTCAGATACGAATAGCGACATCTGATATATGATGAAATAAATATTTTAAGAGCGTTGCGTTATCGTTGATGTTGATATCGTTATCGTTGATATTAGAGCCAATTATATTATTGATGATGATAATATTATGCCCTCTTTACAACAGAAAGAGGGGTGAACTAGCTTCAGAGGGTATGGATCCCTGAGCAAGTCTGACTTCTAGCTCATATGAGGATGAAACAAACACACACTGGCTTGCACAGCCTCTTTTTATAGGTAGGCACATTCACACATCTCACAGATAGCACACAAAAGAACAACCATGCCCGAACCGAGATTTGAACCTGGGACACCCAGATCACAGAGAAGACGTTCTACCTATGAGCTAGGACGCTGGAATTTATATTATTAGAAACTAATTATTAAAAAAAAATATTTCAATTATATTTAGATTCAGAACCGAGTGGCGCCATCTGATATGTGATACGATAAATATTTAAAAAACGTTGTGTTTTCGTTAAATTATTATAACAAATATTGGCAACTTAAAATAGAAAACTCATGAAACTGAAGTTTGTACAAACTCTTTTTATTAGAGAAAAAATAGGAAAGGGCCGAAGGAAATTCTAATTTACTCTAAAATTCTAATAATCAAAACAAAAACGTTAATGTATTAAGAATTTGTAATAAATAATATACGTAAGTCAAAAATTAAACATTTAATTTAACATAAAAATTAACATAAAATTAAATTTTTAACAAATATTTAGTTTTATCTTTAATACTAGTTATTGTTGTTTAATTTCTTTGACTTACAATTCTCAGTGTCTTTTGCTTATACATTTTAGTTTTGAATTCCAGATTTTTGGAAATAAATACTTTCTCATATATATATACTTTAATTCTTGGGATACATATATGAGTTAAGAATTTATACAGATTTCAAGCAGATTTTTCAAGAGAATTTTGTTGAATTGGACTAGGCCATCCTTTATAATCCTGGTTTGATTGATAGACAGAAAATGTTTTCCTTCGTATGTCTTGTTGATCCTCCTAAACATAAAGAATAAAAATTTCAGTTTGGGAATTTCGCTTTCTTCTTTCCAAATTGAACCAAAGGACTGGAAAAGAGGCAACTGAAGATGGTGAATGTTTTTTTCTTTCTATATTGCTTGAATAAACTGCATAAAAGCATATATAAAATACAAAAATGATTTAATTATTTTCCTAAGCATATGTAATATCTTCTCCTAAAAATAATAAAATGTATAATATATAGGTATAAAATAAGAATTTTTAGTCTTTACATAAAAAGAATCATAATTTATTTTGTAGGGTATGCAAAAAGAAATTAAAAATTGAATTTTTACCAAAGCGTCATTTTGTATCTGCATCTGATACTCATTTCTCCAGTGTCCCCTTATCCAAATTATCTATAAAATTTTGTGTTTGTATAGCATTGAATTTTGATGAACATAAAATAATTTTTATCTTTTAAATTAATTTTGAACAAATAACTGTTGTTAAAAGATAATGCTTAATTTTTTTTTATATGAAGCATTCAAGATTTGAAGATAATTAAAACTAAACAATTACTCCTGTTTCCTTACTTTTTATCTAAAAATTAAATTATATTGAATAATTTTTTATATTTTTCCAAATCTTTTTTATCTTTTATAAAGAAATTCAGTCAACAACATGATAAATAGTAAACAATTTTAATGAAGGAGATTAACTGAATATCCATATCAGAATATTTTCTAAAATATGCATGAAAAAAATCTTTATCACATTGAATCTGTATCGAATTCATAAATGATAAATGCACAGATCAGTATTGCCATAGTAAATAATCTCACATGTAGGTTATGTATTTTTACTATTTTTTGAAGGTTTATCAAAATATCTTGAAATTGTCCTGTCAATTGTCCTTACTGCATTGTTGATATGCTGCTTAAAATCATTTTGCATTTAAGCAGGATTTTTCATTTGTAGATACATCTAGTATATTCGTCGCTCAAATTATACAAAAACTCAATTCTCAATTTCGGATTCGGAAAAATTTGAATCGTGAAGAAGTTTCTACAACTCTAATTCTAATCGATGCTTCTGAGAATACATCTCATTACTAAATTAGTTTAGTTAAATTAACATCTTGTTGCAAAACTGCACTAGGGTTAATTTGGGAAGGACGTTGTAATTTTGAACCACTTTCAGATGACGAGGATAGCACCTAACTGGCACCCGCCTCTCCACACCATACCACAACAGCGGGATGACGCTGACAGATTGAAAGTGCAACGTTCTATATCCCTTTACATTCTGAAAAAAATAGGATTTAAAAAGTAAAAAGTAATATGTCTTTTTAGGATGGTCTGGTTGGTAAAGCGCTGGATTCGTACTTAGGTTACGGGTTCAAAGCTCACCGACCAAAATATTCCCCGAATCTATGGCGACTGGCACTCGTTAAAACTGTTCTTGGTCGCTATTTCCCCCATGTCTAGAGTAATACCTCTGGGGGTACTGGGTCAGAGGTGATCGTTCTCTGCTCCAGGTCTAAATTACGATCTGAGATGAATGAATGTATTTGCATAAATGAAGTCCACCCCCTAAAAAGGGTTGTGACGTTTGAGTAGCTAAGTTGTACTCTTGGCCCTAGATGGCGCTACTTGTAAAACAAAGAGACGCATTTCTTAGGCTTAAATCATCTGCTGATCGTATCAGCGGGGGCTTTTCCAAGGCAAGTGCCCTTAGTCACAACATCACAACACATAGAATTATTATTTTTTTTTTTGTAATATGTAATTTTAGAAGAAAATGCATGTTCCTACGAAATTATTTTTCTTAATGATAATACATTTTGATAAATTTTTAAAACATATTTATATATTAAGAAATATATCTGCAGAATATATTTGCAGGTTTTCATGCTAATGTAGTCATTAAAATTTTTTATTTGAGTGTAAAGTCCAGTTAAGTTCCTCTCCAGTTAAGTTCTTCCTCTCTCCAGATAAAGGTTAAAATAATCTATTTCAGTTTTAAGCAAAGTTTTAACACTGCAAAAGCTTCCCATTCAATGAAATATTAGTCAGTGTTTAAGTAAAATAGTGTTATCACTTTCGGTACGCTGAGATTTATTTCCAATTAACTGTGAAAGTTCCACCCCCATATAGAATTTAAGGTTGGCTTCCATTGCGAAAGATATAAAAATAAATATTTGGAATAAAGATGAAATGCTTTAAACCCTTTTATTTAAGAATTTAACTAAACTAAATTAAACCACCCATTAAAAGCCCTAATTAAACGGAACAACCCATTTAGGATATTCATGATTATTTTAATTCCTTATAAATGCTTCAATGTAACATTTGATACATTGAAGCATTTATAAGTGATTTTTGGAATTTAATTTACTTAATTCTTTTGGTGCAGATTTAAAATTAAAGATGCACTATTTCGATGCGTGAGTATGATTAGCATATGTATTAATATGTATATTTGATTTTAAGGATTTATTTAGTGCTTAGAAATCTCAGAAATATTTCTTTGTAGTTCCTAAAAATTATGTGAAAATTTTACACATATAAGATTCTTATAATAATTCACCATGAATTTAAAACCATGTATCCTTTTCAATGTCCCATCAGGTTTGACATACTTGTTCAAAAATTTGAAAGTAGGGGGAGCGCTACTTTTTATTAAGCATTTTTCTTTACTATATTTGCCATTGAATTGCGGTTTTGTGTAAGAATTCTACTGTCAAATTCATGTCTTGTACATAAGTTATAGTTTGATAACCCTCCTACCATTTCAGTTCTGTTAATATCCTGCTTATTGAAACACTTCGGCTATTTGGAGAAGGTTTTCCACCCACCACGAAAGCAAACGATTTAAACAAATAGGGCTAAATTTTCGGACCACTGCCACAGCAACACTGGCGAGAACTGTTGATGTGTCCTAATAGCCATCACCGGTGACGGTGCCACCATTCCCGTAGAAAATACTTACGATCATCGATGGGAGGAGCCTATCCCCTCCTATTTTTGTACCCTCAAGGATGGCAAGATCCAACCACCTTGCCGAAGAATCTCATCCTCATTTCGAAGTGTCCCCAGGGGGTACCTGTTAGATGGCAAAAACGACTTCTGAATACTCTCTTTAAAAGCACCCACACCACATTAAGGGGAGAATGTTGGATTCACAATCTCAAAATACACAATTGATTCTGTAAACAGTAATATTCACAATGCATTCTGTAAGATAATAGCATGCACAATGAACAGACAATTTATTGAACAACTTCAAAATGCCCTATATTATGCAAAATGCATTCTGCAAGATATCTCTATTCAACACTGCAATTTATTTCCTGTGGGCTTTCCTTTGAAAGCCAATCTTTTGACTCTTTTCTCTATAATGTCATAAACGACCACTTAGTACTGTCTTTGACAGTACCTTCACCACAGTAAGGGGAGAATGTGGGATTCACAATCTGAAAATCCACAATGCATTCTGTAAGGCAATAATATTCACAATGCATTCTGTAAGATAAAAGTATGCATAATGAACATCCATAAGTATGTTCAATGTACGACCAATGTTATGCGCAAAGTATAGACAATAGTATGCACAATGAACAGCCAATAGTACGAACAGCTTCAAAATGCACAATATTGCCAAATGCATTCTGCAAGACACTTCTATTCAACACTTCAAGTTATTTCCTGAAGACCTTTCTTTGAAAGCCAATCTTTTGACTCTTTTCTCTATAATTCCTTTGCTCTCATATTCGAATCCAGTGAAAGTCATTCATGGATTACAAAAATAACAAGTCATTCTTAATCTTCCCACATTATGAATTATGCGCAATTCTAATTTGAAATCCACCTTAATGTATCTGCTGACATCAATAAGAATAATAAATCACAAAAATCAAAAAGCGGATTGACTGAAAGGTAAACATTATTGAAAGAAGTGTCGATAGAATATATATTTCACTTGCTAGTTTTGTTTGTATCTACAAACTGACGACAAATTAAAAACTGCATTAAAATAGATTTAAACTCAAATACCTTTATAAAGCTTCCCGTCATAATTCTGAATCACTAATTGATGACATAGTTGGTAGTAAAAAGATTACCCGTATAAAAAATATTATGCAAATCAACCATCGTTTTCAATTGTCTTTGCAGAATTTGTATAAGAAAAAAAAATTACTCCTGCTTTTAGGAAGTTCAATTATTTCATAAATATCTGTATCAAAACTTCAGTAAATTTATATTTTAATAACTAATTTTTTTATTATTAACATTTTGTATTTCTAACAATAATGAGAGGTACCTGTCATCTATAAATATAATTCCATTTGGAATTTAAGAAGCATAAAAATGATTAGTTATATCACCTAAAAATTAATATTAGTTTTTTTCTTATACGGTGTAAGTAATAGGGATTATCTGATAAAAATGTAAAACTAATGTATCTTTCAAAATGGGAAGTCAAATACTGTATAGGAGTGCGACTAACTGTTTAAAATGTTAATAAATGCAATTTAAAATTCCACTATCATTCTGCTATAAAATAGTGACCGACTTGCACGGCTCCTGTAAACACTGAAAGAGCAACTATCATGGATTCTAGATTTCATTTTCTAAAGTTAAATTAGTTCTATAATTTATACGTGTAAAATGCTACGATTTATTCATAATGTGTGTAAATACATGTGTATCTTATCAAATGGAACTAGCGACTGATCAGTATTCCTTAATTGTTTAAAAAATATTTTAATATTAGAATTGTAATTCTAAAGTTTAAGTCCGCTTTTAATTTTATGGATAGAGTTTACGAGTCAAAAAAAAAGATTTAATATATAATCTGTATAATAGAATTTTACAAAAAAAACTGTCGATATAAAATCTTGAAAGAGCTAATAAAAGTAATTTTCTTATACATATATTTAACAAAGATCTCGATCCAAAATTAAGTGAATTAATCCAGTCGAATTTTTTTCCAGAATATGAAATTGCTACATTTTGGATTGCTTTTCCTATTATATAACTAAAAACATTTTTAACTTTAATTATTGGTAAAATTTGAGTAACAGTTTTTTAAATTTAATTTCCACAACTTTTAAAAAATGTGGTAATTTTTTTATAAAAAATTATCAGATAAGTAAGCACAAACTTATGGTGCTTCGGATAACAATTGCTTATAATATGGAACATAATGTATTTGAAGTCTCCTCAGCCTAATGTACTATTGTAAATTTAGTTAGAGATTTTACATATGTATTTACTTGAAATCCTCTGATCTTCTTTAGCATACATAATTTGTTTGCTTTTTATTTATTATTTTTTATGAATTCTGTCAAAATTCATATATTTTTCGCATTGTTCTATGTTATGATATAATAATTTGAAAACAAAATTCCACAATTAGTAATGCTAGCATCGAATTAGAATACAGCAGAAGTGTATGCTTTAAAACTTTATTATTTTAATATATAGTAATCATCATAAGTGATTTTTAGATTTAAAAACAGTTTTGCTTTACAGATTGAATTATAAACCGCAAAATGGAATGTTAAGAAAAATCAAACGATTCTGTAAACAGACGAATACAGAAATATAATTCACCAAATATATCTTTCATAAAAAATTAATTTTCAAGAAATTGTAAGTAAACGCCGAATGACACACTACTACATTTTTTCCAAGAAGTTATCAAAAATTTGTATAAGTCAATACATTTCATGTTTAAAGTTAGATGCATCATTATTATGTTTCACCATTTATGAGATATACGTTATTTTGAATTCTCTAGATTCTTCGGTTCTTGTAATGCGATTGAATGAGATATCTCCATGAAATAGTAAAGTATGGGCAGGTTAAGGATTTTGGAATTTCCATCGGTTCAATCTACTGGTTAAAGAATAAAACGTACATGAATGAAAAGCTTATTCGTGGAACCAAAATTATTATAATTGCTGTCATTTTTTAATAAGGAATCATGCGAATTTTAGATAATTTAGTTACTTTAATAAATGCTAACATTTATTTATTAGTATATGGATTCATTTTTCTAATTTATATTTCAATTTTAATATTATATTCAAATTTAAACGAACGACATATTTCCAGTAAAGCACGAATCAAGTACAAATCAAGACTTGTAAATGCCACAATGCGAAAAATAAGCATGATTAAAAAGCAATATTGAATTCTGATAAGTTTGAGGTAAATAATGAAATGTAAGTGCTATATTTCATAATAACATAAAAACCATTCATAAAAATGAAACTTCATAATAAAGAAAACACTTTAATCCATAGAAATTGATTGTGTCGCAGAAAAACTCTCAAAGTTATTACAAAGACAGCATTTATAAAAAAAATATTTCTTTAAAAACGTTTAAGAAAAACTTTTTTCACTCTATCAGACTGTTAATATAACAAATCCATAACACCTTCTAAGATAATTCAAATTTAACTTACTTAGAAACTAGTTCTTAAAAGCTATAAAAGTAAACAAAAGTTAAAAATTAAGGCTAAAACATTAAAATGTAAAAGTTGTCCTTTTTTAACGAAAACAACATTCTTCTATTATCATTAAAATACCAAATTTGTCAATTTTTGAACAGTTCCATATAATTGGTCAATTTATTTTTTAATTCGAAATAAGAATTATTGAAGTAATCCTTTGTTAGTTGTTTAAACTCTATCAAAAAGTACTATCCATCTGAAATAATATTCACAGCCAACATTATAAGTAAATGGATTCTCAAATTTTGTAAAAGAATCCACGGTGTGATATGCATATATACATACGTTAATTCGTACAAAAACGTTGAGATCTGGCTGATTTTATTCCACATTCAGAGAATATTCGAAAATGAGGTCGAATACCTCATGAATTTCCCCCGAATCATTCACTGAGCATTCCATGAAGACAATTCCATTGAAGGAACTACGGAGCTTTCCGTAAAATTCCCTACCTTCCCAATATGAAACAGGTTTCTTGCTCTGAAGATCAAGTTGTTCAATCACTTGTTGATCTTCTTGAAGATCTTTCTTGGCTCCAACCAAGGCGACAGGTATCACGTTCGATTTGATTATATCGCAAGTTTCTGGTAACCACCTTTCATATAACATTTGGAGACTCGCTGGATCGTCAATCGCATACATAAAAATGATGATATTCGCATTCTCATAGTGCGGTGTTCTTTGTTCTTTAGGAAACTCATCATCACTTGGAATTTCATATACTTCTGCTCTTCTGTGCTCGTTTTTGATCACGAATTCACATGGGTACACTTTGACACCGTTGTTAGAATATATCTCACCTGGATCATTGTGGTCATAAAACGCACGGATAAAACTTGTTTTCCCACATTTTGGTTCACCAATTACAACAACTTTCACAACATCGGGATGTGGTGTGGGTGGGTTCCCATTATTATTATCGTTATTCTTGACGGATGCCATTACACTCTTGTTTTGTATGAAATCTATTTGTGAAAGAATCAAATTGAGTTTCAGCAAGTTAATCTCCAGTGCCTCTATGTTAACTGAGAGATTTATTTTGTAATACCATGTTATAAAGAGTCATGCGTAGAAATCCATCAAATTCCATCTTCATTTCAGTTTTTTCTGGGTTCATCGAAGTTTCTTCATTGATTTCCTGATTGAAAATCCAATTTTCAGCCTTCTAATTTTACATTTTTATGCTGCTAACCTTCTAATTTGTACATCCAATGAATTTAGTATGACTGTACACTTAATGTTACTGCATGTATGACTGTTTATGTTGTAATGTTAATGTATGCATGATTGCACTTGTAATGTCACTATACTTATGACTGTACATGTATGACATAGTATAAACATACATTTAATATAATTGTAAATACATATAATTTATAACTGTACATGTACATAGTAAGAAATTTTTGCACATCTAAATTGAATAACTGTACATTTAAATGTTTAAAATTAAATATTAAATAATTTATTGAATATATATTTTTAAATGTGCAATATGCCGGCGTCCTGTCATAGGGGTAACGCGACTTCCCCGTGATGTGGGCGTCCAGGCTTCGAATAAATGTACATGTAACTGTACAATTTAACTGTACTTGTACATAGTGAGACTTTTTTGTACAGTTAAATTTAATGACTGTACATTTAACTGTTAAAAATTAAATATTAAATAATGTAATTAATATATATTTTTAAATGTTTAATCTGCTGGCGTATCTTCCTTCTAATCTGGGTGTTAAGGGTTCGAATCCCGGTTCGAGCAAGGTTGATCTTTTTTTTGTTTTCTATCTATGAGGTGTGTGAATGTGCTATCTTTCACACTCGTAAAAAAGGGTTGTGACGCTTGGATTGGCTAATTTGTAATGTAGGTCTTAGTTGGCGGTTCTACAAAAACAAGAGACGCTCATTCGGCTTAAATCACTGATAGATCTGTCAGCGCGCTTGTAAAGTGCAATAAGTGACAGCAATGTTTAATGTTTATGGATTTGTTGAGCATAATACTTACATATAATCAGATATTCAGATCCTTGTATTCGGATAGCTTCATTCAAAACGATGCATTATTTTGACTTTCCATTTAAGCATTTTTTTAAATTTTGATTGTTAAAAATACCTACAGAGTGGGGAGGAGTTTTAGATTAATTTTTCAGGAAAATTCAACTTAAAACAATTACATATATGTATATGTTTAATTTAAGGAGCAATGAATAGATCCTTGTATTACTTGAATAATTAGTTCCAAGTGAAAAACGTTAAACAGTATCAAATATTAAATGAAATAATGATAGGCTATACTCTAAATTTTCTAAAAATATCTTAAAGTTGAAATCGTTTGTTAATAATTATTAATAAAATACAACATACATATGATCGATTAAATGCAATTCTCTATTGTAGAATTTTCAGATTTATAAATTTTGTTCCTGGTTTTGAAATCACATGAAAATTTGTAAATATAATTAATAAAAATAATATACTTAATTATATCTTAAAATAGATAAGCACTTTTAAAATGAAGATAATTTCAGTTAAAATTACTAGTTAAGAGTCTGTGAATAATAATCTTATGACTCTTCTAAATCCATACCTCATACATAATTTAAGAAAGAAAATAATCCTACGAAAATAAACATATTCTGTATTCTGATTAAAAGTGCGATATTTTCAAAGGAGATATGTGATATTATAAAGTTTCATTACTTAAGTTAAAACATTTGTCTTCAAATTTATCTAAATTTCTAATTAGATTATGACTCATTTCTAATCATAATTTTTTCTGTTGAATCCATTTATAAATATAAGATTGACTTTAGATTACTTGCGATATAAAGGAGCGAAAATGAATATGTGTCCATTTAAATTTTATAATAAAATAATTGACATAAACAGCATTGTTCACGATTAAAATTATTTTATGTCTAATATTTTTAGTATAACAACTATTTCTTTTTTAAAATTAAAATATGAAATTAATTTGATGGGTTGCGTGCTGGATAGCGCAAGCTAAATATGTGGTGCCCACAAAGTAATCCATCTCGAGAATAATATTACTTGGGATATTGGGTAAGAGGTGATCGTTCTCTGTTCCAGATCTAAATCGCGATCTGTGAATGAATGAATGAAGTCCTCCCCGTAGAAAGGGTTTGTGACGTGTGTCAGCTGGAAGTCAGACTTCTGTCCTCGGGTGCTCAAAGGATCATGCTCTCAGAAGCTACAGTTTCACACCTACAATTATACAGCGGGACACTAGACAGCAACAAATGATTTGAACCTGAAATGAGTATTTAACAGATTAATTTACCATTACGTTGTATTTATTCAAATAGTTTTCATATTTTGAAAGAATAATAAAAAATGTAAAAGGAAATGAACGAAAATATATTTGGTAAGAATGGAATAACAAAATTTTTAATGTAGAGATACTTAGAAATATTTCGTGAGCGAAAATTTCTTTTAAGGAAATGGCGGGAAAGAAGCATTTCAAGTTATTTTTATCAATAAAATATATATTTAATTTGTAGAATTGGATAAATTGATACGGGAACGCATTTATTATAGAATATGCGAAAATGCTTTAAAATAATAATTGTGGTGAATACAATCGGTAAAAATTTTTCGAAAAATATGAGAATCATTTTTCAGTGATCAGAGCCACTGCTAATCCTAAAAGTTTAAGATTTTAAAATATTTATAATTATAAGGTGATGCAAAATTTTGCAATATTAAAAACGAAACAGTGATTTGAGACTATTAAAAAATATTAAAGAAATCTTTAAAATCAATTTTTTCAAGAAACGACATAAATATTTCTTTTGAAAATTAAAAAAAAAAAACCCTCAAATGACTTTAGAAATATATATTTTTTGCATTTCTACAAATTTAAAATATATTTTTGGGAATCCCAGATGATTTTCGTGAATTATTACTTATAAAATTTCTGAATATTTAATTTCAATATAATTATATTTCCGTAAATGAAAAAAGGGGCCTTTTTCCCCAATTTAAACTTTTTTCTCAATTTTTATTATGAACAAATTTAATCTGTCATATTAAAGAATATCTATCAGAAAAGTAATCAGGGCGGGTTTTTTAATTTAATTATAACTTAGCAGAAATATTTCTTCTAATTATTTTTCTTATGGTTTAAATAGCAGTTTGCAGATACTCTTTAATTAATAAATTAATATTTTCTCAAAAAAAAAGATAAAAAGATTTAGGAAGATATTAATTCCTAAGGGATTTAAAAATTTAGAAAGCATGAATATTTTTGTTGATTAGAATATTTAGGAAAAAAGTTAATTGCTTAATTATGTTTCTAGTATATTATTCTATCTAAAGAAAATTTTAAATTGAAATGTAAAAATTAAAATTTGGGTAAAAGGAGTGATTTTCGGTAATTATACAGTGTTATAAATATAATAATCTAAAAAAAGTAATGGGATAGTTAAATTTTTAATATTTTATAATAAGTTCAGGTAATATTTTTAAAACATTTAGTGGATGACATTAGATGTAAATAAAGTTATTTGAAATATTAATTTATTATTTTTCTATTATTTTTTAATTAAAAATAAACTTTCTCTTCAAAAATCTTTGTTTTGCTGCCGTCAAATAAGTAATGAATTCAATTTGTTTCCCCCCCCATGCTGATGAGGTTTGGCTTAGTATGATTTCAGCAGATTATTTTTAACGATTCTGTTTATTTTCATTGTGTTTGAAGCATTTAAAACTAAACATTGTTAATTAATCATTTTTTCTAAATCATTTTGAAGTACTTACAAATTAAATTATTACAAAATAAAGAAAATATAAAAAATATCTCTTTTGCTTTATTCCAACTTTTGTAGAAAATTTACGCATTTTGCGTTGCCACAATTGGCTTAAGGCTACCAGGGACCTTTCAAATTATATTTTGTATTTTCACCTTGGCAATTTGAAATTTTACAGACATTAAGAGTAACACTATAGGAGATGACACACAAAATGTTAAAAAATATGTTAATTTATTTATGAGTTAGAGGGGTTAATATAATATAATATTAGCGACAAATAACGTTTATGAAAAATGTTTCTTGCGTTCCAAATTTGTTCGAAAGTGCTCCAACTTTAATTATTACTTACTCTAAACCTTTTGAAACAAAAGTTGGAATTAAACTTGAAGTGCGAGATGGAAATATCAAAATTAACCAATGTGATAACTCAAAACTTGATTAACTTTTTTGAAAAATCAGTAACTCAAAACTTGATTTAATTTTTTGAAAAATCAGTAAATTTAAGTTATTACATTGATTAATTTTGATATTTCCTATTCCAAGTTTAATCCCAGCTTCTGTTTCAAAAGGTTTAGAGTAAGTAATAATAAAAGTTGGAGCACTTTAGAACACATTTGGAATGCAAGGAACATTTTTCATAAACGTTATTTATCGTGAATATTATATTATATTAACCCCTCTAACTCATAAATAAATTTACATAATACTTTACAATTTTGTGTATAATCTCCTATAGTGTTACTCTTAATACCTGTAAAATTTCAAATTGCTAAGGTGAAAATTTCAAAAAGGCATTGTAAAGGTACTTCGTCGCCTTAATTGGCTTTGAAAATTCAATTCTAGTATGATTTTTTGATCAATAATTTATAGTAATTGTTGTTGTTTGACCATGATAGGCTGGTTGGTGTGGCGTTGGATTCGCAGCCATAGGGCTGCTAGTTCGAATCTGCCTTTGCTTGGTGGATGTTAGACATGCCATGTTTGGTGGAAGTTAAATCTGTCGTGGTCACGAGGTTTTCCGTATGAAGAGTGATATTGCTGAGCCAGAGGTAATCGTTCTCTGTTTTAGATCTAAATTATGATTTGTGGATGAATTAATGAAGTCAGCCCAGTAAAAGGTTTTTGTGACATATGTGAGCTAGAATTCAGACTTTTGCACTCGGATACTCAAGGGTCCATACCCTCAAAAACTACTGCACTCCTCATTCCATTACAAAGAGGAACACGAGAATAATAATTTAATAAAAATTAACTAAAATAAAAAAAATCCCTAAAAAACTTAACTAATAGTTGATTAATATTTTTTTTAGATTACATGTTTTACAGTAGTTTCCTAGAAACTATCTTAAAGTTCTTTCTAATTTTACAAATAAATCATCCGAGTGTTTGACGACTGGCGCTCCTTAAATCTGTTCGTGGTCGCGAAGTTCTCCATGTCGAGAGTAATATCACTGGGGGTACTGGGCCAGGGGTGATCGTTCCCTGTTCCAGGTCTAAATTACAAACTGAGATGAATGAATGAGTACGCATGAATGAAGTCCGCCCCCTAAAAAGGGTTGTGACGTGTGTCTAGCTAAGTCCTTAAGCTTGGCCCTAGATGGCGCTACTTGTAAAACAAGAGACGTATATTTCCAGCTTAAAATCTGCTGATGTATCAGCGGGGCTTGTCCATGGCAAGTGCTATAAGTAACAACAACAACAACAAATAAATCATCTTCATAGAATTGAACTATTGTATCGACAATATTTTCTTGTGATCTTAGATATTTTATCGATTATATTTGTTAAATTTAAATTTATAAAATTACATTTAAATATCCACTTCATAACTATTAACAAAATTAAATTAAGCATATACTCTTATGAAAATTAACGAAATTGCCGCTTATTGATAATAGTTTGCTGCGGCAAGGGACGTGATATCACCTGGCCACCTGTCTGTTAAGATACCATCAATAATCTTTTTAATTATTAAATAATTTATTTTATAATTTTCATGAAAGATATTTAAACTTGATAAATCCTAATCTTTCAGATTTTTTAAAAAGTAATATATAAATGATATTCCTCAAAATAATATTCAGCTATGTATAACACATACAAAGATGTATCATTCATTTCACAATGAAAAAGATAATAAACAAAAAAAATTGAAATATATTTTCACAAATTTCATGTTATCATGTGAGAACATTATTATTTTGAAGGCATTGTTTTTTAAAATTAATTTAAGTCATTAATCAATTTAAACAGGTTTAAAACAATCATGTGACTCTCAGAATTTGCATGCAGCGATATACTGAGAATCGGAAACCTGGTGGACATTCGCGTAAGGTCCTAATTATTTATTGGTGATAAGTCTCCAAATGTGACAATTATTTTTTACCATTTTCTAATAATCCTAAAAGGGGAAAATAAATGCCTGCATTGTGATAAATCGCTCTATTTCTGCCAGTCCATTTTGTGGCTTCAAAGCCCTCAAACCATTACAACATCACGTTCCCATATGATAAAAAATATTAACAAAAAAAATGTATCAACTTTGTTAAAGACTTTTGAACTCTTTAATTTAACTAAATAATTCCATTTTTAAAGGATTTTTTAGTTCTAAATCACCAAATGGGACAACCGTCTGTATTATTTTCTAATAAATCTAAAAGAGAAAATGTGACGCCTCAAAATCACCTATTTGTTGCATACGTCTTTTGGGGCTTCAAAAACCTCACACTATAACAGCATCATGTTCTCATATGATAAAAAGACGTTTTAAACGAAAATTACCTTCAAATATTGAGCATTTTTCTGTTTCAATGTCATGTCAGAAAAATTGCTTATTTACAAACTGAAAACTGGAATAATTTTAAAATGAGTAATAATTTATCTATTCCTTAGTTCATTTTAATAGATTCATTTCTCTTTGGATAATGGCGAGAAAAAGAATAAAAATAAGCTTTAATCATTTCTAATAGCGATTCATATTGAAATTAAAGTATCAAAAGACTCATTTGAGATGAAAAGAAATTAATATTTTACAAAAAACATTATTTCCTGAAAACTAATTAATATTTTTTTTTCACAAGGGTAAGTTCTAAGACGAAATTTTACACTCTAATACCTCCGAATTTTACCTTTATGAAAATGGAGATATTTTTCGTCCATTTTCATATAATTATTTCTTCCATTTGCCTTTAATTTTTGCTAAGAAATAATTAAAAGTTCATTCAGCTGTACAAAACAACCTTAAAATTGTTATTAAGTATTACATGACCAACTTAAAATAATATTCAGGATTCGTTAGAAAAATGTAATCTATGTTGATATTTAATTACAAGTTTATTCAAATAAAAAAGAAATTCATTAAAACTAATTCAAAAAAAATTAATGAATTACAAAATTTTTTAACGAAATTAAATGTATTGAAAATAATACCAGTAATATTATTTTTTTTAATTTTGCCTCAAAGTAATATTTACTTTTCTATACTTATTCTAAATAAAGTTAAACTTGTGTAAAAATGCAACTTGATCTTAATTCACATATGCTAATATATCCTGCTTGTTTTAGGGAAACAATATTGTCTAGTTTTAAATTTTTATGTCTAGCCATGTCTAGTTTTAAATTTTTAATAAACTAACATTTAGAAATAAGATTAAAATTTCTTTTAAAAAAATATTTTCTTGCGGGAGCCAGTAAACATAAAAAGAAAAGATTTATTAAAAAATATCGAACAAATTTAAGAAATTCTCAAAATTTAATTTTTTAATAAGTTATTCAGAATTCTTAGAGAAGGATACAAAATTTAATTAGAGATTTCAAGTTGCAACTTGAAAGCAAATAAATAAAATGTTTTTATATATTTATGTTATCTTCATTCAACAGGAATTACACCAGAAATAAAATTGTCGAATGATTGCTAAAAACTTCTTTATATTTAAAAGATTTAAATGAAATCTGCTATTAATCTGCATATGTCAATGTATGAAATCTGCATATTTCAATGTATCATGTCAGAACATTATATTTGAACAGCCAAGCACCACGTTCTCGTTCAGACTAAATTACATTTTTATTCATTTCAATCGTTTCATTGAATGAGTTCACTTTAGTATTGCAATCAACCCCAAAAAACTTTGTCTCGTATTAATTGCTTAGCAAAATATCACATTTCCTATTTATTTCATTTCACATAATCACGTACTCAAAATGAGTTTTATTTGCTGTAGTCATTAACTCTTTTTTTAAAATAGAGATTTAGTAAATGGTACGGCAACGCGTTATTAAAAACTGATTTTTTGAGATGCTCATGCAGGTCATAAAATTTTTATTTTTCCCTATACGGATCAAATTTTTTATTTTTTTACCTACTGATTAAAATGCTTATTTTTCGCTAACATATTTTTGTTGACGCCAAAAAGCCTCATTCCCAAAACAATTCCTTATTCTTACATAATAATAAAATGTGAGAGAAAAATATGAAGATAATTATTATATAGTCCATGTCCGGCAAAACATGTGATTGTTACATATATTTGACCTATATAAGAGAGATTATCATTCATCAAAAAATTGTAAAGTCAGAGAAATGTTTTCATTTAATATTGTTAGATTAATCATTTTGAAACTAATGAATTGTCCATGTTTAATGTGGATTTTTAAAAAAAATATTATTTATTATCAAAAGTGTAAAAATACTAAGGTTTCTTAACTTTTGCATTAAACTATACCAAATGCATTAGATATATAACTATATAGCTATGACACTATATTCGACAATTAAAACTTGCATTAATCCTTCAAAGATAGAAACTGGATACTGAGCAAGTTATCTCAAATTAAAACAGCTCTTGGTCAAGTAGAAAAAAAATGTAATTTAAAGAAACGTACAATTTTATAGAATTTGTTTTGAAGAATCCGAAAACAAGTGCAGGAACGAAATAAAAATATCAGTCGCAATGAACATTTTTTTTCCAAATATAAAGGGTATTGCCTATCGAAAAAACTAAGAAATATATAATAAATAATGACATCCAATTATAGAGTGACCATCACTTTTTAAAATTTTGAAATCGGCATCATTATCTAAAAGACTTTATAAACAAAATCTACATTGGTTGAAGGCCGAAATCCATTATTTGGAATTATTTTACTTTTCACGAATTCTAAACAATTTATTGAGTTAAAATCTTCCAATACAATGTATAGGCAAAGAATATTATTATAAATGTGTCATATTGCTTTTCTGAGTACTTGTTATCGTTTTAAAACAGAAATTTACATACACTCAATAATATAAAAAAAGCGACACACCAAGAAGGATTTGTTCGATTAAGACGAAAACGGGTGGATAGGAAGACAGTGAACATAACTGTAAATTTTTAAAATCACAGAACATTCGAATATTTTATTTCAGAGTTATAGTAACAAGTTCAATAAGGTGTTGAATTGCATCTAGCCTGGATACATCTGCCACATGGCGTGGCATAGACCGATAAAGCTTTCGAATGGTCTTCTGGGGTATTTCCTGCCAAATACGCTCCAATTGTCGAACGAGGTCATCAACATTCCGTGGCAGATGCAATCGCCTTCCCATCATATCCCAGACATGCTTGATGGTAAAGAGATCTGGCGAACTGGCCAAGGAAGTGTTTAATAAGCTTGTAGACAAACCATAGCAACAAGTGCCGCATGTGGTGTGGAATTGACATGCTAAGAAAACCAACCGAGGATGCTGCAAAAAGAGCGGTAGCAAAACAAGTATTTGGATGCCGTCGACGTACCGCTGTGCAGTAACTGTACCTCTAATGGCAACCAAACAGGTCCCACTATCAAAGGAAATGGCACCCCAGACCAAAATGTCTTGCTGAGGGCCGGTGTGGCTTGCAATAGCGAAAGCAGGACCACGCCCTGGGTGTGTCTAAAAACGTTTTCGATGATCGTTAGGATACAGTTGGGAGCGGGATTCGTTGCTAAAGACTGTATGTCCCTAGTAGGCATCATTCTGACCTGATCGAGCCATGTAGTACTGTAATCTAGCTCGGCAGTGTGCATGCGTGAGTGGCGTTTCGCTGTCTGCCTCAACCATCTGTGAATGGTCATGGTGGGCCCTGGTGTTTGGGTTGAACGCCTGATGGTTGATAGAAATGAAGAAGACACTGTGACAGCTGATCGGACAATCACTCTGTCTTCACGATCTATTGTGCCCCTTGGTCTACCACTATCATCCTGATGTTGAACTCTGCCATTTTCCACCCATCCGTGCCAGCATCTTCGAATCGCCGCATCGCTTCGATTCAAATGACGAGCGGTTCTCCAATTTGTCCGGCCGGCCTCTTTCAATCCAATGATGCGACCTCTGTCGAACTCTGACAGTAATGAGCACGAACCCTGCGACGAGGCATTTGTTAAGCTGTTAAAAGATAATCTGAATCGCAATCAAATCGAAAGTTTTAACAACCGTTGAAGAACTGATCCTTATATACATCTGCTGGATACGCAGTTCCAATGCGCTGGAGATTAAACTACTCATTCATTGGACACCAAAATTTAAACATTTGCATATCTGGCTAAAACACTCATGCATACGGATGATTGCTTCTTGGTGCGTCTATTTTTTGTTATAGACTGTATTTTTTTAATGAATGGTGAATGCATATCAGATCAACGACCTTGAAGTTGATGACTATGTGGTTGTGAATTTGTTGCTTCTAGAGATAAAAATAAAGCCCATAGAAAACGCACTGGATGTAGTGATATTCTAGTTAGGAAAAGAGATCCGGGACTCCTTCTAGGATATTCCTAATCCTATCATGAAAGTTATACAATTAGGAGTGCCATACTTTGGCGTGAAATATCTCTTAGGTTTGTTTACTGAGTAGCAAAATATCTAGCTGCATCATGAGTGCTTCATAATAATGCTTGATTGTAAATGTTTCGTAAGATATGGTAGCTTAATTATTGTTAGTTTCCGATAATGCTATCTTTTTGTATTCATCGCTTCTTATTTGTTATAGATTTTTTTTCGAGTGTTTGCCCCGTATATGCATGTTTGCAACTACATTAATTAACTACCTTTATTCTGTTTTATTTATTTAACTTTCCTAACGACATTAATTGATTAAAGTTAGGCTATTTTTTATAAGTTGAAAGCTATTACTAATTTTAATAAGCGCTTATTTTTGAGTATTTTGAGTATAAAGACAAAAATAAATGCGTTAAATAAATAATATTTATCGTTGGAAGGAAATTAGAATATATATTATGTATTAAATAATTATGTTTCTTTCTGATTTTTTAAATATTTTTGTAAAAAATTAACTAAGTTTATTAACCATAAAGAATACGCAGTAAAAACCACAAAGCTTTTGAAATTTTAATATTTGAAATTTTTTTTTTTCATTTATCAACTTGTAATAATTTACGTCTGGAGATATTTAAATTTAATTTAGAAAATTACAGGAGTTTTAATTACGTAATTTAATAAATTTGGAATGGATATTACTACACCTTATTCTTTCAAATGAAAATGTGCTTTTTAAAAACTCATGCATATTAAATGAAGGATTTATTCATAATATTTTTAACCTAAGGAGAAAAAATTGACGATATTTTGTTTCAATTTTATGCAATCTTTTTCACTTGGTTCTTTTTACTTTCTTTGTTCAATTTAATTAGCAATATTTTTCTTCACTCTACCGTACTTAGCACTAAACTTTTAAAAAGAAGTTGGGAATACATTATTTATTGCCAATGAATTGATTTAATTTCTTTTAAAAATATGAAATCAATTAATTTCACAAACCTGAAAAAAATGAAATTTGCTGGATTTCTTAAGTTGTGGAAAATTAATTATATTATTTCTGAGAAACTTTTATTTCTAAATAAAATTACAGTAGTTTAAATCAAATATATCGAATCTTATAAAAGAATAAATTTCCTTTGTATTTTTGTATTTTTAATTTAAGAATACATACAGATAATGTAATTTGAATATATTTTTCTAAAATTAGGATCAAATAAACTATACCATTAAATATACTTAAATAAAATCTAAAGCTAGATTTAAAAAAAGACATTGGCTTAGTCGAATATTAGAAGTATGATAATCAAATTAGGATCATTAAATATTACAAATTCCCCCAAAACTTTATAAATAAAAGCTTTTTTCCCAGAATAAATTTAATAATAGTTATATATTCTATTATTAAATTAATTAGATCATTAAAATATCAATTCATATGCAAAATAATCACCTTCGTTTCGAATAATATAATTTAAAATTTATTTGCATATGTATCCCAAAAATTTATTTAGCTGAGAATATTAAACGAAATAAAAGTTCATAAACTAAAATAAAGATTTAAAAAAAGTTGATGAAAACTCGGCATTTATTATTTTACATTAGCTTCTTCCAAGCGAGTTAAAATAAATCTTGCAAGACCAGTAACTCTTTTTTTCCTAAGGTGTATGTTGGTAAAATTTATTAACATACTTCATTAGGAGATTAAAATAATTTTCAAAATAAAATGCCAGCTTTATCCTTGATTTTATTTTAAAATTTAATTAATAAAAGCATCAGATATCTAATAGTAAATTATTAAAATTATTATATAAATCTTATTCCCTGAAATTGATCATTACTTTTAATAGCATGGATAGTTCAAATATAAAATGATGAATATTAAACTTTCTGATAAGAGAATAAAAATTTTATTCTATAGAAAGCTCATTAAGTGTTGTACATATTTTGAGCCAGCATCCTGGCATAAGGGTAGCGCGTCTTCATCGTGATTTGGACGTCCCACGTTCGAATCCCAATCCGAGCGCGGTAGTTCTTCTGTTTTCTATCTGTAAGGTTTGTGAATGTGCCCCCAATAGAAAAGAGGCTATACAAGCGAAATAGATGAGAGTGTAGCTAAGTCGCACTCTTTTATCTGATTGGCGCTACTTCAAACAAGACGTGCTCATTTGGGATTAAAATCACTGATAGGGATCAGTGAGCTTGTCCATGGGAAGTACCATTAGAAACAACAACAACAGCATATTTTGAAACCAAATATCCAGAGATATCTGTAGAATGACTGCTAAAATGTTCACCTTAGAGTTTATATTCAATTCCAATCAAATCTCTTAGGTACAACTTAGAATTCATGTCTTTAAATATATTATTACATATCCCATAATTTTTTTAACTTCATAATTCACGATTAAAATCAAAGCTATGTTATTTCAGTGGCAAAAATTATTGTTTCTTCTTTACTTGAATGATTTTAAAGAAATCAAGTCGAGTGAATGAGCTTTAACTATATGTACATTATATCACACCATTTATAGATATCTAATGCAACAACTCCATTTACATCTTTTATAAATCAAAGCTATGTTATTTCAGTGGCAAAAATTATTGTTTCTTCTTTACTTGAATGATTTTAAAGAAATCAAGTCGAGTCAATGAGCTTTAACTATATGTACATTATATCACACCATTTACAGATATCTAATGCAACAACTCCATTTACATCTTTTATAACATAAATTGATTGATTTGAGCATTTACTGTATTAATACTGAAAAGCCCCAAATGCCAGTTCAACGAGATACAGAATCCGCTTGAGTTGTTTGGATATTACTGTCATTGATTGATTGAATACCTGTGTCACCTGCTTTGTCCGTTGGTGAAGCTAGCTTATACGGTTTTGGTGAATAGGGAAGTTTTGTACAGACCCACAAGGCATGTTTGAGTATATAATTAGATAATAACCATCGGCAGAGCTTAGATATGTGTCATTGAATCGTTGGCCACTCCACAATTTCTTCCATTTTTTACTTTTAACATCCTTGAACTACTTGCAAGAAGTTGAATTTTCTTTTCTGCTGGGTTCCTTCGCAAGTTGATACACCAGGAAATAAATTAACAGGCAATCTATCATAATCTGCTACCAGTACATTGAAATCTCTTATTCCTTTAAAAGATTTGAAAACTACTTTCAATCCAGTTTGCATTCAAAATGGTAAACCCTGTGGGATCATACAAGGCAAATAAACTTGAAAAAATAAAACATATAATCATCTGTTGGCCTTCGCTGTCTAGTAGAAAATTTGACACAATTCTTACCAGATTAATAATTGGCCATACATGGCTCACACGTAAACATATCCTGTTAGGGGACATGCACCCCGATGTAGAGTATGTCAGGGCCCTATAACGGTTCTTCTCATATTAATAAAATTCCCAAAATTTTAATAAACGCCTTCGCCACTCTCAATCTCCCCACATCAAATTAGAAGACATTCTTTTTTAAAATTCTCCATCCCCATATTTTTTTCTGTTTTGAAAATGATTGTTTTTACTTTTAAATTTGATTTTTAAACACCTTTTAGGTTTTCTTTCACTATTCTATCAATTTTTGTAGATTTTACAGGTCTACAGGTCTAAAAAATGATACAAATTTAAAAACAAACTTTTAAAACTTCTAAAATAAGATTAAATCTCAATATGTGTTATGATTAGTTTAATCAAAAATGATTCTTGCTCCAATAAAATCCATCAAACTAAACCAAACCATCTTATGTGAAACAGCCAATTAGGAACACGAGAAGATACTGCATTTTTTCAGGTTTGGTCTGTAGATATTTCTAGATTTTCAAAACGAAAAAAATTCAGCATTCTGAGTTATCTAAGCTAAAACTGATCCTAGGAGCTAAACTGATCCTATTTGAGATCCTAGGATTAACATGTTACTAAGCATTAAATTTTAAGTAGTGAATATAATTGAAATAACTCCTCTAAGACCATTTAGAGCCCATTCCGTTTTATGTACTTTATTGAGATTTTTGAGCAATATGGAACTTGGAGGAAAGAAAATTTTAAAAGGCAGTTAAAATTTTGGCTACTAAATTAATGATCGAAATTTGAATCATTATTTCTTAATGCCTATTTCTTTCCCTTATACATCAAATAACAGTGTCATCTGTTTTTTAATTAGTTTTCAAACATTTAACATCCGAATTTGTTGAAAAAATCATTTTTAAATATTTCCACGATAAAAATTAAAAGTATTTTATGGATATATTAGAATTAAATAATTCATAATGTTTAAATCATTGATATTAAGCAAAAATGATAAATTATTAATAAAGATAAGTTATCCTAATATATTTTTTCTGTTATAATAATAATTATTATTATTACTATATTTTGCCAAAAGTCACTGTTCTAAAAGATCTAAGTCCTATTATAGGTATAAATAGAAAAAAAAAAACTAATTGGAACCAGATTCGGTATTTTTCAAAATTCTTTATGTTTCTAAACTGCTGAAATTTCTAATAATGTTAAGAAAATATAAAGGTAAATATTATTAAATAAGCTGCTAAAATTTCCATTAATATAATGTAAATATTATTAAATATCGCAAATTTCAAAATAAATATTAGTATGAATAAGAAATACGAAATTACGAATGTCTGAATCCAACAAGTATTTCACACATTTAGAAAATCTATTTAAGTTATACTAAAAAGCTTTATTTGGATTTATTATGATATTCACACATTGGGTTTAAATTACAAAGAACAATATCTTTTACAAAACAGTAAGACATTGTGAGATAAATTTGAAAAAAAATGAGAAAAATTTTATAAATGCTCCAACAACTAATTGCGTTAATTAATGTAGCGACATGCTTCAGTTAAAAACAAATATATCATCTTGTCTAAGTTATTAATAAAGTTTCGAGCAATTTTTGACTGGTTAAAAGTATTTTAATAGCCATTGCTGGTAATAAATTATTTTTAAGAAAATAAAACCCTGATATATTTAGAGAATAATATATTACAAGGACATTTCAATGCGGTGTGAAAACTCATAAATTTGGCAGGAATTTTTAGTGAAACGGAAGAGAATAAGATATAGTTCAGTAATCGTTAAGAAAGCTTTAAAATTCTCCAAGTGTAAAAATTGCTAATTATAAGATAATATAAAAGTTTTCAATGTAAAATTAAGCGCAGTGATATATATTTTTTGTATCTTAATCAGCAATGAGTTAAAATATTTTTGCTAACTAAATATATGTTAAATGATAATACAATTAGGGGTTGGACGTATCATATTTGCACATATAATGGGATATAAAAATCTATAGTGTATTTGTTAAAAGGGAGAGAAAAACACTATTAAAACATCCGTACAAATTTTAATTAAAAAAATCTATTAATTATAATCTGTTCTTTAAAAAATATAATATATCTTCACCATCATTTTCAAACACTTCCAAATAATTCAGCATAGGGGAAACATAAATATTCAGAAATATGAAGAAATTTAATATTATTTTCCTTTTAATGGGCATGGAAAAGTTTATTTAAAGGAAGATAAATACCTTTTTTTTTTTTTTTTTGAAAAATAGCATAATACAAAAATGTAACTATTGAATTTAGGTATTTTAAAGTCATTTTATATAATTTATTTAACATGAATATTTTATACTTGCAATATTGATTTTTCAAAAAATTCTTTAAGTCTGAGAATTTTAAATTTTCAAAATTCATATTCCTGTTTAAAATAGTACATATTTGCATTTTCACCACAGAATTGTTATTTAGGAGTATAATTAGAATTAAATTTGTTAGAAATTTTTTTCATTAAGGTTCTAAATTCTAAATTCTTTTGTCTCTCGTATTTCATTCTAAAATGATACACAGGATTTTGAACCTGATCTTGTGAATAATTAGTTTTGATAAATCATTTTATTTGATATTAAACATATAGCTTTAATCGGTATCGTGTCATTAAACATATAGTTTTAATCGGTATCGTATCATTAAGCATGTAGCTTTAATCCGTTAAATCGGTTAAATCGGTATCGTATTTCACATTTAAGTCTATAATCGTAGCTATGATCCAAATATAAGAACGAAGAGAGGATATGTCTTTGTAATGTTAATGGGGTTCTCAGGTCCTATAATGACCATCTACATATTTACAAGTTTTTTTTTCATCATAACTATATAGTTCATGATGGGGTTTTTCCTCATAATAAATTGTTTAATTTAAATCTTTATTTGGTCAGAACCAATCTTTGGAGATATATAATATATCTCTTAAACAAAATTTTGTAAAAGGCACTATTTTTCATTGAATCAAGGAAAAAGTAAGTTGTTAACTCCATATTAACTATTATAGTAAAAATGTGATAAAAAAGAAATAATAAACATTAAAATGTGTTTAAAAATTACTTTTATTAGTACATTTTTAATTTGTATTCAAAAATCTATAAAATGGGGGTCTCGGGTTGGGAAAATAAAAGTTTGGGATATTATTCGTAGTATAAATTTCGTATTCTCATTCATTACGTGATTGAAAAACATTAATCAGACAATTCTACTAGAATAATCTCAAACTTTTAGTCTTAGCTTGTACATTACTAAGTTGCAGAAAACCAAAAAAATCCTGCTTTAATGTTACCGATTTTATTAATTAATAGAAAAAAATTGTAGTAATTTGGTATAAAATCAATATATTCTATTCTCTGCTCAAGGACGCCTTCATGTGGGAAATGCAATTTACATAAGCAGTAACGGCCAATGGAGGCTGTCAACTCAGTGGACTTTGACCTTGGTGACAAGGTTGGCAACAGTTTAATATTTAATTTGCTCAAAAAATCCAAAAACAGCATGATTCTTGTCGATAGAACTGATAATATTGGAGATACGGAGGTCGTTCATGAGCCTTCTGTGTTCTGTTATGGAAAGTAGAAATATCAGAGAGGCAAAGCTAATATCTAGTATTCAGTCAGATTGGATTTGAATACTGAATCAGTGATGAGTCGGCATCTCAATAGAAGCAGACGTTTCGGGAGGCTTAAGTAGTCATGAGAAGTCTCTGTCTAGTACGAGTTTTCTCTGAGTGCTTTTACTGTTGCGAGTAATTACTACCAATTTTTGCTTTTCTGCTGAAGTTTACAATTATTTGATTCTATTTTGATGATTAGCTCAGTTTATGATGCTGACTTACTCTATTTCTAATGAATGCTGATTTGACTCTATTTTATCATCTACGAATTTCCATGTTGAACGAAGTATCATTATTTCTCTTAGCTAGTTGATCTGTATCGCCTTAAATCCACCTTGCTTTCATTGTACCTCGACTCGAATACAATAGATGGAGATGGGATTTTTTAAGTTTATTATTCTTAACAATATCAATAAATAATTTTATTAGCTAACCACCAAAGGAAGCATTTTGTATGATTGCTGATAAATGTTTTGATCCAGAAATCATTCAAATCATGGCCCAGCTGACTGAGTAAGTTCTTGACTGCTGTCAGTTCTATAAAAGGGTATTTTCAGATATAGTTTTTCTAATTTATTTTTCTCCTTTTGTTATAAGGATATAAATGCAAAAATCGAAACACTACCTCTTTGACATTTCGTTTTAAATCTAAATATCAGGAAATTTAGAGTAAATGCATTCATTGTTATTTTTACAAAAAAATGAGCTAACTTAATTAATGTTAAACTCCTGTTAATGTCATTAAGAAGAAAAAAATCTTGAAGAAAATCAGGAAGAAAAAGTTATATTCTGATATTAATACTTACAAGATTATAAAGTTTTTAATATCACTATTTCAAGCCGTAACGACTGGATAGGTAAAAGATAATTAGAATTTGTTTTATTCACCTGAATATCACTAATCAAATCTGAATGATCGGGACTGTTTTAATCTTAGTGAAACGGGTATCCTCTTTAAAATATTTCTATTAAAAATATTTAAATGTTTAGCTTTGAAATAAATGCCGGAGTCATTGCATATTAAATAGTATTTCCAATTTTTTTTACAAAAAATACATTTTTTCCACTCAAACAGCATACATTATAAATCTTCAAGTTGTTTAAAACTTTTTATACTTCAAAATACCTGGTTATTTTATTCATTTATAAATATTCTGTAGGATTATAACTACCCGATTATAATAATTTTTGCTATTTCGAGTAAAAATTCTTTATCCCTCAATCGCTTATATTCCTTGAACATATTAACAAAAGCATCAGAAATTAGAAAGAATATAACATAATGAAATAATAAATGAAAAACTGATAACGAATATTCTATTTTAATGGAATGAAAACTTTTTCAGGAAGATTTGATGAAAGTTTCTTCAAAAATGATAATAATTTTTAAGCACCACACTTTAAGAAACCTCGCAAAATATATTACCCAAAAGATTTTTTTAAAAGATAAAACAGCAACTTATTCTTTGAGGAAATAAAATTAAGCCATTCATCAAAGAAAACAATGTTGTTTCCAACTTGTTTAGAAATGTAAAAAGAAAAAAGAAAAAGAATAAAAGAAAGAAAGAAATGTTCAGAACAAAAGAAAAGACTGAATTAAAGTGAAGAAATATATTCCCAAAATTGTCTGTAAATTATAAGACAAAGCGATTTTCTTCTTTCACACGATAAAGGCACTGCATTTATCTTACGAATAACTCATTTGTTTGGAACGATTCAATAATTGCAACTAAAAAATTGTTTAGAAATTTTAAATTCGAGTGTTTAAACGTATTTTTATTTTTTGATATGAGAACAAGAATTCTCACAAGAAAAATATTGAAAGGATTTCAATTAAGTTTAGTTATATCACTTATTTTCAAAGTACAATGTTATAAATAAGAGAAAAAATTGAATGGAATTTAAATATATATGGCGATAAATTATGTTTAGCCAAAAACGTTTAATAAGTTTAACCACTGAATCAATGAATAAAAATAAATCTATCACTGAATAATTTTATGAAATATAATTTTTAAATAAAAAATTTAAAGTAATATTTAAAAAAAAGAAATATTATCGATTTTTAAATATTTCTTTTTTTATTGATAGTCTAATTGATGTAAATATCAAGGAATTTAGAAGATTTATTTTTAAACTTTTTATTTATCGGGATTTGATTTCAATAAAAATTAATTTAGTGATTGATTAAGAAATATCAAAGCTCAAAAATAATTAAACGAAACATTATTTTTCCAAATGTACTAGTATACGGCACTAGCCTGTCAAAAGGTGAGTAAAAATTCATTTATAAAATGCAAAGAAAAAATAAGTGATTTAAAATATATTTAAATAAAGATTAAAATGAAATCTGCTATACATATTTTATTGTATTATGTCAGAACATAATTTCTTGAACGGCCAAGCATCACGTGCATGTGATGCTTGACCTTTCCTTTTAATCATTTCTATGAATGAGTCAAATTAATATTGCAAACGATAAAAAAAAATCTCGCATTTATTGTTTTAAAAAATTTACCATTTCCTATTTACTTCATTTCATATAATGACATTTTAATAGGTTTTATTTGCTGTAATAATTAACTTTTTTTGTCAGAGCTTTTGTAAATGCAATTGTAACGCGTTATTAAAACTGATTTTTTGAGATGCTCGTGCAGATAGTAAAATTTCAATGTTTCTCCTACGGATTTTTGTTGATGCCAACACCCTCATCCCCAAAACAACATCATGTTCTAACGTGATAAAAATCTAGATGTTTTTAAATGCTATTTTAGAATATAAACATATTCATTTCTTTAAAAAATTACTTCCATCCATTTAAAAAAAATCGAAATTATTTCGAGAAAAAAAAAGTAAAACAATTAGTAATTTTATGAAGTTTAAATCACATAATATTTCCTATAAAATTAGTGTTATTATCGAAAAATGAAATAATCCGAATTTTATTTGAAAAAATGTCAACATTATGAGGTAAATTTAAAACGAAATGAATAATTCTCACTAGCTTATAGATAAATGGCTCGTAAAATGTTCTGAAAGCTAACAGCATTTTAATAGTTATTGCGGAAAATAAATTGCACCCAAAAAGAAAATTAACTATAACTTTCAAAACGTAATACATTTTAGAAATTTGGACTAGTAGCTAATAAATATTCAAGGAATACCACTGAAACTGATAAAAGACATTTTTTGCTCTATGAATTGGTGTAATATAAGAAAAATAAATTAAAATATGTTAATTAAATAAAATTTTATTAGAATTCCAAACAGATGAATTTTCGATTTTAATAAATATCTTTTTCTAAATCATTAATTTATTATATTATATAAGTATTATTATTTATTATTATCAATGATATGTAATATAATATATGTATTAATATTAAATAAATGACTTAAATAATGAACTTTATATATTAATATTTATTATCTTATATATTAATTTATTATATTATACATTATTTATTATATATGTTTAAATTTATTTAAGAATTTTTTATTAAGAATCAATTCTGTACTAAATGGCGATATGGATATGAAAAAAAATTAAATAAATCAATTAATTGATTATTTATTTCGTAAATATTAATATAATATATTGATAAAGAGGAAACGAAATTGTACTAAGTATTATAAATCTTTCTGAGTAGGAATTAGAGGCAAAATTTATTCAAACTTTCAAAATTCAAAATTCAAAAATTCAAAAAAAATTTCAAAATTGCATTCTTATAAACATAAAATAAATTAATTTGGATTAAAGGAAATATTTTGAGGATTTAAAGGTTATATAATAATAATTGATTGTCCTAAACATATTCAATATTTTTTATTTCTCTTTTGGTAAATTTTCAATGACTTTTATTTGGATGAAAATATTTTAATTAGTAAAATATTCATTTAATGATAAATAACAATAACTTTATTAAAATTTAAAATTGAACTAGTTATTTCAGTTTTACATAAATGAAAAATAAAGCATATTTTTCTCTAAAACTATTTTAATGATCGAAAAATAGCCTTTAAGATCATTATGATTTATGAAAATTTATAGACTATTATATAGTTTTAAAGGATGTTGATATTTCTACTAGTTAACTATTTAAAAAGTAAATGCTTTATAATCATAGTTTTATGAAACAATATCGCTATAGTAATAACTTTTCAAATATTTTGTGAAAATAGATGATTAAAAATTTCTTTTTCTAATGTTGACAGAATTCATTGTATAACATTTTTAGAGATTATAATTATGAGTGTATAAGTGTTTTATATCTTTCTGTCATAAGCATCTTAAATTATAGAAACTGATAGATTTAGATTTTTTCTAAGAATAATTTTTTGTTTTTATTGCAAAAATATTAATTTCTGAAATTCCTTACAAAATTTTTAGTATAAAAATTTAATAAAATTACATTTTAAATTCTAAAGTAAACGATTTAATCACTAATTTTTATTCATTTTGATATTATTAATTTTTAAAAGAAGTTTTTCACTACACGCTTGAATAATAATTACTTTTTTTAAATATAAAAAGTATCAGATTCTGTATGTATTTTATTTCAAAATTTGAAGCAAAATACCAGCATATTTATTCTTTGTGTTAATAAAGCAGGAATTGCTTTGAAAATAGAGGTTAAAACAATTTTAATGAAAATAAAAGCAAATGCTTCTTCACAAAGTGTTCAAAAGAGTTTTAGCGAATTTTGTCTGATATTAATGAGATTATTGGATTTTCCTTTTCCTATTTCAATTTTTAATTTAATATTTCCCTTTTTGAAAGAAAGTATAAATGTTGTAGTTATAAAGAATAAATAAAGATTTCGAAAATTTGTTCTTTTCTTAAATAAATCTTTTGAAAGATTCATTTCATTGATTTGTTAAAGAACAGTATTTTTGAAAAGTTATTTTGTTTAAAAGAGCCTCATTTTTATTTTCGGTTATTTTTCTTCTATTAAATGAATGAAAAGAAATTATTTATCATAATTTTATTCATTATAGCAAACGATATTTTTTCGTGAATAGTGGCACTGTTTTGGAAAACTTAAAGTAATTAGATCATGGATATAAAGTATTGCTATTTAGAAAAAATTATGTTTTCCTTTTTTTTATTTACCATTAGCGTAATAGAAAAATTTCGGTTTCAAAAATAAAAAAGAATGGCGGTTTAAAATCGTTATGGTTAGATATTTATTGCCATACATATATTAATAACTTCCTGTAATTTATTTTTTATATTACATTTATATTGATATCTGATAAACCAAGTCAATATATTTTAAAAAATTGTTATTTAGATTCTTTCTATTAGATGTATATGTACGTATTAGATCATCACGAGTACAAAAATAATCTTTTAGGAGATTTCTGGGGGATGCATTTAATATATTGTAATTACTAATAATTTGATCAAATATGCAGATAATTTAACAAATCTCTGCATTTTTGCCTTTTCCTAGGCTGAAAAATATACGTTTGGAAATTATTTTTTTATTTGTCACTTTGACAGTTCGTGAATATTAACCTTTAACTGGTTTGAATTATATAAATGAAATTATCAAACTTCTTTACATCAAATTTCAAAACCCTTTCCGATTTTATATGAAATTCTTTCACAATAAGTTTCTTTTTCATTAAAAAATGTGCACAATATTTAAAAAAATGAGAAATGCAAAAAAGTGAAGGTTTTGAAGAAAAATGACGTAATGACGCTCAAGATATTGACCAACATCTACAATTTAATGAGAGGGATTCTAACATTTTGTATAAGGGCAGTAACACCTTATTTAATAGTAAACAAACAAATATTGATTAGATATTGTTTTTTGGTTAAAATTATTTAGGTAAATAAATGAAATTTGCATATGTTCATAAAATATTTTAAAAGGGAATGTAAATTTCTCAATACTATCTTGAAAATTGATATGAAATTGAAAATACTATCAAAAAGCCCTTTTAACAAAATAATTTTAATCAATGAAAGAAAATGCATTAATAATTAAATAATTATAAATAAAAAACAATTCTGAAATCAATATATAAATATATATACATTCTTTTATCGGATCTCTAATAACTGAATTAAAATATAAAAATGATTAATTAATTTGTTTCAGCAAATGAAAAAATCTTTCGACTAGTCCAAAAAAATTTATATTAATAAATCGCTACATTCTCAAATTTCATCATCTAATAAAAGTATCAAATTTTATTAAATTACATTAGTTTTCATGTAAAAGAGTTATTTTATTATTTAAAAAATTGTTTGCTATTTCTAAGGAAATTAATCTTTAACAGATGTAGTGAATAATATTTTTAATTTAATTATTACTTACATTTAATAATGATAATTATTGCTTTGAAACAACTCTTATGCGTCGCAATATTCCGTTAATAAATGAATTGGAGATTAACAGATAGGAAAATAATTAAATGATGTTATTTCAAGTCTTCTTATTTTGAAATAAAAAAAATGAAAAACTACAGCCATTTAATAATTATGTTTATTTAGTGGCAAATAAGCCTCTTTAAGTTTTTTTTCTGACTTATTAGTTAATATAAGGAAACAATGAACACTTAAATAGAAGTTCCTAGTGTTACTTTATTAAAAAATAAAAAGCTTTATGTTATAAAAATGTTACCTTCTAAAATAAGTAGACGTGTCTGATAATTTATTACGTTTTTATGTATCGTTACTTAACTTGATCATTTAAGTGAAAAAAAACTGCTTATAATTCTTTATCGCTTTAATGCGAAAAAAAAAATTGTTTGAAAAAATTAACTGAGATTCCAAACATGAAACTCTGGAGAATTAACTAGAATGATATTCAATGGAGCTATTAAGAATAGTTAAGAAAAGAGATTACCATTAAATTAAAAATATATGGAATGTTTAGTGCAAGTGGAATGTATATATTTTCTAGAAAAAGTATCAAGTAAAAAAAAGACAAGTTTCAAGCAGTTTATAAAGGTAGTTGTTTAAATATTCATTTCTTTTCACATGCACAACCTGACACTTTCCTAAGTATGTTAGAATTATCATTAATAATTTATAAGATGAAATACGTAATAATTCTTTCAAAAGTAATATTTCTTTTTATTTGACACAGTAATAATTACATTATTTATGAGAAAGTGTTTACAAAATTTTATTTCGGACTTAACACACTAATTTCTAAAGCCTTAATGACTATTTATTTTGTGCAAAAATTGTTTCTTTAATGCTAATGGAAACAACGAATATCAAGAAAATTCATATTCTTTTTTTGAGTATTTTCATATTGTTACATAATACTTTTTCTTTTAAGTTAATTAAGAGATGTTCTATTAATTAGGAAAGAACCACTATAAGATAAATTATAAAATTTTATTCATATTTTTATGCATTATACGTTAAGAATGTTTTATATTTTGTAGATATAAATTATTACATTTATATTATCATATAAAAATTCTTTTATTTATTTATTTATTTTTGAAATATATTATTTTAGAGAAGTGAATGTACAAACCTTATGCAGAAGAATGGAATTATTTTTCTTTTGAATTTAATTTGTATAGATACTTTTAATGTTGCAATTTCACAATATATGTATATTTATTATATTCTAAACTAGTTATAAAAAGAACAAAGCAGAAAAAATGAATTAGAATTAAATAAACATATCGATTGATAAATCAACATTACAAATAGTGAAATATAAATATTTATTAATAGAAATAAATACCTGCTATGATTCCCGACTGAACGCTATACAACTGAAAGCACTGAAAATTAAAAAAAAAACAATTCTTTTGATAAATACTTGGTGTCAAAATAAAAACTGCGAAAGCGAGAATTATTTCCAGAAATCATTTTAAAACATTGGAATTTATATTAAAAAATTAATATGTCTTATATAGAATGTGGAAACAATCTCTTCAAATTCACTTAATGTTTATTTTTTACTGTATATTATTGATAAAAATAATCGTTAATGTTTAATTTTATTTAATCAATTAATATATTTGTTATTATTTATCAATTAATATATTTCATGTTATTGATCACTTAAAGAATTAAATTATGATTTAATTATATTAATCCATAAAATAATTTGTTATCAGAAAGCCTTGAATTTTATAGAACGTGAAAAAAATACTTCAATTTCTCCTAAGATTCATTTTAATTTTAATTTTAAAAAGTAGAATGTAGAAAATATCTATAGTTTAAATAGTTTCTGTTTTTTGTGAACTAATAAAAAGTTACTTCTTCGAAGCTTTTTTTTTAATTATATACATTGATAAGTAATCACAAACCATTCGGGGAAATCATAGCATCAAAAATAAGTATCACAAAAATTTAAAATAAGATTTTAAATAATCAAATTAGGTGATAAAAAAATTTTAAAAACAATATTTTATTCTTTTTAAAAACAAATTTAATCATTCATTTCAAATAAATATGTTCATTTTTCTTTCATTACATCACTTTCAAAAGATTCGAAAATGATAATTATGTTCCTGATCTCACTTTGCTTTCGATTAATCCAGTTCATTTTCGAAATCCCCTTTTTAAAAACGGAACGAATTATGGGAAATGGATTTTAATCCTTTGTAATTGCAATTTTAATTAGAAAAGAGAAAAATTTATTGAAATCAAAAGAAATTAATGCATTACATCCTAGTCATCATTTGAGAAACTAGTTAATTATTTTTTCTCTTAAATGCAAGTTAAGATGTAAAATTCATTTTTTACGCTCTTTTAATTTAAGAGATGCATTAATTGAAAATGTAAAAGTATTTTTCTGCTCTTTTAAGCAAGCGTTTCCAATTCCATTTAATTATTTTTTTCTAATTAATGAATTGAAATGCTTTGAATAATATAACATTACTGTCAGAGTACACATTCCATTTGAATATTGTGTTTAGGATTATGTTGCCAAAGCTTCTGCAGAAATTTTGAAGCATTCCATTAAGAAACGAAATAGTTTTAAAAATTTCAAAAAAATGTACATATAATATAGAGAACAGTATATATGTATATAAACATATAGAACATAGCATATTGATCATCTTAAATTTCTAGTTAAAGTAAAATTTGAACTTTGTAAGTTATTAATTTGACTCCAATTAAAGGAGAATTTTCAAGCCTTTATCATATTGCCGTCAATTATTGTTTGACATTGCTAGATCTACATGTAATTTATTATTATTATAAATGTAAAAAAAATTAATTTTTGTCCATTCTAGGGAATTCTCTACACTCTACTGGCAAAATAAATTTACGTTAATTAAACCCCCTTGCCTTTGTAATTGGAAAAAAACAAAAATGAATAGTTTTTCACCATAAATTATGCATCAGATTTTTTTATTTTGTAAATATCATAATCTAAATCTGTGAATAGAAATTTACCAGACAATTTCTTTTTAGATATTTTATCACTGTTACTATTTTTATTTCAATTTAAATATTATTAAAAGATAAAAGCAAACAATATTTTCTTTGATAAACATATTTCTATTAATATCATTTCGTTTATTTTTTATAATAGCTGATGATCATTTGTAAACATTTTCGAATCTAAAAAGGGTTTGTAACATGTGATGTTAGTTGAAAGAATAAACCAACCGATTGTGTTCTAAAATTCTTGAAGAATTATTTTAGTTTTTAAGAATTTAATTTGCTCTGCAAGTAGAGTTTGAAACTTGAAAAAATCAACTGGCAGTTTTCTAGAAAGTATATAAAAAAATTCATCATTTTGCAGCAATACTCAAATCTGCGGCAAACAAAATTTATGCGAATTGTTTCTGAATCTGTTGTTTTTTATGATACTTTCCATAGGTAAGCTCGCTAAGGTAGACAGCGATTTAAGCCTAATCAGTGTCTCTTATTTTGTAGTAGCGCCAATTAGAGTCAAGAGTACGACTTTTGCTACTGATTTATCTCATTCGCTTGCACAGCCCCTTTTTACAGGGGGGAGGGGGCACTACAAATAGTGCACAGAAAAATAACCATTTCCGAGCCAGGACTTGAATCCGGTATCCGGATCACGTGTAAGACGTACTACCATTATGCCAGGAAACTGGCTCTTCTGAAGTAAATGCATTGAATTAAATTTGACCGTATTTCACTTAGACTAGTCCATATTTAGATTTAGATGTATTTTTTGAGATGATTGTGACAAAAATTCAAAGGCTATAGGATAACAAGGGGAACATATATTTCTGGTTTTTCGAATAAAGGTTCCACTTTACATATTAAAGCGCTTTTGAGTCTATTTCTATTAAGTACTCATCCACCGAACTTAACAAGAGAGAACTTTAGTTTGTGGCGCTAGCCTTATCAGCCAGATAACATCTACGATACCGAAGTCGTCTTTTGGTGTTGTGGCTATGTTATTCGGCTATCGGTCCTAGCGTCGCAGATTCGTATCGTGAACTTCACTCGCGAGATTGGTGACCTTGACAATCATAACTTTCTAATATGCCGTGGCGCCATCTACAAGCAAACAAAGTTTTGATTGCTGAAACGCTCACTCGACTCAGCAACCAAATACGAAGCCTCTTCTCACTTAATGCACCAACGAACTCACACGCTTGGCGCTTTCAAAAAATCGTTCGTCTCTCCGCCGACTCACTGGTGGGGGAGTACTGTGGCTCTAGCCTTATAAGCTAGATAACATCTACGATACTGAAGTCAGCTTTTGGTGTAGTGGCTATGTTACTCGGCTACCAGTCTTAGCGTCGCAGGTCCAAACCGTGACCTTCACTCTCGATAAGTTTTTATTGAGTCAGGTCATTTATCCAAAGATTTTAATGTTCCTTACTTTTTCAGGTATGAAAGACATTTCAAGAAACTAGATTAGGAGTTCGATATCCTATTCAGACACAAATAAATCTATCATTTGAGATGTTTTGTGACAAAAATTCTCAGAAGTTAGCAGATGACTCCGAGAACATCTTTAAAAAAATTCCTACCATTAGTTCACACTCTCTCTAAATATATTCATGTTCAAATTTTAAATAGTTAATAAAGTACTATTTATTAACGACTCTTTTTTAAAACTTGTAGTGGATGACATCGATGTTTATACAGTTTATTGAAATATTAATTCATTAGTTAAATTTAACTAATTTTTACTACTTTAAATAGAGTTTTATCAGTTTGCGATGAAAACTGAAACCAAAAGGCTGTAGCACAATCGGTAAAAAGCGAGAATTTCAGTATTTTTCACTTGAAGATGGGGAATGAGAGTTCACTTCTTGCGAAAAACAATAATTTATTTTTGGTAAATTATTTATATTAGTTGAAATTATTTAATAAAAAGTAATTAAAATAAATATCTTTCTTGAGCTAAGTAGGAATTAACTTATTTTTTAAATTACTTGCTTTTTAATAAATTTTCCTCACTGTATATAAAAATGTCAAAAGTTCTAGTGAGTGTTTAAATATCTAATTTAATATGAGAGAGTTTGTGTATCTATTTTGTGAGAACACTAATCTAACAATTTCTATGTGTTTCAATTTTTATGGAATGATAGATCTTAATTGAAACTGAATTAAGAACCCTATATCCTCTAAAGACACAAATCTACAAGATGAAAATATTGTTCACAATTATCTTTTCAACCTAATAATAATGAAAAAGTAAAAGAACATGCATTAATTTGAAAATATATGTAGTGATTCTATTCCTATTATCTCACATTTTCACCTCTATATCGCCAACTATGCTACCAGCTAACCTTACAAGCGATTTTGGTAAATTTGTGTTTTGTATTTGCAAAACCCCCTGGCTCCAATATGAATTGTACATTGAAAAAATCAATGAAGAACAATTTCTTACTCTCATGTTGGCATGAATTATTTGTTATTATGGCAGCCACAAATGAAATGTAGAATATATTATAGTATAAAATTAATTTTTTAATTTTTAATAACTTCATAAGTCATCCAGGTATAGATTAGCTTAGAAAATGCATACAGATTTTAAAGCACAAAGATTAAAAAAAGAAAAAGAAGCTGCAAATAATTATGAAGCATACGCTACATATAATTTGTCCAAGCATATAAAGTTTTTCAAACTCCGTCGATAAATAGCTGGTGTGCAAAATATTTCATTTTTATGTAATAATAAAAAATAAAAAATAAACTATATTTTCTTTAAATTAGGGCTACTTAGTTAAGTAAAATTGATTGGATTGTATAAGAACGAAACAGTTACATTTTTTTTACTTTTATTAAATTTGAAAAACAATTTTTTACTCTAAATATTGTAGTTGGTTGTGGAAATCTTGCATTTTAAATATTCGAAACATATTTTGATAATTTTTAAATTAATAAAATTTCATAAACATTATTAAATAAATTCAATCTAATAAATTTATTTTTACTTCAAAAATGGAAATTAAACAATTGGTGAGCTATAATGTATTACAGAATGTTTTATAAATTTCGTTGCATAATTTCTCTTACTTAAAAAGAAGTAACAATTTTATTCTTTCAAATATAAGTGTTTAACTTTTCCTTATTTTATAATTTTTAAAATGTTTTATGATTTTTTTATTTTTATTTATTTATTTAAGATAAAAAGGTCGTATGTATACTGTTTTAATGTATGCAACTTTTTTCATTGCTATGAATTAGTTTAACAAACAAGGCTTTAAAAAATCTTCGTATAAAATTACCAGGAAAGTATTGTTTTTTTTTCCAAATAAACTGTTTTTTAATCTTATTAAATGAAAATCAATTGAAAGGAAATTTTTTTGCTTATGTTATAATATTTGTTTTTGTATTAAAATTGTTTTTATACAAAAATCAAATTACAAAAAAAAACTTGCAATTTTTTCACAGAAGAATTTTTTAAATACTTTTTCTTTTAGATTGCACAATAATCCATAACTTTTTTTTAAAAAATAAATATATTTTTTTTAGATTTCCTTTTGATTAATGTCTTCTTTCATCAGTAAAAAACAAATACTTATTTTTATGTTTAATGGAACATCTAATTTATAAAGAAACGTAGTTAATTTTTATCGCATCAACAACCAATAAATAAAAAACTATTTAATTAATGAAGTTTTACTACTATATTGGGCATAAAATCCAGGATTTCACAAGTGTTTATCTATTCTGTACATTAGAAAAAATATTAATATATGTGGCAACAAGAAATAAAAACACATTCGTTGGCATATTATAATATTTATATTCAATTCTTTAAGAATGTATAAGACATCTAATAGTAATAATTATTAATTTTAATATTTTGGATAAATACGTTTGTCTTCAACTTGACGATTATTTGTAATAATATACAGGGCCCGACATAGCCTAGTTGGGGCCCTGGGCATAACCTTTATTTGGGCCCCCTCTGCTCTACTACTTTAGCAATGAAGAACCTTCATTAAAGAATTAAACGTAAAACAAAATTTATATTCGATTTTGGGGGTTCCACTTATGTGGGGGCCCGGGGCAGCTGCCCCGTATGCCCCTGTCTTTATCAGGCCCAGATAATATAGTGGTTTTTTACTGAACATTTAGAAATCCCCTTGCACCACTAAGTATCACACGGGGCTTGCAAAGGTAGAGAACACATTAAATAAAGACAGAACAGCTATTTCCGCATCACATTCACTTTCACATCCCCTTTCTACAGGTGGGGGGACATTGGAGATATCACAGATAAAACAGAACCATACCTGAACCTGGACTCGAACTCAGGACACCCCGATCACGGGGAAGACGCGCTACCCCTGTGCCACGACGTCGGCAAATAATACAATGCTCAACATTATAAAAACGTTCATTTTCCAAAAAAAAAAATTCTAGATTGTTTATTTTGTTTGTCTAAATTTTTAGCTTGTTTTTTTTTCTCTAGAACTAGTTTCTAGACTTTTGATTTTCTTAAAGGAATTAAATTTTATTTCAAGACATAATAGTACCAAAAGAAGTAATCTGTTGTTGTTGTTGTTACTTATGGCACTTGCCATGGACAAGCCCCGCTAATACATCAGCAGGTTTTTAAGCCAGATATACACGTCTCTTGTAAAATAAGTAATCTAAAATCTATTAGTATAAAGTGTTAGGATTATGATTTAATAGATAATGAAGTAACACATGCAAACATTTTAATGTGAAAAACATAATTTAGGCAATTATAAATTTGGATGAGGTGCACAAGTTGTATTTTTGCAATGCTGCAACACATAAATTGTATTTTTACTATACAAAATTCAACTTGCACGTAGGATATTATAAATTATTAAGCACGTATATAAATTAATATATATTTTTGCAATATTTTTATTTATGTTTAATTATTTTTGTGGATGCATGTCTATATTTTGGCATTATGCAGATTTCATAATACGTATCAATATCCCTTCTCTATCAAAAGATTTGTTATTGAAATCGTATTTCATATCAATACATACATTTTAAAAATAAATATTTAAATTAGATACAAAGCTAAGAAATATTTGGTAAATCATTTTAAAAATTAAAATTTGTAGTTAATGTAATAACGTATATAATATTATTACAAAAACAGTAAAACCTAGAAAAGAGAAATAAAAATCTTAGTTAATAAATTCAAACTAAAAAATAAAAAAATAAAAATTATATGACGTATTAAATTGGAGCATTAAAATCCTAAAAATGCTATATGATATAAATTTAAAGAAATTAGAAAGGAGTTTTTAAAAGAAACTATTTAATGATGAATAACAGCAAGTTATTATGAATATGTTTACTTTAACTCTACTTACTAAAAGCAAAAATAAAAAAAGTGTATTGCAGAAAGCAATTTAGAAAACATACATAAATGCTTTTCGATTACGATAAAATATAATCTTATACGATTAAATAAAATAATTTATATGACTAAACAGTGTAATGACACATGTTTAGATTGATTGAAATCTGATGAAAAATAAAAAAAAAGTGGAGTAATAAAATTAAAGCGATTCCAAAGGTAATTTTTTTTTCGAATTTTAGGATGAATTTTAGGTGAAAAAATATTTCTTTCAGAATTGTTAGTGGAAAAACTTAAGACTCATCAATTTCTGCTTCATCATATTTAATGCGTTCTATGCCACATACTTTTCAATATTGAAGTTATCACTTTTTAAATCTGTAGAGCATGTGTGTTGAAATTTGTTTGAATCAGTCAAGAGGAGTCGAACTCAATCAAATAAATAAACGGTCTTTCGATTATATATATATATATATATATATATATATATATATATATATATAT
>JAOUZG010009324.1:2948316-2959893 GCA_026289955.1 Argiope argentata
ATATATATATATATATATATATATATATATATATATATATATATACTTCTGCTGTGAATTTATAATAATTTATAATAAATCTCAAGTTTTCCCAACCAATCTTTTTTTTCCTTCAAATAAAACAGCATTTCCAACTATCCAACGTTTCGAAGTTCTTTCACCATATACCTATAGTACGATTTCCTTAACAATATTATATACCTTCATTTCCTTATATACACTCTCTATATTAACAAATTAATGTTATATTTCAAGAGCTTTTTCCACAATCATGTGTTTAATTTATTAAATTTTGGTTGCATATTAGTGTCGCTGTCTGGTAGTGAAAAGTAATATGAGTTTAACTAAACAGCCTAAAAATTGTAATAATTTTTTTGTAATAATTTGTAATAATCTATTTGTAATATTTTTTTAAAAAAAAATGTTTAAGGAAAAATAAAAAGTGAAAAATAATTAGAAAAAACAATTGATAATAAAATAAATAAATTAGGTTAGTACTTTTGTAAAAGGTTTGTAAATAAGCAACGTTTTAAATAAAATAATTTTCATGTTTAATAGACTATAAGTTATATAAATATTTATAAAATTTAAAACTTTTAAAGATTTTAAGAAGAATTTTTGTGTTTTTTATTAATCGAATTGAACAATTAATGCCAGTTTCAAAAGCATTATGCATTAAAAATGCTAGAAAGCATTAACACAAAACATTCTTTCTTACTTTTTTTTATAAAAATGAAAATAAATAATGGGTGGAAGCAATTTAAAGCAATTTTAAAGTTTTATATTCATTGCCAGAGCTATTTTTCATAAAACAAAATTTGAATAGACAATGAAATTACATTTTCATTTTTTTTTCATTTAAGCATAGAGAAATATAATACATTATTGACACTTTAGATAAGTTATTGATATAAAAATATCATTTTTTCATATTATTTTTTAAAGAATTTTTAGGCTTCATTATTCGAACGGCATCAAATATTTTAGAATTCTATATTTTCGTCTTGGAATTTTTTAATTATATAAAATATTGCTTTTTATAAGTTGATTGGTACTTCAATTATTTACAATTATTAATAAAATGTTTTTATTTTAAATATTCAACTGTTCATAAAATATATTTTGCTACTTACTAAAAACATTTTACAATGCAACAATGAACGCATTGCTCGAAACTTAGACGAAATAACATTAAAATTTTGAAGAAAAAAGAAATCGAGTTATCCTATAAAAGAAACAATGCATCTTTTGCTTATTCGTAAACTTAAAATACAGAATGAAAACTTTGAGAAACGGAAAAATAAGAAGAGAAAATCACATTAAAGTGAGAAAAAATATTACTAAAACTCTTTCTAAACTATTCATACTAACGATTTTTGTACTTTGCACAATAACTGCGCCGCATTTATTTCCAGACAACTCATTTTCTTTGAAGTGGAAGAATAATTAAAAATATTTTTTGTTTGATATTTTTAAAAAGAATGATCAAAGGCTCTGTCTTTCATAATATTAGATTCATGAAACAAAAAAGAAAAGTCTCCAAGGGCAAATTAACAAATATAAAGAAATAAATGAAATGATTTCTTTAAAATTTTGAATTCAGCATGCATTTGACACTTGACACAAGACACTTGATTATAAATTTTTGATTTCAATGATTGCTCAGTAATTCATTTAATTCATCATTTTTCAGATGTTTTTTATGATTTTATTCTCTTGTATGCTTTTATTCACACAATATATAGCAATGGATATCTAGGCAATAAGCTAATAACCTGAAGTTCAAAATCTAGACGTGGATGAAATAATGTCCTTTTTCTCAATAAAAACAGATTTATTGTCACAAAATGAACTTTTACTTTTTCTTACGAGATGTGATATCATGACATTAAATGCATTCATGTCAGAAATTTTATATGTTTATTTTCTCGGTTGTCTATCTTAAATAAATGAATTTCATAAAACATCGATTCAGTTTTTGACTATTATCCTGGTTTATGAAATTTATTTCAATAATGCCATTTTTTAATGGTTTCTTTAATAGATAATAAATAAATAAATCATACAAAATACTTCCGTCGACAAAGAATTGCTGTATTGTTTATGTTATCCAGGATAAGACGAGCAACACAGACGCTGCGTTGTAATAATTACTTGCGAATATCCTTAGAGGCATCATTAACATTTCACCGAATCAATAGGTGAAGTTCATTTCATAACTACGAGAGGCATCCTCATACTTTAAGTTCAAAGAAATTTAAACGTGAAGAATATCTTTATACCTAACAAGTACCATATTTTATTCAATTCACAATATATCAATAATTTCAAATGATTTAGCTACGTATACCATCTGTATACCGCCATTGATTACACACGTCTATGTCAAGTCTGACGTGAAATGAATATGTATGTTGTATGTTTATTGTGAACATGGTAATATACAAGCAGGTAATTTTATGTGTTCAACACACTTAATTGACTGCAAGCATGTTATACAATGGAAAATGAACCATCGCATGGAAGTTACAAATGACCATGGAGAATATAGACTTTAAAATATATGCTCTCAATCCATTTCAATAAATATTTTACAACATACATAATGGGAAATTTTATATAGTGGGTAGATTTTACCACCATTCATATTTTAATAGAATGTCCAGCTTTTAATCCTCATAGGTTACATTATTTCGGATCGTCAACTCTAAACCTTCATGGCATGGTGGGAGAACATCCTCACCAGAACATTTTTAAATTTTTAAAAGAAATTGGCTTTTTGCATCGTATTTAGTATCATTTAAATATTTTGAATTGAGTACTTTTAATTTTTACTAATTTGTCAGTTAATAACTATAGTGTAACAAATTTTTTTACATATTGAATTCAATTTTTAATACTTGTAAGATACTTTTTACTGTATGTTGGCGCAGTATGGCCAAATCTGACCCTTGTGCCACAAAATTACAAATTCACATTCTAGTGGGAAATGAGTTATATCATGTATGTTGATTGTGAACATGGTAATATATAAACATCAAACTTAATTGAGAGAAAGCATATTATACAATATAAAATGAACTATCGCATGGAAGTTACAAATGACCATGTGCAATGTAGAATTTAAAATGTATGCTCTCAATCGATTTCAATAAAAATATTACAAAATGTCTGGTGTGAAATGAAATATAAGTATTGATTGTGGACATAATGACATAGATAAGAAAAAAAAAATCAAAAATACAATTATAAAAATATTTAATTCGTTTTTTAATTATTTAAAGTGTAAAAATTGATTTAAAATTCAAATTCTAGTAATAAAATCAAAAATTCCAAAATACAAAGGCCATGAAATCAATTGAATAAGAAATTAAACCTCAATGATAATCAAAAGAAAAAAAAAACCAAAATTTTACTAAAAATTCCAGATTTTAATACCATATAACACTGTGTAGAAATATCAGCGATTAAAACCTTTATTATCTGTGATTTTCTTCCAAATTTATGATGTAAAAACCTCCATTAACGTAGTAGTAAACAACTAAATTTGTATTTTCTATCAATTCGTTTTTAAGGTTACTATTAATCCTTTGCACTCGATGGCTCCTCTTCCATTCGGGACGGTGCATCATTTTGAAGTTTTATTTATTTATTTTTAAATTTTGATTATTGAAAATACCTACATAATGGTAAAAAGACGGATAAATTCACTTTTAAGCACGCGCGCGCGCACACACACACATATTTGGAGCAATAAACAAGCCTTATTTATTTTGAATAGTTATGCATCGAATTACTTTTTCGAGTGCAAAGGGTTAATTGCAAAAGAAATTTTACATGTCCACAGAAAGCATGTTTATCAACATTTGAAAGCAAGCTCTGTTCTTTCGTGTTTACCTCCACCTGAAGTCCTAGAACACTCACCTAAGCGAACGACCTCATAAATTCTTCTTCTAAAAACATCCAAGTTCAAATATCTTGTATTCGACCCCGTCTATCATTCGCGACATTTATCGTCTGCTTATTGGTCGAAAGTCAAGTTCAAAATCCCGACCACCCTTTCGTGCCAGCTATCATTCATCCCTTCATTTTCCTACCCCTTTCACAAGAAACAAAAAACACACACCCAAAACTTGGCATCTGAAATTCAGCAGAAGCAGCACGCACTCGCAAAAATAAACACATCCGAGTAAATAAATCGGGGGCCTTTATTCCAAAGTGGAGCCAGCGTCTTTTAATGGGCCCTCTTTCATTAAAGGCCCGGCGAGATAATTAAGTTCCCGGAGTACTCCAAGAACAAAAATCAAAAACTTATTTAAGACATCAAACGTAATTTAGAGGAAAAGAGACCGCGTTAAATGAAATGCGTTTACAGTGCTAAATTAGTGCGGCAACCCGGAAAAATGGACCTCTAAATTAAGCACTTATTCCACCGTTTAAAATGGCCCCGTCTTTTGGAGGTTGTAATCAATGTGTTGTGCTTTTGCTAGAAGATTTAGAGATGCATATGGCATTATGCAGTATTTGGAAGTAATATCTCACCTGAAGAGTCATTAGGAGTCACACATCTTTATTATGTTCATCAGATATCGAAAAAAGCATCTCTTAATGGTTGCGTTTGGTAAATGATCTCAGAAATAAATTGAAACATTCCGTATTGTAAAAGTTGATTCTAACCATATATAGAAAATATTTTTGCCGGATGTTTATCTTATAGACAGAATTATGCCATTCTTGAGGAATAAATTGAATAAAATGATTCTGAAGGAAATTCTGTTGGCTATTGCATGCGTAACTCTTTCAATGATTCCTTAAGACGATACCATGATTCATTATGCAGTATTTGGAAGTGACATATTACCTGAAGAGTCATTAGTAGTTATATATCTCTATTATTTTGATCAGATTTCTAAAAACGCATCTTTTAATGGTTGTGGCTGGGAAATTATCGTAGAAATAAATTGAAATAATCCGCCTTGTAAGTGTTGATTCTAACCATATATACAAAATATTTTGTCTTGTGTTTTATCTTATAGACATAATTTTTTGATTCCTAAGGAATAATTTGAATAAAATGATTATGAAGGAAATTGTGTTGGCTATTGCATGCATAACTCTTTCAAAGAAACTTTATGAAGATACCATGATTCATTATGCAGTATTTAGAATAGATCGCAATTGCATGCATAACTCTTGCTATGATACCATATGTCGTTGTTATTGTTAATAATTAGACTTACCATGGATAAGCGAGCTGACGGCCGTCAGCGATTTCAAAACGAATGAGCGTCTCTTGTTTTTGAAGTAACGCCAACTAGGTCCAAGAATACGTCTTAGCTACACACTCATCACACTTGCTTGCACATCCCCTTTTTACAGAAGGGGTACAGTCACACACCTCACAAATAGACACAAAATAACAAGCATGCCTTACCCGGCACTCTAACACGGGACAGCCAGATCACGTGAAAGATGCGCTACTTCTGTGCCAGGACGCCGTCATGATATCAGATTATTAACTCTATTAAAACTATATTCGTTTATAATATTCACAAAATACATGGATGATAAGATTGTGCAATATTGCCTTACTATTATCCAAAGAATCTCTTTTTTAAGCATAAATGCATGATTATTAATCGCTAGAATGGCTCTGACTGAATAGTTTGCATTTCATGTCTTACAAAAACAGTTGTTATTGATTATAGAGCGCATGGTCATTGTCACAGTTTTGGAATTACATTAATAACTATGCAGGTTGAAAAATATGTAAGATACTGCCAATGTATTTTGCATTTAATATGCTGAATTTTTTGCATGCAAATTCTGAATAAGCTTTTGAAAGATCGTATCTATCTATAGCACTTAATGTCTTTCGTAATGCATATTTATATTTACCACAGTGTTTGGATTGCCATTATAAGTATACAAATTGGAAATATGGGTTCTGCAGCTATTGCCTGTTGAATAATCTATGGTCACTTCTCATTTGCACAACTCTGATTAAATTTCTAAAATATCAAATCTTCCTATAGCAGTTGGTACTTTGGGTAATGAACTTGCACATTTACTTCAGTATTTTAAGTGAATTAATAAATATATTGGCTGAAAAATATTTTCATAAATACATTCTGATAACAAAATGCTCACTTTTCGTCTGCATGACTCTGATTAATCTTTCTACAGGCTGTATCTATCTATGGCAGTTAAGAATTCATAATGCACATTCGCATTTGCCACAATGTTTGGATTGCATTTATAAGTATATAGATTGGAAAATATAGCTTGCTCAACCATTGAATTTTGTAGGAAATATGCTGGCTTTTTTGTTTGTCCTTCTTCGATTAAATTTTCCATAGGCCATATAAATTTACAGCAGCTGAAGTCATTGGTAATGCACTTTAACAATTGTAACAGTGTTTGAATTGTTTTAACAAGTATATACATTGGAAAATATATAAGCTTTGCAGCCACTGCATTTGAATAAAATATACTTAATTGTCGCTTGCGCAATTTTGACTAAAATTTCTATAATTCATATATATCTATGACAAAGGATGCTGTTCATAATAACAATTCACAGCTGTCAAAATTGTGTTGTTCAATATTCAAAGTAAAAACATAGGTTGAAAAATGTATAAACTTATGCAGTTACTGCCCTTTGAAGGAAATGTGCTGATTTTTTGTTTGCCTAACTCTGAATAATTCTGATTAAATTTTCTTTAGATTTTATCTATTTATAGTAGCTGAGGTTGCTCGTAATACGTATTTATATTTGTAAAGTGTTTGGATTGCATTAATGTGTATACAGATTGGAAATCTAAGTTTTACGGGCATTGCCATTTTAACTAAATAAGCTGAATTTTCCCTTCTATAATTCTGAATAAATTTTCTACAGGTTGTATCGATCTCAGGAGTTGATACCTTTAGTAATGCAACTGCCTATTTGCCATTTTATATCTATATCTATATCTATCTATCTATCTATCTAATTGTGTGTGTGTGTGTGTGTGTGTGTGTGTGTGTGTGTGTGTGTGTGTTTAATTATCACTAGTATGGTTTTACAACCCTCATCTTCCCAGTGGACAGCAGGGACCTAGTGGTAAGTTCTCGGCTCGTGAATCGTAGGGTTTCAGGTTCAATCCCTGATTGTACCAAAGAACCGTCTTATGAGATGGCATGTTTCCCATTAAACTCGTCAGGGGCAAACGCCCTTCGAATTTAATTCACTTCGTTACATCATTTCATAAAATTGCCCTCAGTTATGTTATATAAATAAATCAAGAAGGTTACTGTCAATTAACAAATGAGAGTGGTATCCTCAAAACTTTTTCGCATACTCCTTAATAAGCATTTTATGTCAGAGATCACCTTATATGTCAATGGCAAACAAGAGTTATGAAACATTAATTTAGCATTTTTGCGGAATCTTCCGTATAATTTTTGGCGAGTTATTTCGCGATTAATCATTGGCATACATTAATCATATTCAAGAATCGAATTTGGGTTTTAGATATATTTTTCACAACCGAATGAAAAAAAATGATATAAAAAATTGCATTTGTAGACATAAATTCTCTTACATAATTTGATTTCATTAAGTCATTGGTTTTTAAATTATCAAGTTTACATGTTCCTAAAAGCACAAACCGACAGATAGTTAACTTGCAGTTAGTTTTGGTTAAAAATTGAATAGAGTGTACATTATAGATGTTAAATTTATGCTCAAAATCTCATCTGTGTAGCTCTCTCCCTCTTTTAAATATTGTATTAGTTTATAATCGTATAAACAGAAAATCGGGCTTTCTCTTAACAGGTATAACTCAAAATTCGATAGAAATCTACGGCACAAAATTTGGCACAAAGATTACATTCCACATTTCAGCCATCTAGCTCAAAGCGGTTTCAAAATGTTTTCAAAAACGCATTTTCCCAAAAATAAGTTTTTCGAACTCAGCTATAACTAAAATGTGTAAATCGTGAAAATCCCGAGTTCAAATTTTTTTTACTGTTATATTTTTGTTATAAGTAAAAAAGTAACTTGAGAAATTTTTGAAACGAAATTATTCAAACTCATAAACTTAAACGCATAAAAATCCTTAAGTAATTGTAATCCTTTAATTAACAAAAGTTTGTAGTTTGAAATAATATCCTTCAAAAGTTCCTTTCAAGAGTTTAACTTTTCAACTTTTCAAATATCGGTCATTACTCGACTTTATGTTGAACTCATAAATCAAAAATTTAACTCCAGTCAAGTTTCAAAGCTGTTTAAGTTTGCTCTAGAGGATAAGCCAAGAGAATGTTTTGGTGCGATTCATTTAGATAGTTTTCGATTCTACTAACGAGGGGATTAATGTTTTGATGTGCTTTATCATAAGATTCAAACTTTAGATTCAAAAGCGAGATACGAATATCAGATTTTTTCAAATTTATTTCACGGCATGTCATCTGTAATCCTCTTGTTAATTTTGGAATATAATTACTGTTGTAAATAAAATAAAGCTTTATTTCTAACAAAAATTTTGAAGACTATTTTTATGTAATTATTTATTGATATGAAGTTCTTATATCAATAGTTAATTACATAATAGCTCCTTACACAGAGGTGGCGCTTATTCTACCTGGTCTGTGCCCGATCGAATCCCAATTAGGGCATGGTTGTTCCTCAGTGTTCTATCAGTAAGGCGTGTTAATGCCCCCTTTAAAAAGGGGTTTTGCAAGTCTCTCTCTCTCTCTCTCTCTCTCTCTCTGTGTGTGTGTGTGTGTGTGTGCGCGCGCGCGCCATCTTCGTATGAGCTAAAAGTCAGACTTATGTCTTTGGATGCTAGGGATCCATATCCTCTGAAACCACTGCACCCCTCTTTCCATTGCAAAGCGGACATAATTTATATGAAATACAAACTCTCATTGTAAGATTATAAAGATTAATTTTTAGCAATGAATAAGAAATGCATATAACATAGAGAGTTACGAGTATTTACAATTTAAGATTTATTATTTTTTCGTTTAACGATAAAATTATTGTTTGATTTATTTTTAGAATTTATGAGAAAGTAATAACAAATCATAAACCAACCTGGATGCTCCTATGTTAGCTTAACGTTTACTTTTTTTAATAGGAATTATTTCCCTCCTTATATACACAAATAAAACTTTAGACCTCGGATGTCAAGAGTGTCTCGTATCCTTAAATCTCTACTCCTTATATATGAGAAAGTGAAAAAGTTTATCCATCTTACTTTCTTCGTCTTATCCTGTTGTTGTTTGTTCTGGCACTTGACATGGACAAGCTCACTGAGGCAGTCAGCGATTTAAACCTAATAAGTGTCTCTTGTTTTGAAGTAGCTCCAACTAGGACCAATAGTACGACTTCTTGCTACTCACACATTACATTCGCTTGCACAGCCCCTTTTTACCAGGGGGTGGGTTACTTTCACTCTTCTTACAGATAACACAGAAGTACAATCATGCTCGAAATGGAACTCGAATCCGGGACGCTCAGATTCATTTAGTTTTTACTGTGTTAGCTTATATTGGAAAATCTATACGAGCAGACATCCTCAGAATGGAGTTTGTTCAAAATTTGACGTAAATGCACAAATTTTGTACAAAGATCATTTACCAAATTCCATCCACCTAAATAGGAATGTTATGCTTATCACAGATGTCGAGTTATGCTTATCAAAGATAAACAAACAAACTAAATGGCATATTCCTAAAACATATTTTCTAACTCACAGAAATCAGAAACGAAATAATCTATCCAAATTCCTAGTTCTAACTTTGTAATTATAATACTTTCTATATGCTTTGTATATAAGAAAGCAAAAAATTCTACACGATCATTTTTTTTATTTAATCCAAATTTTAATTTCAAATAAATACTAATTTGGGCAGGATTAAGTTTTTTATCTTAAATCCAGCTTTCAATGGATACATTAAATAAACATTGAAACTCATCTAACCCATTCGATACATTTAATGTAATTGACTTTAAAATATTCCGACCAGACTTGGGATTTTAAATCCATTTAATCTCGTGATATAGTTAGAGCCGTTTAATGTATAATATGTTATTTTCCGTAAACCAGGGATTACACAAAGTACATTAACTTCAATTTGGCGTGATTGGAATATGATTTACTGGAGCAGACAGCACTTTCGGAAAACTGACACTGGAGATGATATATCGCACTCCAACATTCCACGCGGCTCTGGGACTGTTTCGTCCATAAGATTACCATATATTTGGCGCGGTTTTACCGGAATTGGCTTTTATGCATCGCCATTCAGACATTCCACTGTTATAAAACAAAAGTTCGATTCTTTTGTTATTTTAAGATGCCAACATGGTGTTTGATTTATGACAGTGAACATTACATGTGCTTATAAGATATAAATATACAAACTTATGATATAACTGGGAACAAATATAAATTTGTTCCCAGTTTTATGATAAATATTAAAATAAATGTATAGACATTTGAAATTAAAGTTTGGAATACAGTAAATGTAAAATACTCCTCTTCAGTAATATTTTTAGTAGTATTCATATATATTTTATTAATTTTTGTAATATTTATAATTAGTAGTTTTTGCAGTATTCATTAATATTTCAGTAGTTTTTGTAATATTTATATAGTAGGTTTTATGCACTCTAAAATATTTTATAGGAAAAGCTTTTTAATCTATCTTTAAATCATTTTATGTGCATATATTTCTGAAATTCTATAAAGTTTTATATATTAATTTCAGATACAGTTTTCGTAATTGAAAAATTAATAATTATTCCCACCCTTTTACTTAGATTTTAATGGATATGAAAGATGAATGTTAGTAAATTTCAAAATTTTCTTTGAAATCCATGATCATATAGTATGAAATATAAAGATTAATATGTAAAAATTTATGAAAATAAAAATGTGAAAAACACTTTTTTATTAATGTAATGGAAATGAGAGTTTTTTTAAAAGAAATGTTCGCTTTTGATAACTATTGTTTATATGATAGGAAAATGGTAAAATAGAAATGGTAAAATAAATCTAAACCTGAAACAAACATCAGATAAAAATAATAAGTAATTTGCAAACAATTATATAAATGTGATTAAATATTTAAGTTTCGTAAAAATATTTATATTTGCTTTTAAATATTTAACTAATTTACATTTCCTTTCCAAATATTTAATCAAAAATATTTTTTTAACATGCGAATCTCTAATAAAATATGATTTTTTAAGATTGCATTTATTGTTTTTTTTTAAATATTTATATAATTTTTAAACTGAAAAACTCAAATTTCAACAAAATCGTCTGCTCTGTGCATCAGAAACTCAATTGCAGACAGTAAAATTCAATTTTTTGGAAAATGCTTTCATATCGTAAAGCAAAATTTAATTTCTTTTGTGACTTTATAGTTACTGAAAAAAAAATTATTTCAGCATACTGCATGCATAGAGAAATTTATGGATTGTTATATTCTGTCTATTAATATTCCAAGTATAAAGGGAATTTAAAAAATAATGATGCAGATATATATCTTCAATTTACATATGGTCTTCCAGTAAAGTATTTTTTT
>JAOUZG010009324.1:2964893-2987138 GCA_026289955.1 Argiope argentata
CTTCATTTATCCAACACTAAAAAAGTTACGAATTTTTTTTTGTTTTTCCCCCTACGCTAATGAAATCAGGCTTAACATGTTTTCAGCAGATTTTTTCAAACGATCCTGTTTATTTTCTTAATGTTTGTAGCATTTAAAATTAAATTTATTTAACTAATCAATTTTCCGATTCATTTTGAAGTACATTCGAATTAAAATTATACAGAATAAAGGAAATCCGAAATTTCTAATATGTATTTGTTACTCCAATTGGCGTAGAAAATTCAAACATTTGCTTTGTCTTATTCAACATTAAAAATTCAATCCCAATTGAGTGTGTACTAATATATTTTCAATTGATACGAAATTGATTTGTTGTTGGACTTGATTTTACCCAGTATACAATTTTGATAAATTATGTATAGAAATTGCAATTGCTTAATAAATAATAACTGAAATAAAAATTTTCTTTTTTGATCTAAGTAAGGATTGACTTACATTTTTTTATCTTACTTGTTTCAAGAAAGCTAAACGTAGGGATTTTAAATAAATCCATAAAGCTGATAAATCATACGAACTTTTATGAAAAGACATCTTACACATTTCATATCACGATTCAAATCACAAATTTGAAATCGATTACTCTTCAAATAAGATGTTTCTCTCAAAACATATAAAGCATTAAGCACAATTTAAGAGCTTAAAATGAGATGTTAAACTTCCAGATAAATCACAGAAGATATTTTCTTGCTCAGCTGAAAATGAAGTTTATGAAGAGGAATGGATAATGCGGCCAGCTGCTACCGGGCGAAATAATTTATGAATGCGAGTAGCCATGCTGAAACGCGCGCTCACTTCTTTATTAACGAACATGACGTGCTGCAGATACTGCGTTGATAAGTTTTGTGTTTTGTTGTTCATCCTTTTGCTTTTTCTTCTTCTGTATTCTTAATTACTTTTAGGGTTGAAGCAAATCTTTCTTTTAAGCTCTTCAAAGAAAAGTTCCTCTAAACAAGATTGCGTGGGTTGAAAAATTCTTTGGATTTATTTCTGGCTAGTGTTAAAGATGTAACAGTTGTGAATGATCATCGAACGTCAAGGAATTGGGAGTTATTCTCCGCTAATTATGTTAAAAAGAGCACTAATTTTATCATCAATCAAATATTGTTTTAGAGTCAGTGACTGTTGATTGGTGCATGTGTGTCACTAAAATTGTAGATTTTTCTAAAATTTCACTAGTTCTAGTAGAATTTTTGAAACTTTGCTTAGTTTATTGACAGCTGAAGCCACTCATGTGTAATTAGGTCAGAGAATTGTTTTTTAATAAAATGCTTTATAATTTCAATTATTTTCTTGATAAAAATTATTCAAGCGTTTAAACGAGAATTTTGAAGTTCACAATAATATTTTTATGATTTTGAGATAATTATGAATGATGAGAATCCAAATGTTTTAATTAAATAACTTTGCAAAATGAGATAGAGAAGTATAAGCAGCAAAAACACATTATAAAAGAAAATAAAAGATTATATGCTTTAAAAGAATTTATTTGGCATATTCAGAATGAGTTTTTTTAAAAAAAAAAATTCTCCTAATTGCAATAAAAAATTAAAGAGATTGAACAGTGATTGCAAAGATTTTGAATTATAATTTTACAGCTAAAAACTATATGCTTTTATGATAAAACTGATTTTTAAAATTTTGCTCTAAATATATAGTCTAGATAGTTTATTTTAGTTTAGTTATATTAACGCTGTTTTTTAAAGCATCACTAGGGCTATTTCGGGACGAACCTTGTAACTTTGAACTGTAATCAGATGACGATGACTAAACGTCCACTCTACATCTCCAAATGTCCACTCTACACCAGTGGGAGGACTTTTGACCTAGGATTTAACGTTAGTCAAGATAATACATAAAATCGGAGATGTTATTATAAAATTTTATAACAAGAATTTTAAAGTTTCATTAAGAAAATCTTTGATAAGTTATTTAAAAAGTTTTGATAAATAATAAATCATATTTAGTTTTTAATTTCAGCATTTGTAGTATTCAAATGTTCCTATCATTAATATTTTATTTAAACACAATTAGTAAAAAAACACCTTTTTTACGTATTAAGGATAATTATTGAGAACCACCGCTATTGGTTTAGAGCCGCCATCTATCATTTTTACTTTAACTCCATTAAATATTTGAGAAAAATTTACAAGTTTTGAAGGATGTAAGGTATTTAATGAATTATTTTCTAGAAAAAGAACTATATAATTACAGTTAAAAAATGTCAATGAAAACGTTTAGACTCCATTAATTAGATATACTTTTTAAACAGTGAAAGATTTAATAGAAAATAATTAAATACGAAAATATGCGTTTAAATAGGAAATTTATTTGGCCCAAATTTATATAAGGATATAGAAAATCTGCCTCATAATTCGAAATTTTAAACATTTTATGTACGTTTTCAGCTTTAAGACATAATTTAAAAAAATAATTAATGTGTTTCAAACATAAATAATAAACATTTTTTTATATTTTTATTTTTTAATTGCGATTATTTTTTAACAGCGAACAATAAGAATGTTCATGATTTTCATACGTAACATCCCCCCCTTAAGATCGAATATCGGCAGAATTTTTAAATATTGTACAAAAATAAGCTTCATGAAAGAAAATTAAACATTTATCAGAATTTGTTCTTCCTTTATTATAATTATTAAAATTTCAAAAATATACTTCGAAACTTTTGATCATTTACTGTATAAATAAGCGCTAAAAGAAGCAAATATATGAAGTTTTCTTAATTCATGAAATTTTTTATTTAAAACAAAAATAAAATTATTCGCGTTAAAAAAATAAATACTACTCTTAGAAAATGTTCTCATTTGAACAAAATGGTTTTTAAATTAAAATTTGGCCATAATATTTTCGTTGCTTGAAGAAAATTATTAAAAGAAGCTAAATATTTGATTAAAATCACTGATTCTAAATGGTTATTAAATCAGTTAATTTGAAATACTATCAAGAACTAAATTCCAAATTTATATTTATTATTAAGCAACGGCAGCAATTGCTATTATATATTTGCCAAAAATAATAAGTGAAACAGAAATCGATTGCAAAGTATTTGGAAATGTACAATCAATCAAATAAACAGTCGAAATTACATTAGAAATTTAAAAACAGAGTGCATTCAATCGTAAAGCATTAAAAGCCAGAATTAAAATTGATAAATATATTAATTTTAAAAGAACTGAAAGGCATACAAATTACATTAAGATTTTGAAAAAAAAACGATGAATAATTTGTAAATTTTATATAATGAGAGTTTCTCACAGTTATAAACCATATAACCATTGATTTTATAATGGAACAGAGCCTAAATAAGATCACATTGGAATTTCAAACTAGAAATGTCAAACACATTATATATATAAACTGAACCTTTAAGAATCAAGATTATATTTTTAATGTCTTTTAATACGTCTACATTGCTGAAACATTAAACTTATATTAGTTCAAATTTAGAATTAATATAAAAATGACAAAATGTTCACAAGAGTATTTTAGAAAAATTAGACAAAATTAATAATTCAATTTTACTATATTTTAACACTTAACATTTTTTTTCTTTTTGAAGGATATTTTTTCAATACAAACTTTTTATTCAGACTTTATCAGCTGGGAATTACAATTTTTATTATTATGTCAGAACATGATGTTGTTTTTAGGATGAGGATTTAGTTGGCAACAAAAATCTGTAGACGAAAAATTAAAATTTTATTGTATCCATGGGCATCTCAGAAAAACAGCTTTTAATAAAGCGTCGCCATTGCATTTACAAAAGCTCTGATTTAAAATAATAAGTAAATGACTATAGCAAATAAAACTTAGAAAATAATGTCATTTTGAGAGTGTGATTATATGAAGAGAAATAAATTGAAAATGTGATATTTTTTGAAACAATCATTGCGAGACAAAGATGTTTGGACCGTTTGCCATACTAAAGTCATTCAACGAAACAATTAAAATGAATGAAAATATAATGTAACTTGCACGAGCACATGGTGCTTGGCCGTTCAAGAAATGATGCTCTGATATACATTGAAATATGCATAGTAAATTTCATTTTTATTTGTATTTTTCCCTACATTATTAATATAAAATACGTAAAACAGTTTTTTTAAAAAAAATTGCCAGTCCTATGTTGCTAAACGTTATATAGTAAGCGTGGAATTTTATGTATTAATGACAATATGTATTCAAGATATGAACAATAAATTTTTATTCAACTCGGGAAAAACAGTACGTTATATCTTAATACACAGTTTTTATAAGTAAAAATGTCTTTTAAAATAAAACTTTTATAAGATATTCTTAAAACTGCATGTACAGTGAACTTTTGTCTATATATGCACTAAATAAATTTTGTACATTCTAGAAAATATGTCTTCCAAAAGATACTAAAACACAAATAGTGAAGTAGCATAAAATATGAAAAAAATATATACAAAGCCTTTAAGGCTAAAATGTAATGCTAGCATGGTATTTTGTCATATAAAATGAAATGAATAATTTGTATCTTAAAGACATTATCTTTACTTTACGCAATATAAAATCTTTTTAAATACTAGTTTAATTTCAAAGGATGCCTTATTTAAATTTTGATACTACAGCACTTGTTCATTTTATTCTCCTCTTCTGTAAGTCATGCCATGTGGTAGACGTGTTTTTACAAAAATACATTACTTATTCATTAGATATATCAACTCTGTTTTATAAGTCATTTAAAATGCATGCAATGAAGATTTAAACAATCTAATGGCTACATCCAAAGTATTAGTACATCGTATAGCATAAAAACATTGCCCTATTAAAGAAATGAAAAAATTTTGAATACCTTATTTTTAAGAGAAAAAATTTATTTCAGATCTTTAAAAAATCTTATAAATCTTATAAATCTTATAAAAAAATAAAATTAATAAAAAAGAAGAAAAAAAATCTGAAGTTGGAATGAAAAATCAAAGCAATATTTTAATCCAGTATAGAAATATTGAGCTTTAAAACTGCTTTAAATGTCCAAATGCAATTATTTTACCTTAAACATTAAAAAAAGCCAGGTTTATTTTTTTAAAGAATTATTAATTATTTGTTAGAAATCATTAATAACTCATTCAAAATATTGGGTTAAATCTGAATAATGTTATTTTATTTATATAAAATTATAGAGACAATCTCATTTTAAACTATGATGGAAAATAATTTTCATTAACTTTAAAAATACAGCAAGCCATATTATGATATTTCTTGAAATTTTTAAGAGGCTTTTGACAGTTAATTAACTATTAAAAATGTTCCATTTCTTTTTTTTTTCACTATCCCTTTTCTTGCCACACTACCTTTCTTTATGTCTCATTAAATATATGTATGCTTCCTTACTTTTCTGAAAAACGTTTCATTAATTCTCTACCTGTTCAGTTACTTCGCTTAAGAATTATTAATTTCTTCTGTACTCATGTGTATAATAGACGTACAATTCTTATTAATATAAAATATTATAGCGAGTGAAGGCCGTGATACGATCCTGCGACGATAGCACCAGTAGCCGAGTAACATGACCATAATACAAAAGTCGACTTCGGTATCGTAAATGTTAGCTGGCTAATAAGGCTAACGTTACAGCATTCTCCCACCAGTGAGTCGGCAAAGAAGAGAACAATTTTGCATTGCTCGAAGCCTTTGGCGACTTGCTGCTTGCTTGTCAAGTGAGTCTGACGATTTTGCTGCGGGTAGATGGCGCCATGACCGTTGCTGAAGATTGAGTTGTCAAGGTCACCAATGTAATGATTGAAGGTCGCTATACGAACCCGCTACGCTAGGGCTAGTAGTCGAGTAACTTGAGAATAATATAAAAGTCGACTTCGGCATCATAGATGTAATCTAGCTTAAAGACTAACGTTACAACAAATCTCTTCGACATTGTTAGATATACTGACTGACGTAGAACCTTGCGAAGATATAAAAATAATACAGTGCAATAACTTCTATTACTTAAAATAGCATGAATGTAGTTTTTAATACGCCTTTGATTGCCCAAGAATATAAAATATTAAAAAAATGAAATATCAAACATAGTCCAAGCCTTCCAACCATATTTCTTCTAAAAATCCAAATTCTGCTTTAAAGTTTCTTGAGAAATGCAGAAAATATACTGCATGTATCAGTAAGATTTGAGTCAAGAATTTGGTTATGATAATATTTTGTAGATAATTGTCTAACAATTACTTCAGAAGTTAGGTGTTTAAATATCCCATATATTCAAAGAAAAACAGTGAGAAATTATACTTTTCTTGCATTCTTAGACTACTGAATAAAGTAATGATAAATTTATTTTTATCCAAAATATAAAAATTTCAAAATTACAAATTTTTTAATTTTTTTATCAAATATTTATTATGTTGTTGTTGTTTCTTATGGCACTTGTCAGGGAAAACTTTGCTGAGGTTGTCAGTGATTTAAGCCTAATCATGGTTTCTTGATTTCTAGTAGTACCAACTAGGGCTTAGGATACGACTTTTGCAAGTCATTCATCATATCGGCCTGCTCAGCTCCTTTTCACGGGGGGGGGGGCACATTCACTGTCCTTACAGATAAAACACAGAAAAACCATGCCCGAACCGGGAATGGAAACCAAAACACCCAGTTAACAGGGAAGGCGCTCTACCCCATGCCAGGACGTCGACACGATTTATTATAAACTAGCCGCCTTTGGCGACCAGTCGGTTCGCCAATATTAATGCCGACTAAAGGGTTAAATCATTTTTTCTATAACTTGGTCTCATAATAAGCTTTTCAGCATAATATTTTTAAGCTTCAAATTTCGATAGTCATATAATTCACTTATACAATTATGTAGGCCTTAAGCAGTCCTATCTTTGAAGTCCGCATGTCTCTCTGATATTCTAACAGTGCATGTAAATTTTAGTTTTATATTAAAGTGGAAATGATGAAACTTCAATTAATATAAAGACCTCTTTACTCAATCTAAGCGTGTCTTTAAATAAAACTAAGAACTGAAAGCAGAATAGTGCGACATTGAAGTTTTATGTTCAATACAGAAATTGAGACATTATAATTTTTTAAATAATTTATAAGATCTCAAGGAATTATTCAGCAAAAATTTCACAGATTAAATGAAACGTTCCGTTTTTAATTTTATTTTTAGATGTATATAAATGCTCTCAATAATATTTTTTTAGGTTTATAAATATATATAAAAAAATTATGGTTTAAATTCCTTTGGTCTTAAAGATTCATATTTGTAAAATATTCTTAATATTTCAACTTCGAAATAAATAAATAAGCATTTCTATCTTCTTCAAATCTGGTTGATTTATTCAGTTCTGAATATTGCAAGTTTAGAACAATCATCATTATCGTAATCCAGACCAACTATTCTAGAGTAACTCTGATTGGCTTCTATGATATCTTGATAAAGTAATCAAAAATCGACAGTTTATATCGAGCAGTTATGTTGAAATTTTCATAGATCGATCAGCTTTGATGATTGATTTAGTTGATTGGAATGCCACTTTTTTATTTAAGGGCTTATTGTCTCAAGAATATTTTGTTAAATATGATTCACAGAGCAGATGATGCATATGTAAAAATTTAATTTATCAACATTTTTTCCATAAATCTATAATTACAGTCAGTCACAAAAGTCTACGTACACACAGTGATTTTCTCATGTATTGCACAAAACTCGTAATTTCGAAAATTCAACTTTATTTTCGTAATTATTTATAATAATAACTCAGGTAAAAGAAATGAAATTATCAACAAACTTGTTAAAACAGCGAAAATAACGAAAAGTTTAAATTATGTGGTCACGAAAGTCTGCTTACAGAGACAGGAAACTGAAATTTGGAACAATGGATAAATATAAATAAGCCGTTAATACTTGGTAGGCCCTCCCTTTGAAGTAATGACTGCACGTATTCGGTTCGGTTGAATTCACCAGGTTCTTCGTTGTCTCAGGTGAAATTTGGGACCAAGCCAGCTGCATAGCCTTCCTTAGGGTTTTCACGCTGGTTATGGTTTGTTGTCGAATTTTTCTGTCGATTTCCTCCCAAATGTGTTCGATAGGATTAAGGTCTGGTGACTGTGGAGGTGAATGCAACTACTGGGGCGATTTGTAGAGCAGCCATTCCTTAATAATCTTTGCTGTGTGCTTGGGATCATTGTCTTGTTGAAAGACAAAGTCGTTTCCAAGTCCCAATTTTCTGGCTGATTCAAGTAGGTTGCCTTGCAAAATATTCAAGTATCCAAAACGATCCATAGTACCAGTGATGAAAGCCAGATTGCCGACTCCAGCTGCTGCCATGGCACCCCAAACCATCACACTACTTCCACCATGTTTCACTGTTGGAGTCAAATTCTCTGGGTTCATTTCCGTGTTCTTTTTCCGCCAAACTTTTCTACGGCCGTCACTTCCAAAAACGTTGAACTTGCTCTCGTCAGTGAACACATCTGTTTTCCAAAACTCAAAATCCTTGTCAATATGTGCAGAAGCAAAGGCAAGTCTTTTCTGTTGGTTCACATATGATATGAAGGGTTTCCTTCTGGGAACTCTGCCGTTGTAGCCGGCTGATCCAAGAATTCTACGAATATTTTCTGGGTGTACCTCCTTTCCACTTGCTGTTGCAATTTGATCCGCTAATTTTGGAGCACTAATTTTTGGATTTTTCTTGACTTTTCTTACTATGGCTCTTGTTTCTCGATTATTGAGCTTTCTTGGACGACCACATCGATATTTGCTGAGCACGTTTCCACGCTTAACAAAATTTCTGTAGATTGTTTGCACAGTCGACCTACTTTTTTTTTACAATTTTGGCGATTTCGGCGTAAGATTTCTTTTCACATTTCAATTTTACTATCAAATTTCGAACTTCTAAGGATTTTGCCTTCCCCTGGCTCATTTTAAGCATTTCGGTATTGTAAAATCTCAGGAAATGAGTTTTCAGATGGCTAACGACACGTGCCACCTCAACCTTAAGTAAGCTTTTACAAAACTTGATATACGAATTTTCACCTCTCAGCCAATCAAGTGTATGCAGACTTTTGTGACGCGCTAATATTTACATATTGACAAACTTTCCCAGTAAATGCTAATTTTAAACTTATTTTTTTATTTAAATCACAATTTTTAGTGAAAAGTGAAAGATTGTTAGGATTTCCCAAATTGAAATATAATCAATTTTTGAAATAAGCCCATTTTTAAGGGTGTATTTAGACTTTTATGACTGACTGTATATATTTCACTTGGACCAATTGCTAAGAGATTTATGTCTCTCCCCAAAAAAATTAAGAAATTAGATGTTGGGCTCCGATTACAGAAGATGCCTTGTAGATGTTAAGGCATATTTGCCTTAAATAAAATTGTTTAATTTGATTAATAATATATGTATAGCAAAATAGCATAGAAAACGTTTCCATCCATTTATTTTCCAAAAATATCATGTTTCATTTTATACAGAAACGTGCTGAAAATGGCATTTTTATATGTTTAATTTGGAATGATAGTTGATTTATTTTTTCTCGTGAGAGAACATGATATTTTTTTGGTAGAAAGTTTTGGTGTCTCAAAAATATGCGGGTAAAAATCGTTTTATATGCTTTTACAAATTTTGCCATGTTAATTATTGCGTATGCTTATTTGAAAGAAGATACGTTTTCAAATAGCTGACCTACTTTTAACAGTATAGCTTTAATATTACCTTACCTCGTTGAAAGAAGATGCGTTTTTATTTCGCATGATTTATTAAAATGCGGAGATAAATTACAATCACGAAGGCGAATTCTTTGATTTTCACAAAATATCTTCTTCACATAAGTAAAAGTAACAATTCAAAACATGTCTTATTGTTTCAAAAATTAAAAAAAAAGAATGCAAAAATATTTTACTACTACTGATTATCAATTGCTTTTTGTTCGTCGTTTCTTTAAAATGACGTCATTTTCAAAGTTCGTTTAAGATTTCTTGCTTTTAAATAATCAATCTCGCTCACAAAAGATTATCGTTTGGTGCTTTTCTAAAAATTCTTTTTCAGTTTTAAATGTCGCACTTTTGTTATATATTTTTACTTTTTAATTTTATTTACTTTAATTCTTTAATGGAATTATTAATTTTGATATTGCAAACGATCTAGAAAAATTTTTTCTTGCATTTATTGTTTAAAAAATATCACATTTCCTATTTGTTTCATTTTATATAATCACATGAGGAAAATTGAATTTTTCTGTTTTATTTTTGGTAGTAATTAACTTTTTTAAAAATAAGAACTTCTGAAAATGTGTTGGCAACATTTTATTAAAAGCTGATTTTTTTTTTGAGATCCTCGAGAAGATAAAATTTTATTTTTATTTTATTTTTGCGGAATAAATTATTGAAAAAAAACGATTAAATTAAATGTTTAAAAATTCATTAAAAATGGAGTTTTAATTCGTATGTCAAGACATTAGTATCATTGAAAAGCTAATTTTTGAGCTTTAACGTGATGTAAAAACCAATTTTGTGCTGTTATATTTTCAGAAGTTATAGTGAAAACACGCCAAAATTTGGCTTCTTTTTTAATCAATTAAATTTTTAATTAAAAATTCAAAAAAGGGCTCCGAGGTGCATATTTCCGGCACCCAAGGTATACATATACCAAATTTGGTAGCTGTAGGTCGAACGGTCTGGCCTGTACAGCGACAACACACACACATTGTGCTTTATTATAAGTAAAGATAAAGATATGGTTTTAAATAGGTGGGAAATCTTATAATTGTATGTTATGTATCTGCGAACTTTTCTTGTCTTAATCCTTAAGAAAATATTAAGAGATCATTACGTAATTGGAGCCTAAATTGTTGGTAGAGTTATTGGGGAAGTTGGGGAATTGTTGGTAGAGTTATTGGGATCTAATATTATATATCACGGAGTAAAGCATAACTTCATTCAATTTCCCCAATTTAACGCTCGGCCATGATTATAGTGTAATGCCACCTCAATTGTATATTGGTTTTGATCTACTCTACGATAACCCGCCTTCTCAAAAGGGTGTAAAATCTTGAATGTCGCTGAGGAAAAAGTCATTATTTAGTCATTGAAATATTGTATAATCATCTCTAAAATATGGATGGTGATTATGGTATTGATTATAGTTCATAAGTCAGAAGAAATATATATTTAATTTAATAGCAATTAAATAGTATCTGGATTCAAGAGGCTAAACTAACAATTGCGTATATAAAATCGCAGTACTCATAAGCTTAAAAATAATATCACAAAATTTTCAAAAGTTGGAGATATAGTATGCAGTACAGCAATATTGTACAAAGTTCCAATACCTAAAATACCATATGAATTCATTAATACAAAGTGAGTAATTAGAGAATGACATAAATACAAAGTAAAAATACAAAACACAAATGACAAAGACATAAAAACTAGAAGAAAGACACAACTAGAATGGTTGTTTTTGTTACTTATGCCACTTGCCTATGGGCAAGCTCGCCACTGATACAGCAGCAGATTTAAGCCGAAAGGAGCGTCTCTTGTTTTTGAAGTAGAGCCAACTAGGGCCAAGAGTACGACTTAAGATACACACTCATCCCTTTCGCTTACGTGGTCCCTTTTCACAGGGGGACGCAGTAACACATCTCATAGATAGCACACAAAAGAGCAACCAGGCCAGAAACCGGTACTCCTAGAAAAAGAGGAAGAGGTGCTACCTCTGTGACAGAAAGCCACAGAGGTAGCCTGCACTAGAAAGGTAAATCATGAATATATCAAAGATATAATGCAGAAGCGTACAAATATTTTTAACTGCAATCCTGTATAAAAATCGCCAACAATTAGAAGCTGTGCCAGAGTAATTACATATATGAAGCATCAATTGAAATAAGAATTACTAACAACCCACCATACACCTCAAATGTATATTCTCAACTAGCGACCTACAAACGTATATTTACAGCTTTCATAATGTCCATTATTTTGTACAAGCATTTTCCCCCTGGCTATATACCACGTTTAAATTGAATATATTTTCAGGGAAACTATTAATTTTTTTAACTTCTTTGATTTCGTCTGTAAATGACTTATTACTAGCATCCGTTTAAGTTTAGTTAAGTTGAATTTACCGTTCAATGGCACAAAAGCCATTTTTGGCCAAGCCACATTCTCAAGTTTAAAATATTTGTATTAATTTATAATCAAATCAAGGTATGAAATGATTACAAAATCCAAATGTCTAAATGTTTAAATCTATGAGTTATGAAAAAGCATAACAATGATGTAAGGTATGGTACTGTGGTAAAAAGTGAGATTAATATTTATATATGATTATAAAAACCAATATATTTTTTTAAAAATAGACATGCGGGGTTTTCGACAACAACTCGTCCAACTTAAGGTGGGACCTCTGAAAACATGCAAGATGGTGGATAGAAAATCATGGGCACTCCACAAGAAAATGTAAAGCATAGAGCTGTTACACACTGAGCAGAATGGTGCTTTGTTTCCTATCAACAAACGTCGGTGGGTGAATCGAGTGTGCCCAATTCTCAACCTAGCAAAAATTATAGCATCTGTTCAAAACTGAATAAAACTGCATGTATTTATCTCAAACAATACGGAAAATTTTAATAATTTCTGCATAATAATCCTTATCATGGTCTAATAAAAATTAGTTATAAATTCTTATTGGCAAATTTTTATACTTGAAGAACTGTATATTGCAAAATAGGAAAAAGAGAAATAAAGTTTAAGTTCTAAGAATGAGATGATAAACATAAATAATCTCTCGAATATTTTATGGAAGCAGCTTGCTTCCTATTTTGAAGAAAAAGAGTTTATGAGAAGAAATAGATAGAGTCACCAGCTGTTGCTATGTGGGTTATTTTACATTTTGTGTAGCGATACTGAAATGGAAGTTTATTTTTTTTTTTACCGGGCATAGTAAACTGCTAATACAGTGTAGATAATCCTTAAATTTTGTCTTATTCTGTTCAATTTTTTTTCCCGTATTCTTAATTCATCTGAAAACTGAAGTAAATATTTAAGTCAGTCAAAGAATACTGTTCAAAATTGTTTGTATAAAAACTTTATTTTGATGTTTTGTTATTGTTGAAGGAATAAGTTTTGTAAATATACATCTTCATCTAATTCTAAAATACTTTTTCTTTCTTGCTACGATAAAAAGAATGTTAAGTTAATTTTCAAATACTTTGAGGTCGATTTTTTTTTTGAATTTTATATGAAATAACCAGAAATTTCATTGTCTTTATTGATTCAAAGTGGTAAAATCGATTTAGATAGATCGTATGTTTCATTAATTTTTAAAATGTTATATTTTCAATTATTTTTATTACATTAAAATTATTTTTAAATTAAAAATTCTTGTAATAAAATTTATGCAGTTATTTAGATGTCTGCTTTAATATTTTTAAAGATTTCTTTAAATATTTTTAAACAGTTTACAAAATAAAAAGCTAACTAGCTAGAGAAAAATTCAATTTCAAATATTCCAGCAATGAAAGAAGAAAATTGCTAACAAGTTCTTCCAGTATTAAGATGTATTTTAATGCTAAAATAAATAAAATGAGAGTAAACAGATGAATTCTTTCAAAAATAGTTTCATTTTTGAACTTCTATTGTATCAATAAATCGATAAGAGTTAAAATTCCTAATATTTATAAATTATTTTAAATTACTGTTTAAAAGATTTAAAACAAAAAATATTTCTTTAAGAAAAAAGAAAAGAAAAAAAATTATTTAAATTGTATTTTGAATAGTTAGGCTGCATTATTTACTCAGAAGCCATTAAATCAAATTTTGGAAAATTTCCTATTGAAATTTCTATAGTCTAGATAGATTACTTTGAAAAAGATATTATTCAAGTATTTTATTATTCCTTTTGTTTTTTGTACTAAAATTAGTTTTGGCATTTCAACAGATGTTTGAAAAATCTAAATAGAACTTCCGTTGAGTATGTGCCATAAATTGAAAACAGCTTGAAATATTAATTTAAAAATCGAAATAAGAGTTTGAGAAAATATGAATATGAGTAGAAGACTATAATTCTTTGATCTAATTTGGTCTCATATTTTATCAGATTTAACATTTCTAATAGGGTCAGTTTGAATATAATTTGTTCTTTTTTGGTCTTATTTTTAGCTGAAACTCGCTAAATTATATTCTATTTTACTTGATAAGTTTGTTGGTTTTTAATTTTAGCTAAAATTCACTGAATTATATTCTATTTTACTTCATAAGCTTGTTGGTTTTTATTTTTAACTAAAATTCGCTGAATTATATTCTTTTTTTTACTTGATAAGTTTGTTGGTTTTATCGCATTTCATTTGGGTGAGCTTCTCTATTAATAAAGCACACACCACAAGTCACTCGCACACAATCCCACGTAATGAAAGGTGAAAAAATTTGGTGAATTAACTCAGGAGTTTAGCTTCTCCAAACGGGATTTTGTGGCCTTTACGAATTAATACAGTTAAAGAAACTATTAATTAACTATTATTAATTTGGATTAAAATTTTGAAAATAAATTCAATATTAGAATTTAATAAATAGATATAAAAGTATGGTGTTTACTTTCTTTTTCTTATAAACAAATAGATAAAAAAATACACAAGAGAAATAATCTAGAGCGAATGAGCTAATAGAATTCTCGAGATACTTTCTTTTATTCTAAAATATTTTCTAAGATTTTGTGAATATTTTCTAAAACCTCCATATAATTTGATAATTTGTTAGTAGAATCTACGGATCAACTGCTATAGCAGTGGACTGTGTTTGGAGCTGTTAGAGGCTGTTTCAATGTTGCGGCCAGAGATACTTCTTTTATATTAAGTCAGTTACATAGCTTATGATTCATAATGAGATGAGCAACTCTTTGTCCATAATTTCCCAAGGGTTTCTTCCGAGAGAGGCACGTTCTTACCTCATTAATATTTACTCTTCTAATTTTCTCGCTATTTTTTTTGTTCTTTAAGATAATAGAGTTTACATAAAGGTAAGTTCTATGCAAACAATATTTCTTTCAAAAAGTTTTTAGTATTTTGTTAAGTGAGATTTTATTTTATGACCAGATCATAAATTCATATACCTGGAAAGAAAAATTTTGATATTCATAAAAAGCTGAAAATTCCATAAAGAAGTTTTGTATATTTTTTTTCTAAATGTGATTTTGATTTATTAATTCTTTCAGTTACAGTAATTAATTTATAGATAACCTATGTAGTAAAATATGCTTTAAAAGATGGTGCTTGTTGAATTAAGAAGTATCATTTAAAATGTCTGTTCTTGGCAATTTAAATAAAAAAAAATGTGTCTCAGCATACATTATGTATCTGTATTCTTCCACATATAACTTCTTCACTTCAATAACTGGATCGACTCTAATGTAATAATTTAGCCCATTTATTATACAAAGTATCCCAGAAAGACCGAATAAATTATTCACAGTCAGAATCATTGTTTGGAAGACATGAAAAAGACCCAGAGAATTGCACCTCTACGACTAATCGTTTCCGAGAAAATGCATAACGTTCTATCCGGTTTATGAAAAAAATATTTATTCGGCCGATGGATTGGGCTTCGGGGTATTGTTTCATGGCCAGAACAATCTCCAGATCTGACCCCTTTAGATTTCTTCCTATCGTGGCATGTAAAGGAATTGGTTTACCGAGACTCAGTTACTTCATAAATGTATTTGGTCCATTTATCTCTAATGTGCGTTTATTTTTGTCGACACTGCGATGCCAGAATGTGTACAGTCAACCAATGAACGACGCGCACATGCACGCATTCATGTGTGTGTGTGTGTGTGTGTGTGTGTGTGTGTGTGTGTGTGTGTGTGTGTGTGTGTGTGTGTGTGTGTGGATATGATTTTATACATTTTGTCTCGCATTTTTCTCGAAAACTATGGGTCATAGAGGTGCAGTTCTTGTCGGATTTTGTATATATTCCAAACAACGAATTAGGCTGCGCAGAAATTATCTGGTCTTGCTGGAACACCCTGCATAAGACGAAAAGAAGTATATCATCAGGTTTTCAAAACACAAAAATTAATTAAATACTCAGTTAATTATAAACAAAAAAAACTTTTTTATCTTTTTTTTAATTGATCAGCTTTTTTTAAAAAAATTCTTTATAATTTTAATTTGCCTTTAGGCTACACTTTTAATGATTCAAACAAGGGGCTTAATCATTTTTAAATAAGGGTGAATCGATGAAGATACGTCTATCTTACCTCCTGCATTAGTGAACAAAATTTAAATAATAGTAAAATAAATATATGTTGTAAAATTTGCCTTTTGGTGTATTATAAAAATTGTTTGCTTCAACTGATATTTTAATTTTAACTAAAAAATTAACTTAAATAGGTGATGGTTTAGTATTTAACGATATTCTTAGTAAAACAAATTTTTACATTAAAATGTTTCACATAAATGTATGTTAATTAAGAGTACATTGGAATATATAAAATAGTATTAACTAAAAACAGGATGGTTGCAGAAGTTCGTTTTTCTTTACGAAAACAATAAGACTCACTTTATATGCGAAAATAGTTTTTTTTCTGTGACAAAAACCAATTGAATATGCCAATGAAAAGTTTAAGATCAAAAATATTTCACATTGATATGTTATTTACTTTTGATACGTGTAATAAAATAAGGTTTTTTATATAATCTTTTACGACATGATGTCGCATTTATTTATTCCAATTTCATTTACAATACACTTATTTATGAATTTTCATTAGTAAATTAAATAAAACCTTCTATTTAGAATCATTTTTAAACTCTTATGACTCTGATATATACTTTAACCTCCATCAGGAGTGATTAGTGCCTCATCAGATTTTATGCTGGCTTTGCATCTAATATAGATTATTTTTTATTCTTTACTTAAAACATTCTATCTTAAAGTAATGTAAAATAATATGCAATCTGATGATATATGGCATTTACAATTGCATTGACAATATTGAATTACTTCTGTTTGATGTAAAAGTTTTTAAGTTTTATTTGTTTTGCTTTTTATATTTCATCTTCGACTTATTTTTAAGTTAGATAAAAATAATTTTTGAAAAGGTTTTAAAGAACTTCCTGAAGTTCTAAATTTTGAAAACTACTTATGATGAAATGTGTCTTATGACAATACAGTATTATGTTCGTTGGTGAATTATTAACTGATTAATTGATTTGATCAAGTTTGTACAAAAAGCCACTAATGCTGAAAAGTTGGTAAAAATTTATTACATATTAATCATAATTATAAATTGTGAATTATGTAAATCATAAAGAAAATATAAATAATAAATATAAAAAATGGTTTTGTAAAAAACCGTTTTATTAATGTTTTTGAGTGTTTTGAGTAATGTTTTTGAGAATAAGTTTTTAAATAAAATATATGGAGACCTCTTGAAATTCGAATCACTGAAAACAATATAATGAAAAATTATGCTATAAGAAATATATAAAAGAAGTTCTTAATTAATAATTGATATCGAATATATTTCCAATTGATTTCCTTAATAACTCATATATTCTTAATTTTTATTTAAATTTAAAAATGTTTCAAAGAAAAAACATGCACATTAGTATACGAATACAAATGTTCTGAAACTATTTTATTTTTATTTTTAATGTGATTTTCAGCTAACCGCAACGGCACATAACAAATTCTCCTTTCGTCAGAAATACGTAGACTGTTCTTTATCGTAAGTTAATAATGATCCTATATCAATAAAATTGTTATTATAAAGAAGCATAATAATAATGCAATGCTAGTAAAAGCAGGTAAAAATTTTGTTTGGCTGTAAATCTCGGAGAAAGCAAAACCTCCTAACTAAAAGATGATGTTCTCACATGATAAAAACAATCAATTTCGCCAATGATAAATACTGCCCAAGAATGATAACAGTGAAACAGTTTCCAACTATTATTTCCATATCCTACTCTAAATCTAATATCAATTTTTTTAAATGACACTTAAAAAATAACCTTATTCTTTATTGAATAACTTTGTGAAAAGATAAGAAAAATTAGCTTCTTTACGTTTATGCTTTCTAACGCTACCGTAATTTAGAGGTAATAAAATTAATCATTGTAAACAAGAACAAAAATATTTAGAAAGAAGGAAAAAAAAGGCTTACTAAATATTTTTTGTTTTGTTTTGAAGTTATTTCATTCGGCGATCTCTTTGAATGAAAGATCAAAGGCTAACAACTTCTTATTTAGGATTTTTTTTCGTTAATTAATAATTAAATAATATTTAATTAATAAAACTATTAAGAATTTAAAAAAGACAAAATTCTAAAGAAGAAATTTCTATTGTTCAAAATTGCATGCTAAAATTAAATCTTTTGCTATAAGGTGCAAAATTCCCATAATTAAATTTACTAAAAAAATTCTAAGATCATGTAAACAAATTATCTGAAGAAGTTTGAAAATTAATTAAGTGTGCTTGTTTGTCTTTTTAGAAAATAAGAAGTTTAAATATTTCGTAATAAAATACATAAATTTACTGAAAACTAACTCAGTGCTAATTTTGTATGCAAATTTAACTCATAAAGGCCAAATTCAATAAATTACATCAATTTGTTTCATGAATTATAATTATTTTTATTTAAAAAAAAGAGTTTATTTCATTTTGGAAAGTGATAATTCTTTGTAAATTCAAAAATTCGTGCTAAACCAATTTTTTTTTTCAAATTGAATGCTTTTATGATTTCTCAATAAGAAGAGACATTGGATATTGTAAAACTATATGCATGATTATTTTGAAATTCGTAATATTATTCAGAAATGCACATTATTTAAAAATTTGTTTTGTAGTGCATATTGTGAAATGCATACTGTAGAGAAAATGCAAAATACACATTTTACTACTGAAGTGTGATCTCAAGCCATGAAAAAATAAAAAAGGATTAAATGTAGCGGCACTGATTAAGCTGAACCCCAGCTAAAATTTTATATGGTAATTTAATAAAAAAATCTTATATCCATTGTTGCTACTAATGGCACTTCCCATTGACAAGCGCGCTGATGCTCCAGAGATTTTAAGCCGAAATAAGTGTCTCTTGTTTGAAGTAGTGCCAACTGTGGCCAATAATACGACCTTAGCTACACACTCACCACATTCGCTTGCACAGCTCTTTTTTACTGAGGGGGGGGGGGTCAGCTTACAGATAGAACACAGAACAAGCATGAACTAACCGGCCCTCGAACCAAAGATACCCAAATCACGAGGAAGGCACAATACTTCTATGACAGGAGACAAGCATCTTATATATATCCTGTATTTTTTTAAAATTTATTTGAAATTTTTCAATTCATATATTTGAACGCTATTCCGTGGGAAACATTTCCTAGGACATGATGCTAATTTTTTTGAAAATATTAACTCACTATATATAAATTTCCATGCACCATCATAATAGTTAATATCTATTTTGCGAAATCCCAAATAGTATAAACAAATTAAAATACTTAATATCTTATCGATTTAAAAAGAAAATGTATGCTATTGTTTTAATAATAACTTATGACTAAGGAAAATTGTCAAATAGAATTTTAGTGAGAACCACGGAAGGCTACTTCTCCAAACCTTAAAGTACTCGCACATATCAGAATGAACTGCAAATCACGAAAGCATTGGCACTAACTGAGGTTGAATTCTGCTGAACATCACTGGACATGATACAATCTTCCCGTGAGAGGCACTTCACGTCATCGGCGAAAAGTAGCCAATTCCAAAACCTTTTTGTGCCCATTAGAGCGGCGAAAACCAACCAGCATACCGGATGCTTCTCATCTCTATTTTTTAAACCTTCCCAGCGAAGAGTGTTTGGTGAGAAGTTCAATAAGCTAGATAATGCATAATAATATTTTACACAAAAAATACGAAACACCGCTACAGTTGAAGAAAACAAAAATGATTTTCAGAAATTAACAATATACCCACATGCATCAATTCGATATTAAACAGTAGTTACAGCATATTGACACTCTAATAACAGCTAATGAGTACATCTTGTTATCGATACTTCCAAGAAAAGGATAGATATCATGTTTGAGCAAGTACCTTCACTTATATAATCTCCATGAAAGACAGCCAGCTTTCTGGCACAGAGGCAGAACGTCTTCCTTGTGTTCTGGGAATCCCGGATTCGAGCATGGTTCTTCTATTTGCTAACTGTGAGATGTGTGACTGTGCCCCCCTGTAAAAAGAGGCCGATCAAGCAAATGAGGTGAGAGTGTAGTTAAGTCGTATTATTGGCCAGAAGTTGCACCAGTCGTAGTTGGTGCTACTTCAAAAACAAGAGACGTTCCTTTCGGCTTAAATCTGCTGCTGTATCAGCGGGGGGGGGGTTGTCCAAGGCAAATGTCATAAGTAACAACAACAACCATGACAGACAATAGAATCATAGACAGAAATCATATACTGTCATCTGTTAATTTTTCATTCCATTTCTATCCTCCCAGAGAAGAATGTTTGTTAAGATGATCAACAAACTAGATAACACCTAACGAAGCTTTATTCTACAAAAAATTCAAACAACAGTACAAAACACAGTTGAAGTGAACAAAAAGTGGAAATTAATTAGAAATTATTAGTAGAAATTAACGATTCACATTCATACAAAAATTCGATATTAATATTCGATTCGATATTCTTAATGTTGCTCAGAATGCAATTAATGAATTCCTTCCTTTGTCAAGATTTCCATTTGAAATAAACTATGCTTCCGCAAGTATCTTTTTTTTTCATTATTTCCATGGCAAGCTCTAGAATATTCTAGAAAGCCATACCAGATTCTCTGACCCATCCCCGAAATCACATGACCATAAATCCCATAAAGCTGAGTAACTGAATCACGACAAAAACAACACTGCCAGGAACTGTGGTTGATACGCAATGGCCATCACCACCCAGGGTACAACCTTCCCCGTAGGCAGTATGCCCCGTCATCGATATGAGAAGCCTATCTCCGCCCATTACTTTACACTCCAGGATGGCTAGATCCAACCACCATGCCGGGAGCATTTCATCCACAAATCAGAGATGACCTCCAAGGGGATATTTCAAAGAGAGTTTTTAGGATATCTTCTTAATGAAGATATTTCCACTATTTTTTATTGACAATCATTTAGTATCTATTATAAAAATATGTATAAACATAAATGAATCACTATTTTATATAAACTCCATGTTTCAAATTTCAAACAATTGATACTTTAATCAATCATTAATTAATTAATTAATTAATACAAATATATAATAGTTATATATTGCATTTCTATATAATTAATTCTGACATCAAATGGCTCCGTATGGGTTGCATATTATAATTATACCTGCTGTTCAATCATTTTCTTGTAACATTGAATGGTTTAAAATTTTGTATATCTTATTTCATTTATACACGTAAATTTCTATTTTAATTTCTAACATCAAAATAATAAATAAATTGGCGTATTTTTTACTTCCATTTCATTGAATTATAAACCCATTACATTCACAAAATACAGATTTATACAAAAAAATTCCAATACATGTATTATTAATTTATATTATTTATTAAGCACAACTAAAAACTGATTGGATTTTAGATTTAAAAATATATAATTGAATTAATTAATTTTCTTTAACTATTGCTACATTGGCCAACTATAATAAAAAAAAATGTTTATTTATTTATGTGTATCTTGCGTTATAGTTCAAGAAAGTAGTTTTATAATTAGCTTACAGAATAATCAAATGAAAAACAGGATTAAAGATATTAATCTCTAACCCAGTTTTGGAAATTATCTGCGTTTAAAGATGTTTAAACAATGTTTTGACATTTGTAATTATTTTCTATAGTCCTCCTTCTTGAAGGTATTAAAAAAGAAAGAATAATTTTGATTAAAATTTTGTCGTACTTTTATGAAAGTTTTTCAATATGCGTTTATCCTTTATTAAGGAAAATAAAATCTATTCTTGCTTTAAAGATTTTAATAGTTTTAACCTACTTTGAATTTACTTATTATATATAATCTAAAATATAATGAAGTAACTTTTATATATATTATTTGGTTCTCGTCTTCTTAATTATTATATTTTGTTTATGTCATCATAAGAAAAATAGATTAACTCGTAACTTGAGACATTAATTTCCACTCTCGGCCAGAGACATGGAGTAAAAAGAACTC
>JAOUZG010009324.1:2987148-3000286 GCA_026289955.1 Argiope argentata
AATATTGGAACATTTATTTTAGAATACAATACAATATTGGAACATTGGAGAATACAATGTTGGAACATTTTATTTTAGAATACAATACAATATTGGAACATTGGAGAATACAATATTGGAACATTTATTTTAGAGTACAATACAATATTGGAACATTGGAGAATAGAATATTGGAACATTTATTTTAGAATACAATACAATATTGGAACATTGGAGAATACAATGTTGGAACATTTTATTTTAAGAATATTTTACTATTCTTTTTGAATTATCCAAATTAAAAGTATTTTCGGAGACGTGGAGTAGATAAATCGATAAATAACAACAAAGTTTTTTAAAAGAATAAATTTGTTATGGGCACGTGTTCATTTTTAGACTTTCCTCTACATATCGTTTAAAGAACAATTTGGAGGCACCGAGAAGATTATTATATTCAAGGACATAATACCACGTGATAATCAGAGCTAATTTACAAAGCGGAGTCATTTTGAGTTCCATCTCCAATTGTGGGTTAAGTTGATATTATTTTTATGCTTAGTTACTATCTACAAATTAAATTATGCAAAAATCTTTAAAAATGTTTTATGGAGCAGATTCGACGTACCTAAAGCAACCAAAATTATTACATCGCTACTTTTTAGGTTGTAGCCTTTCATTAAGAAAGGATTTTTTTTAAAAAAAAATTGCATACTTAAATATTAGAAAAGAATGAAAGTTTTAAAATTTTTAATGTATATTCTTCCGATTCCGATTTTTTTAGAAATTTGAATTTGAATTTTTATGAAATAAAAAATAACAGAAATTTTAACGTTTTTCTACTCGATAGCTAAAAATATTATTGCAGAACAATGATTTAAAATTTTGTAATTCTCTTAATATTCAAATAAGACTTTTAAATATATATTTGCAAATTAATTTTCGAATAGATTTTTTTCTGTTTAAAAACTTTTTTTTAAAAATATATTTTAAACCCAGTTTTAGACATTCAATGTTTGAAAAACATTATTTTTTTCATATAGCTTTTCATTGCCTGTTAGTGAAAATCCAATTTTTTTCCCATGCTAAATTCGTTTTAGTATGTAGCATTTTTAATACAAGTTTTGAAATTTTATTGAATTACCAAAGAAATTTGTTAAATTGTGTTTAAATGTATTCATTTTTATCCGATTTGGACTTAGCTGAATTTCAATTTAAAGAAATAAATAAAATAATTTTATTTTATTTTGATGAACAAAATTGTAAAAAAAGAAAACATTGGGGAAACGTATTGCAGAATAATTATATTATTATTAATAATAATTTAAAAAAAGGTATGAGCTAATAAAATTGAATTAAGTATATATAGTCAAAATTTTATAGGCAAAAATTAGTTTAAGCTATAGGAAATATTTCATAGAAATTTGTTTTAAATAGTAATTCTGACAAACTAAATGATTATCTGAATCAATTAGTATAAAAAAACACGTATCTGTTTAAGGTCAGAATATTAGCACATTTCCAAACCTGTGTTTCAAAACACATTCACCACAAAAAAAACTAAACACGCACTTCATTATAGTGTAATTTTTAGATACTATGGCCTCCTGGATTTTAAGCTTAATAATAGGAGTTAATTAACTTAATCCACAGCACATGGCTGTGAAATTTCTATTTGTTAAAAGCCTGATTTTTCATGTTGAAGCGTGTAAGGTCATTAAAACATTATTTAATCTTCTTAGAAAAATAGATGGGATTTTTATTTTTGTCAGTATGTATTTAGCGCTCTGAATAAAAAAAAAAAGAAGATTTCTGACATGCTATTCTTTACTTTATCATTATCATCACAATTGAAGGCGTTCACTAGATTTCTAATATTTTGTCAAAAATACCATGATTCTCTAGGAATTAGTGGTGCTTGGTAGATAGTATGGCTTTCTTAATTTCAAACTTAATAGTAGTAATTAATTAACTTACTCCACAGCTCAGGCTAATAATATTTCAATATATTATAAGCCTGAATTTTCATGTTGCAACATGCAGAGTGTCATCAACTCCTTATTTAATCTTCTTAGAAAAATAGATGGGATTTCTATGTTTGTCCCTAATGTATTTTCAATTTTACTCTTATTCCATTTTCTTCTAATGGCTCTAAACAATGTCTGTTTTGTCTTCTGATTTTATAATTTTCCCCACTTATTTCGAAACCAATATAATTTGCAAGGTATAAATAAAAGCTCTCAAATTTTAGAATCAAGTTGCCTTAATGCACAGATTTTGCAATACCCTTCCTTATTCTGGAAAATGACAAGAGAAACTTTTTTGTAGATTCTACAAAACCCATTAGGTTAACATGATCAGGCATCTTTTTATAAGCTCATCTTCGAAATAATATGATCAAATTATCCTTCAAGAAATCGCTTGACTGTCACAAATATATATAAAAAACTAAAAACTTGAGAGGCCGAACAAAAGTTAAAATCTGAGTAATGTTAAAATCTGAGTAGAGCCTCTTTTTTTGCCTTCAATTCACAGAATTTCTATTTATAAGCATAAGAAAGAGATATCACATCCAAATTACTTTACTATTGCTTGTTTCTCGAAGTTTAATTTCATGAAAGTATGTACGAATCATCTGACATAAAAAAATTGTTACCGTTGGCAAGATATTCTCAAACAATATTTCGATTTAATCAAATAAAACAAGAGCGGAAATCATCATTCTTTTCTCAGAAATATATTCGTTGGTGAAAATGAACGTGCTAACAATAACTAAATGTTTGAAAAATTAAAAAAATGTAAAATCCTCCCTGAAGGTATCGAAGATCAGAGTTTCAGTCCGGAGGGTAAAGCTTAAATGTAAAAATGAATTAAATTGTAAATGTTGACACCCTTTTCTTGACTCTAGAGGGAGCGAGTAATTAAGCATTTGCTGTGAGGGATGTTAAAACGGAAAAGGAGATTCTTAAGTGCACATTTATTTACTAAAAAGACTGATAAAGGAATAATGAAACAAAAACTACATTTACATCAGTTGATATGACAGGGAGACCCCAAATAAAATTTAATTCTTGTTAATTCTAAAATTTTGCTGTAAATATGACATTTTTTGTTGTATTTTTAAATGGAAATGGTTCTAATAATAGTGTGAAAAGTGTCTATAAAATCTCTTATAAAAGATGTAGTTACTCAAGTGAAATATTAAATGTTAATCATATTCTAATAACCCATAACTTTTATAGGATTTTTTTCTTTATTGATTAGTAAACATAAAGAAAAAATCTTTTGTATACATTTTTATGTTAATTTGGACAATATTTAGACAAGAGACAATTATTTTGCTGTGCTAATAAAATATAATCTTTCTAATAATAATATAAAAAGAATCTTAAATAATTCTGACTTATAAAAGATGAATTTACCCAAGTGTAATCCGAAATATTTATAATCGCTTAATAAGTAGCAATTTTTATAAGAACATTTTTTATTTATTTATAGTTATTTTAATACGAAAGCAGAGATCAAAAAATTACTTTTGTGTTAATTTAGATTATTAACGATTTTCTGTTGTGTTTATAAATTCCAGTGCTTCTAATAAAAAAGAGTAAAAAGAATCTTAAAAAGTTCTAAATATCTTACAAAAGACCTATTCACCCAAGTGCAATCCGGAATACTTATCATATGTTATTAAACTTAATCTTGATAAGATGTTTTTAGATATGTTTGTAATTATTTGTATAAAAAAACCAAAAGTTAAAAATAAATTATTTTTGTGAATTTTTAAAAATTATTTTAGACAATATTCGGCAAAAAAAAAATTTAAACTAAAGCTGTTTTCCAGTACTTGGTGAAATTTAGTATAGCTAAGTTATAAAATATTTAAAAATCTAAAGAACGAGTCTTTCTTCTAACAGAATAAAAACTGAAGCGAAAAAAACAATATTTATATTTGCACTCTCATACAGTCGTATGTTGAATAAAATGTAATAATATAAAATCCCGTAGTAGTTGAAATTTAATATAGCTAAGCTATAAAATATTTAAAAATCTAACGAACGAGTCTTTCTTCTCAAAATTAAAACTGAAGAGAAAAGAAACTATATTAACATGTGATGAGTAAAATGTGTTGACATGAGGCCACAGCTTTAGTCATGGAGAGCGAATGAGCATTAGTGGGTAATTTACAGACTTCAGATTGGCTAACTATTTCCTTGATCAGCATAGCGATCACATTCTATATTCTTGTTTCTTATATATGACTGATAGTAAAACCAATAAAGAGGAATAACTAAAAAATGAAACCTTGATTAGGAAGAACAGATTTGTTGGAAAAAGAAATGGCATTAACGAATCTTTAATAGATGAAAAAGAATCGTATCATATAAGGCTTAATTCTTCTGAATCGTCGTCTCCATAGCATATAAACATGGTTAAGAGATTCATTAAAGCTGTTAATTAGGATAGAAAGAAAGAACTAAAAGGAGTGGTCTCCCTAAACCTTTTTCGCATATTCTCAAACACACTTTTCTCACCAGCAAACGCCTTACATGATATAGATGTATAATGGTTAACTTTTGGAGTGAATGTAACTTTTTTACTAAATTTGTCGTGCCATTCTTGGCGTGTTATTTGGCGATTAATCAGGGAAATTTGTTAAAAGTATAAAAAAACAAAGTTGTGTTTTAGAAATGTGACACAAAACTGCCCATGTAGTCACAAATTCTCAAGCAAAATTTGAAAAATGTAAGGATTTGGGTTTTTGAATGCTTGCGTTTACTTTTTTGTAAGTACAGGAAGATAGATAGTTAATCATTTGACGTATTGGACTCAACATTTCATATGTTTCTATACTATACGATTACTATACTTTCTAAATACTACGTGTAAGAGATAGTAAAAAGTCAAAAATAAAGAAAACAAAATTCTCCAAGTCAGAAAAATTTGTAAACGTATCTCATTTTAAGATTTTCGAAAATAAGAAAGTGTAGCAAACGTGGATCAAATTAATACTACCTGCAAAAAGGATTTTATTTAACCATAAGGTTGAAAGTTAGTTGCTTTAGGTAACATTTTCAATGGCATTAGTTGCAATTTGTTTATAAAGATTCATCGATTATACAGCAATTCAAAATGCTTTCTTGGAATTGTTGACTTGTACGAGAAAAGAAGGTGAACTATTTATTACTTCAGGAGCTAGAGACATTAAAAGACCCATACTAGCATAATCGTAAATTTCCAGTGGAACCCAAAAAATAATAAACACTGTTCATTCAAAAAATATTAGAGCCGATGGGGTATTCAAATGATGGCAAAAGTATGATGTAATCAGCAAAATGAATATGTAAACTCTGTTTATTCACAAAAAGATTAGTGCAGATAAGGCACTCAGATGATGATAAATGTCTGTTGTAGCCAGCAAAAAGAATATGTAAATTCTGTTTATTCAAAAAGTACTAAAGTAGATGGGAATTATATAATGACAAAAACATGTTTGGAGCCGGCAAAAATAATCTACAAATGTTGTTTATTCAAGAATAAGCAAAGTAGACTTGAGATGTGAAATAAACCTAGTTTTTTAATCGTTTTTTTTATTCTTCTCATTTCTAATTTTTGACTAAACTATTATAAATCTGTAAAATTGATTCTGTATTTTAATAATTAAACGAGGAAAAAGATTTTTAAATAAAAATATTTGATAACAATCGAAATGAATTTTAGAAAAATATTTGTTTGTTTTTTTAACTTTTTGCTTAAAACAAACGAACGGATCACAAAAAATATTTTTAAATCAACAGTTTTTGATAATTAGCAGAAATAGGATTTGTTTTTCTTTAAATCTTAAATCATATTCATCGGCATTTTTCATATATCTATTATGAAATTTTTGGTCCTGAATTGTGCTGGTCGTTTCCTATTGATTCTCTGTCTAAAGTTACTAAACTAAAACATCTACTACTGTTAACCCTACTTTAAATTCATACATCAGTATCATGAAAATTATCTTTACCCCTCTCTCCACTTTATTTTAATAATATGAGGCAACGACGAAAAATGTATAAAACACATACTCTTTTACTCAACAAAAATTAACTGGACTATATATTATTGCTTATATATATGAAGTGATTTTATTAGAACCAAAGAAAGTGATGCTTTTCACATTGATTTTTGAGATCTTCCCCAATTGATGTCAGGATCTATAAGCTGAAAGCCAAAAATATATATATTACTTTAAATTTACATTTCGGTTTTAAAAATAATTTTTTGAACCGATATATAATAATTCAAATTAAAACTTTTATTTACTAGGAACAATAAACTGTTTTATAACGCCATAATCCTTTAAAGCAATTACTTTTCTTGTCTTTTCTCTGTGATACAGCAATTAAAATGTCCTTTCCCCTTATTTTTTAATAAATAAATTACTTTTTCAGAAGAACAAATAATTTTCCGTTCCAAAGCCTGTAATTTACTGCTAGCAATTATCTGAAAAATATAAAAACTAGGTTAGACGTAGGAAAGTAAACTTGTAGTTATTAAATAATTTATTAAAGAGGATTCATCAAAAGAAAAAAATACAAGAAAAAAATTGCAGTAAATTTCCGATAATGTATTCTAATATTACTTACATTGAGAAAAATCTCATTAAAATTTGAAGTTTAAAAAACCGAAAGTACTTAAAAGAGACGAGAAACATAAACAAACTCCTAAATTTATGTCAAATATGCCTGCTTAACATGCTATAAGTGACGTTTATGAAGAAGAATAGATAGCTGTAGAAGCCGCGAAAGCGAATTAATTTATGAGTATAAATACAAGCTCATTTTTTTATTGTTATTATGGAACATGGCTTAGGAAAGAAACAGTGTTGATAATCCTCGACTTTAGTTGCTCGTCATTTTATTTTTCAGTAACCTTTTTATTATTTCTAGTTTAAAGGGTTTCTTTTTCTGGGCTCTCTAAATCACTTTTTCTTCACAATATTGTTTAAGATGAAAATTGTTACTATATATTTTATAAATATTGAGGAAATGTTATTCGCAAATAGTCGTCTTACATCAACGGATTGTAAATTTATTCGTAATTCCATAAATAAAGTTAAAAAAAAGTTCCTGATTATATTATATTTTTCAATCATATATTCTTAGGGGATCAAGGACTCTCATTGCTGACAAGTGAGACGAATATGACACTATATTGATAACTCTTTCTTAGTTCCTTGGGAATAAACACTTTCAGTAATGATAGTTTCATTAAATAATAACATAAATATTGTTAAATAATATATATGATTATTTTTTGCAAACAAATTTACATTATTTGACAAATAATATCCGTACACCCAGTGGTATGATTTTAGAGCGTACTAAGGTGCATATTAATATGAAGTTGGTGGTCCTCCTTTTGCATCGATAAAGCCTACAAATGCCTGGGAATACTATTCTATCAGTTTTTGATAGGTGGCTATAGGAATTCACTTCCAGGAGTCCATCAGATCTGCTATCAATGAGGATGACCGATTAGACAGACTAATCTGTGTTCTAATTTGTATCAGGGGTGTTCAATGGGAATTGGATCGGGATTCTGTGAATAGTGCACTTATCCTACTGTGAAGGAAATGGGAAATATTGCAATGGAGTTGAGTGTGCAGCATTTGTTAAAAATTTCCACATTTATCTTAAAGTTCATATTTCCAATCATACAAGCTAACAGACTCAGGACAAACCACGAAAATCACACTCACACCATCATGCTTCCATCAACAAACTTAACAGTTGTCATAATGCAGTCCCTAAAGACACGTTCACCGGACAAAAGCCAGATCCAGACGCGTGCATTCAACTGCCAGACCGTAAAACGTGATTCATCGACCCAAAGAACAGTTTGTCACGTGTCCATAGTCCAATGACGATCAGCTCTGCACCATTGAAATCGATGCTTCACGTTCTGTGGGGAGATGTTGGATTTATGCGTGGCTGCACGATCACGGAATCCTAAATTTTTTTATCTCAACGAACAGACCTGCTGCTAACTCTAACGCCAGATGCACTTTGGAACTCCTGAGAATGTTCCACCAACGAGAGCTTGCAATTTTGTTTCACTATTCCTATAAGAGCTCTGCGGCTGCGTTTAGCATCTTATTTCGGCCCGCCAGTTCATATTTCTGCAATTTCACTGTCTCAGCACTTCCCCTTCGCCATTACCCATTCATTTACAGTGGATTTAGGATTCTGTAGAATATCTCCAACCTCGAAAACTGATTTCCCAGATGGCATCCCACTATGCTGCCATGATCAAACTCACTAAAATTCTTTGATTTATTCATTATCTCACAAATGCATGAATGCAACCTGGCCAACTACTACTAACATTTTTATAGATTTCGATTACGCATCCAATCGTCAATTGCATCACCCGCCAGAACAACTTTTTAAGGCGTATCCGGATACTTTAGGTTAGATAATATATATAGTGCACTTTTATACAATCACTTTTTAAGGGTATCCGGATACTTTTGGTTCGATAGTATAAATAGTGTACTTTGATCTATAACTTTTTCAGGGGTTTCCGGGTACTTTTGGTTAGATTTTATATACAGTGTACTTTTATACTATCACTTTTTAAGGGGTATTCGGATACTTTTGACTAGATAGTACATATAGTGTACCTGATATATATTCCCCTTCCTACAATCTATTGTTATTAGTCTTATTTTGCAGTATGTATAATTTGAAGTGTTACTAACTTTATATAATATATAACTGTTAGGAATAAATCTAATAAGATTACTTATTAAAATTCCCGATTTACTTTACCTTTCAAATAAAAAAATTAAATTTGAATAAGATTACGGCTTTTAAAACAACAGGACTTAAAACCTTTAAAATATTAAATGTTTACAAATGGCTATCTTTGAAAACTATTTTTAAAAAAATATTAAAGTTATTATTATATCTGGAAATAAATCTTTTTAAAAATATGTTATTATTTTGGAATACTTTTCCATCTAAACTATTTTTTAAAGGATTTAGTTCAGGTACTTAACAAAATGAATGATAACACAAATATTTTTTCTTTGATAAATAGTTAAAAGACATAAAGTCTGCAATGAGAGACCACCGTTTTCTCATCATTTATCATAAACTTTATCTGTAACCATTCTACGAGGAATAAAGTATATTTATTATACAAATTTCCTTTTTTCCAATTTGTTTTCATAGTTTTTTAATGAAATTTCTGCAAATTTTTATAAGTGATATTTTATTTTAATTAAATTTTGGACATGTGATGAATGTTAAAGGAATAAAATAAATACGAGTATCAAAAATGGCTAAGAAAACATGTAATTGGAATTTAATAATATGTTTCATAACTATTTAAATAATAGGTTTGATAAAAAGATTCAATAAGTTTACAATTGTGACATTAAAGTTAACAGGAATAATTCGATTATTCTATGGCAAAAAATGTATATCAATGAGATATTTTAATTCAATCAAAAATTAATGAAGTTATTCGTAGTGTCACCAATAATTTTTATATGCATTAAATTTTTATCAGTTATGATGGGCAATTTTTCACTTGTAAAAATATTATGTAAATGTAAGCGGAATGCTTGAGGAAAAAAAAAGTATACGAATAATGCATATTTTCTATTTTCACAATGCATTAAAGCATTCAAATACAATAAGTTTTAAAATAAAATTAATGTTTAAGAGTGTATATTCTTCATTCTTTTATCAAAGAATTGAATTTGACTAATCCATAAAAATAATTGCAATTCTACTCATTGAATTTTTGTCATTAATTTAATCTACATAAAAGTTCTGCAAAAAATGACACAGAGGCCATTTCAAAATGCTTTCCTTCAACTCCTGGAAAGCATTCGAATCTCCTGGAGAAGTAACGATATGTTGTCTGATATAGAGTGGCTATAATTAAACTTCCCCTATAAACAACATCATAGAATGCAAACAGGTTAATCCATCGGAACGAAATATGGTATATATAGGTATACTATAGATGAAATGCTCTCATGGAATTTTGAGAAAAAAAAATTAGTTTTAAAATCTTCACAAGAGGGTGCCTTTTCCAGTTAAGGGATATTTTACTATAACCAGCCTGTACATTATTAGATTTGTCATCAGTCACCAAACTTAATGCCAAAAACTACTTCCAGAAGTTGAATACGTTCAGTTTACAAAATTTGTAACAATATTATAGGCACTTATACAACATATATATGTACTTAATAAGTCTTACCAGACTTTTCTAACCGCCGCGAAAGCACACGGATATATATCAGAAAACTGAATTACTGGCCACGGAACAACCTTTCCCGTAGAAATTACTTCCCGTCATCGATGGGATGAACCTACCCCCACCTATTAGTGTGCCCTCTAGGGTGACGGGATTCAACCACCATCCCGGGAGCATCTGAATATCATTCCGAGGTGCCCTGCCGTGATGTTATATGTACTGATATGTACAGCGTAACAAGTGTCACTTGAATTATTGGAAAAAATTATTAAGACTCAAATCTGTCTTTCAATTTATACCATCGCATATTGTTAACAGATAGGCATCGTTTATAAACAGTTAGTTCCATATTCAAATATTATTGTAATGCTATACATATACTTTTCTAACAGAAAGTATTTTGAATATATTACTTTTATTAAGAGCGAAAACAGATTTAATTATGATGATGAAAGTTATACAGAAATATTTCATCACGTTGGAGAAATTCCAATTTATATGGGAGGGCGTTTTATTGAAAAGTTTAAAAATCTCACATATAATTTCCTGCAGAAAAAAAATCATCATGATACAAATAAATAGGAACCCCATGCGAAGAATCCTTAATAAGAATTTTCAAGAACCTGATGTTGTGGGATTGAATCAGTAAGTACTTAACAAGTACTTCAACAACAAGGAAAGGCATAATTCCAAGTCAACTGGCTATTATGGTCTGGAAAATCTTTTTCTTCTTTCTCTGTATAGATCGGGCTCTTCTGAATGTTGATGGCCTTGATGAAATGACCTGTTCTTTTTCTTATAATTTCCCAAAAGAGCCTTTGGGCAGGTACAATCCCACTGACCAATATTTACGATGCCACTTTCTTTTCTCAATGACCTTGCTTCTTTTTGAAATTTCTTTCGTTTCGAAACTCTAACTGTTCCGTGAATGCTCATTTTGTTGTTCTTTCTGGGAGAATGCTGTTGGTTACGCTGTGCTTTAGTTATTTTAAGTCAAGCAAGCTCATAAACTGAGAGAATTTAATTAGTGTATAAAATCTTTTATTCAGATAATTAATAAAGAATTTCAATAATTTAAATTTTATCTATTTAACTAAAGTATTTTTTCAGAAACATTTGAGTTAAAACTATTGGTGCACATTTAAATTCCATTTAATTTCGTGTCGATTAATTTCCATTAATTACTTCAATTGCATAGAATATCTCTCAATAAAACCATAGAATAACTATAGAATGGTAAAAATTTGTTAACAAATTTAAAGGGGTTGGCAAAAATCATCACATTTAAATGCATCTCAATTAATAGAATCAAAGGATAGAATTTTTTTTTTTTTTACAGCGGAAAAAATTGTATCTCCAAAATTTGTCTTTAGGATAAATGGTTCTCCCAAAATTATATAAATTAGAAAAAGTGACAATGCAATTGCCCTTTTATTTTAAGAAACCAGTATTTAAGTTAGTAGAATGAGTTATTGAAGGAATGTTTTCAAAGATCCAATTAGGACAGATCCAAATTTGCTAACTGAGTCATTTTCATAAAAAAATATATAACGAAATGGAGAAAGCATACACTTTAAGTGACTAGCCTTTCAATGATGGGGATAAATTTGCGGAATAGTTGAGAGGTGGGTATCATTAAGAAACGTCTTGCCAGATGGATGTCAATAACTGCGAAATAAATGATATATTATGTTAATAAATTTGAGCTCTCTGGAAGATGAATGTTCATAAGTGCGAAGAAACTTGAAAATGAATTTAAATAAGAGAAAAATTACTAGATAAGAAAAATTTACATAAAGGCGAAGCAACTGGAAGATGGATGTCAATAAGTAAGAAGCAACTAAAAGATGGGTGTCAATAAATGCGAAGTGGCTAGAAGAAGGATGTCAATAAGAGTGAAACAACTGGAAGAAGGAAAGAAATAACCACAGGATGAATGTCAATAAGTGTGAAACAACTGGAAGATGGATGCCAATAAGAGTAAAATTACTAGATGAAGGAAAGTTACGAGAATGATAAACCATGCTGAAACTCACATCCTCTTCTTAATTACTGGGATTGGTCAACATCGAATATTTTGTGTAGAATAAGACTTGTTTTGGTTAAAACTATTTGCATGTATTTTTATTTTACCGGAGATAATATTTTGAATTACTATTCTGTATGAACGAAAGATTTCAATTAATTATTTGTTATTAATTAATAATAATTTATTTAATATTATATACAATTTTATATATTTGTAACTCTGCTAGTATCTTCAATAAAATATACTCTGCGTCAAAAACAGTTTTAGTATTTCAAGAATTCCAGATATGCTGTTGCTTTTGAAATTCGAATGACATTCTGAATGCCACCTTAATTTCTTCATATTTAGATCTTGCATATATATTCTAATATTCTATAATTTTAAACTGGATTAAAATTAAAGCTCTATTAAATAAGTAAGAAATCCTTTTTTTTTCATTTTTATTAGGTTAAAATGACATAATGTTGCACTCTCTTTAGAATCAACATAAAGTGATTATTAAAGTAATCAATTACAGAATTTGTAAAATAAAAAAGAGTGGGCATATTTTGCATAATTGAGGAAATAATTACCGCAAAAGGATTTTAATTTCAAGAGAAAACGCATTTTCTTGCAAATTTAAAATTAGTTTCGGTGTTTTTTATATTCAGATTTGAAAAAAATCTTTTGATTTTTAGATTTTTTTTCAAAGATTAAAAAATGGAATTAAATTTTATAAATTCATTATCTTTGAGTATTACTATCAGTAATCATTAAGCTAACTACTTATCTTTAAGACCTAATTACGTCATCTTCTAGTATTGACATTACTATCAGTAACTACGTCATCTTCTTTGGCGGAGCCAGCTGCCAATCAAGTAGAAACCACGTGAC
>JAOUZG010009324.1:3006497-3023880 GCA_026289955.1 Argiope argentata
TGTGTGTGTGTGTGTGTGTGTGTGTGTGTGTGTGTGTGCGTCTGCGTCTGCATGCGTGCATAATTAAAATAATTTGTAATTTACCAAATATATGTACATTTTAAAATTAATAAATTAATTTATTAACTGTTTATTCAATTCTAATAATAGCAATATTTAATGAAGAACTTAAGTGAAAATACACATTTATACGAAGAAAATAAAAAATAATTTTGTGTATTCCAAATTTACAAGCATAAATAAAAACTAATCGTATTTTTTAGCTCTTACCATTCACCTATGCAGTGCATTCAGTGAAAAGAATCTTACTTTCGTTCGAATTCAAAAATACAACATACTTCTCATTTTAACCAAAAACACTGTATAGCACACATTTATATTCTGAAAATTCGCTACAGGTTCTTAATGCAATTTCGCTTTGCTCAAAATTTTCAGCTATGTAGCATTCTTGTAGAAGTCATACATCTAAGAAATGTTTATACGTCTGCGTTTCGTAATTATTCAAAGGCTTACATTCAGAAGGAATTTGGATTTGCATTCATTATCGTTAAGAGAAGACGTCGTCGCTATAATATATTACGAAATTCATAATGCGTCTTCTTCTACGATTTATGCATGCGAGACAGAATAAGTATGCGAAAATGAGTTATTTCTAAAAATGTTTCGTATTTACGATAAGATACGCAATTTTGAGAATATGAAAATATTTCATTTAGATTTTTTGCTCGTATCTCTGTAATTTATATTCGTATAGTGTAAATTGCATTATTTAGGTGATTGGTGTAATAATATATAGTATAATTAGAAATGGAAACTATCATTACATTATTTATACTCAAGGTTCAGAGTGCAAACGGGAAAATATATGTTAAAAAATATTGGGGGGGGGTTAATTTGCATAGCGTTTAAAATTTACTTTTAAACAAATAAACTAGTAGATTTTTTTTATTTAAAAATATATTTTCTTTACATTTATGCATTTAACATAATTGTTAAAAAAAAGTCATGCATAAAAGGGTGAAAGCCCTTATTGGGCAATAATATTTTCAGAAATGTTAACGGAAAAAAGGCGTGGATATGAATTTTAATATTAAAATACCAATTAATGTTTGAAAAAGTGTCCCCCGTGCAATATTCTTACCCTTAAATTTAAGCATTTAAAGTTAAAGTTTAAAATTAATCATACTTAAAGGGTGTAAAAGTCTTTTTTTCTGCAATAATATTTCAGAAATTACAATGGAGAATAACCAGGAAATTCTTCTTAATTTTAATGTTAAAATTTCAATTGATTTTAAAAAATATTTTCCTATTCCTACACTTTAAAGTATATCTGTACGCATGAATGGCATTTCTGTATAAATATGCTTGTGTATATTCGTGTGTGTCTGTCTGTGTGTGTGTGCGCGCGCGTGTATGTGTGCGTGTGTGCCTGCATGCGCGTGTGTGTGTTGCAAATCGGTTTATAAGTAATCGGTTTATAAAGTTACAAATTTTGCGTTTAAACATTTTGCATTTTATCTTGAATCCAATAAATATAAGCTTTTAAAAATTACTTTGATATCACTTATTTTTTGAAAGAGATTTTTCTAAAATTCCTCATAGTTTTATCATTATTAGAAAATTTCAGAAAGCAATAATGTTTGATTATAATAAATAGTAAAGCTAGAAAATAAATTTTTAACATTAAAAATTTATTCACCCCATATAATATATAAATATGATTTAATCATCATGAAAAATATATATGAAAGAATTCTTCTCAAAATAGCATAAATTTTCTTAAGCTGCATTTTAATATAGGTCAATCTATATTACATGTTTAAATGAATAGATATTATACAGGAATAAATATAAGTAATTTGAGTTAACTACAAAATCTGTTCTATTTGAAACTTCTTTTTCCCCTTTAATTTAGTGCTGAACATTCAAAAATTTAAAAAAGTTAGAAATTAGCGTTTTGTTGAAGATAAATAACTATTGTAAAAAATCATAATAATAAATCCTCTTTCAATTAATATTTGTGTTTGTGTTTTATACGAAATTGAATCTACAAAGTTTCATTTTAAATAATCGTTTTTAAAAGCTTGTAGTTTTTCTCGGAAGCATTCAACTCATACTTCTCAAATTATAAATCAAGCAAGGTATGCATTATAAAAAGTAAATAAATTAAGTAATTAACTAATTTTATTTATACATAAAGTACGATTCAAAATGTAACCTTTTTACTTTAATAAAATGTAATTTTAATCAAAATAAGTTTTTAAAAATTACCTAGATATTGTATATCCTCTAAATAGATTTTTAAAAATTATTCATCGTTTTGTCCTTATTTATTTTATTATTTTCGTACCTGTGATTTAAAAAAAGGAATTTACGATGTTTAATATTAAATAACAGATTTTAAAAACCTCATTTTTTCTCAAATGACAATTTCAGCCTACATCTCATATTATAAATCAAACAAGGTATTCATTCTAAAAATATATCATTTAACAGTAGAATAGAATTTTTTAAATGACTAATTAAGAAGTAATTATTTAAAATTTCCTGAAAATAATTCACATATATTCCTTCTCTTTCAATAAAAAAGATGTACTTAAAAATTTTGAATCAAGGATACACAATAAATAGTTTTCTACATATATAAATTAATAAAAAACTTCATTTTTATTTTAAAAATAATTAAAAAATAATATAAAAATATGAAGTGCCTGAAACAAATTTGCAAAATTATCAACGTTGTACCTGTAGCATAAAATATTCCATAATTAGGAGATGAATGAGATTTTCAGTATTTGTATTTGTAGCTGCTTGGATTCATCAATTAGCTCACTTGGCAACAGCTGGTTGATCTAGCCATTCTTCTTCACATCTGCCATTTTTAGCACGATGGGCCCAATTTCCTAATAATGTATTTGAAAGTTTATTTATGTTTATCACCTTATTTTGGCTACTTAAAATCTCCTTTAACCTTTGCATTTTTAAAGATATTGCGCTCAGAATATTAGAATTTATTAATGGAAATTTTTAACTTTACTTCTGCTTAGCTTTTATGCATATATTTTAAAGAAATGATTTAATAATTACTTGCTCGGTTTGCTGTGTATAATGTAGTTTTTATATATTCTTTAAATTTATTATTAATAAAACTTAGACGATGTAAAAAGGAAAAATTGAGAACATTTCCCTTTTTGAAATAATTAATGAAGAATTAAGACGATCGAAAAATGTTTTTGGATGTAAATAAATAAATGGAATACACGAAAATATTAAATTGTTGATCAAATAAACAAGTAAGCAGTAAAATTAATGAAAATATGAATTCATTAGCAGACAAAGAATGAAGAATAAGGATGAAAATTGAAAACGTGTTTTAATGAATGATACAGACGCATCCAAACGATTTTTATATGTGTTTAAATTTATTTATTTATGACAATTAAAAAGTTAAAGTGTGACCATACATAAATAAGGCTATTTCTTGCCTCTAAACAAATGATGGGGAGAAATATATATATATATATATATTTTGATTCTGGGGCTAAAAAAACAATGGTTTTTTTTACTATGCAACATAACTATGAAGAGAATTATGAGAGTTTTCATTCATATTTAGGATTTAATTCCAATTTTCTCGTTACAATCTTTCAAACGGCTTTGCTATTAAATTTAAGGGAAAAAATAAGGAACAGAAATATTGTTCGAAATATAAACTAGAATATTAAGATAACTACTATTCTATGTACTTTTATACAAAACATCCCATTGTGTCCGTTGTCAGGAAAGGAATAAGAAAATTAGTAGAGTATTTTCTCATTCTTCAGAATAAGAATATAATCTAATATTTCCTATGTGATCTTATGGGGAGCCATGAGCTGTGTACACAAAGCAAAATAATGTTGTAATGTAATAAAAAGTACACATAAACTCTTATGGATATTCCTTAAATATTAATTCCCAGATTTTTTCCTAGTCCCTTTCTGAAGATAACACTTGGTATATTTTCAAACTTACCAGATACATACAAGGGATTTCTAATTTCATATCTCTTCAAAGGATTTAATTTGATATATCTTGTACGTGAATGTGTTTACTTAATTGCTTGGTTATTAATTCAAAGATAAAAGGTTTTCTGAAAGATAGGTAATTTTTCAATATAATTATATTTCCTTTTAATAATTTAATTTCAATTTGTAAATCTGAGAAGCTATTATTTGTCGAATATAAAATATATGGGCTCGATGATTAAAGGGTTAATTTAAAGTAATTAATTTTAAATACAATCAAATCAAACGTATATAATTAGCCTAGTTTCTAAGACGTTAAATGTAAACACTCTATTATTTTAATCGAAAAAAGTTGAATGTGTTTTTATATATACTTAATATATAAAATACTTTTTATAAATGCTTAATATTTTTCAAATTGTTGGTTATTTAATAAAATACTATATTATTAAAACTATATTATTATAAGATAAACACTATATTATTTTAACTGAAAAAAGTTCAATGTGTTTTTATATATACTTAATATATAAAATACTTTTTATAAATACTTAATACTTTTCAAATTGTTAGTTATTAAATAAAGTACAGGGTATAATATTTAAAAGAGAATAACACGTTTTAAGAATATTTTTTTGCTTTTCACCATTAAAAATAAGAATGACATTCAACATTAAGCAGCAACATTAAATCATTATTACTTTCAAAGCCTGAACATTTTCAAGAATAATTTAGAATTTGCTTATAATAAGTTCAATTCATTATATTACAATAACGATAGCTTCATTTTCAGATTTTAATAGTACACATCTTTTTTACTATCATTCATATACATAAATGTGATTGATATTTAGATTTGAAGTAATTTTGAATTCGTATCAATTTGTGTTATTTATTTATTTATTTATTGTTCAGTATTTATTCGAATTATGTCTAACTCAGTCATCATGACTTTTTCTTTCAATTTGCTAATGCAACTATTTAGTTTTAAAATATTTAAAGTGGTATTTAAAGAATCAGAAAACTTTTTTTAAAAAGTTGATACATAAAATCCGATCATTAATAGGACGGAAATTGTGTCATTCAATAAGAATAAAATTTATGTTCAACACTATCGTCTGAGATTTTATATCCCACACTAATATTTTTTTCCTCATATTTTTTCTTTCTTTTTTATTTTCAAATAAAAAAATAAAAGAATAATAAGCGTGACTTTATTGTGCATGAAAGCAGAAAAACACATCCAGGGAGTCATAAAAAGTTAAGAATAAAAAAATCATAACAAAAAATACCGGAAATTTAATGAATTCTCAAATGGTTTAGACTTAATTACTTATCGATAAAAGAGTAGTAAAAATGCTTCAAAGCGGAAGACTTTTAGTGTTGCTAGTAACTGCCGTGTTTATCAAAGTTTATGACATATCATGGGATAAATGCTGAAAACAGGTTATGCCATAAAGTTTTAAACAAACTGCTTACAAATGCTCTAAAGGCTAAAAAAGCTGTTTTTTAAGCTGTTAATAAATTATTTCTATATTTTTTGAATTTTTAATAATTTATTGGTGAGAAATTTTATTTCGAGTAATTGTACATGTTAGGAAGTACAAATTAATAGCACACATTTCAAAATTTACTAATAAAGTTCTTATACGGATAAGTTAATTATTTATAATTCCTGCATTTTACTAATCCCTTAAACAGATTTTATGTCAAATATATTGCATAAAAACTCCGAAATTACAGATTATTGTTTTCAACTTAAATGTTTTACAAAATTAAATTTGTATTTTATGTAAAATATGAAAAGCCCTTAACCATAGACTTTATATAAAATATGATGCATCAATACATGGTAATTACAGACAATTGTTGGCAGCCTAAATGCTTTACAATTGAGTTAATATCAGTTACATATTGTTACAAACCTGCAATTTTTCTTCACGTTACGAATAGTGTCATCATAAGAAAAACCATTTTTCGATTGGTCTTTTTGCGAGCTGAGCGCGTGCAAAGTTAGTGATCTCGAAATTTGGCAACCATTTGGCGAGTTGATGACGAATTTGGTGACTTTGGCGACAACAGGGATATTACAGGTAACCAAGAATTTTCACGATATGTCGAAGAGAAACCGAGATGCCCCCTGATTGAGCTAGAAGATTATCATCCCGCCTTCCAGGAGGTATAAAAGGCCAGCAGTTTCAAGCTTCAGGGGGGAGGGTGAATGAAACCGGAAGTGGAGGTGGAGTAGAAACAAATAGTGAGTCTTCGAGAGGATAGCGATGCGATGGCAATGTACCAGCGTTGTGTGTAGCTCAAGCGAGTGCTGAGCTGCTAAGTATCTAGTCCTGTTGTCTACAAAGAAAGCAGAGACCTATAGTTCTTAGAGTAGAGAGTATGTGGTAGTGAGTCGGCAGATAAAGAGTGGAGACAGTGATAATTTCCGCCGTTTGGAGTGACCCTAGCACGAAGCTCTGATGATGCCCTCTCCTCCTGGATTATGTCTCGCTGCTTAGAGTGCTGTGGTTGATTACTACTTGTGGTCTACTGTCTGCTGAAGTGAAACGCTGTTCTGTGTTCTTCACTTATATATCGTTTGTGTCGTCGTCGTGTTTGTGCTCTTGTTCTTTGTGTAAATAAATATCATCCTGTTTTTCTACTGAGGCCTGCTGATTGTCTTCCCACTATGCACAAACTATAAGTGAACCCGGCAGGGGTTTCTGTAACAATATAGTATTTTGAATTCCGCATGTACTGGTGCTTACTACAGAATATTTTCATTTTAAAGCACACTTAAATAAGAGAAAATAAATAAGTTTAATGCAAATTAAAAAGTATTTTTTAAAATATAGTTTTAATAAAGAGCTATTTTATTGTATTCAAGTGTTTTTAAGAATAATGTTAGAAATGTAAATGAAAAAATTAATTGAAAATAATTTTTCAGACATAATCGAAATTTAGAGCCCTGTAACATATTTAAATAATAATAGATTATCACTGTATTTACAAAAATAGTTTATTAGCATTCTTCATTTTTTCCACGGGATTAAAAGGACAAATTAAGAGGAGGTCAAAATATAACAGCAACATGTCTACAACTACAACATGTCCTTATTTCCTGTCGTTCTCAGCATTAATTGTTTCTTTATAATATTAAGCTTGGTTTGTTTGTTTTTTTATATTCCACACGTTCTGAATTCTTATTCCAAGTAATTTATTATCCACGCTGACTATTCAAATTAAATTTGAGAATAAAGAGATATGATTTTTTAAACTTTCTTTATAATAAATCTTCGTAGAACAGCAAAATCCAGTCTTTTGAAAATATTTTCGTATACTTTCTTAACTCTCGCATGGAATTGTGGGTTTTGGGCAAGATCTGAACGCTGTGAGTATCAGATATTCATTTATAGTTTTACGTATATAAGAGTACTTGTGAATGATCACATCTTCATTGTATAATGAAGAAACGCAGTGCTTGCATATTATTAGCCGTAGGCCATTTGTGAATAATAGTTATGAAGAGTATATGATGGTGCTATTTGTGGCAGGAAATTACCAGATGCGTTTAATACGCAAATGCCAGAAAACGGAATATATATTTTAAAATCCTTGTTCAAAAAAATTAAAATCAGAATTAGATATAGAATACAACTGTAGCCGTTAAATCCCATTCTAAATTTCTTTTTCTGTCATTGCATTTTTGAGTTATAGAATACCAGTTTGCTGACAATCATAGTTTAAAAGAAGTTATTTTAAATTTGATACAGATATACAACTTACATGACAAGGGTTACGAGTTTAGATGGAGACCCTTCTTAATATTTAAAAATAATATACTTGAAGGTTCACAAAAAAAGAAATTTCGGGATATAGTCAAGTGTCTTTCTATGAAACCAAACATATAAATTCTTTCATATAGTAAGAACTGATTCAACTAAATTCATATTGATAATACCCTGATCTTGTCATGATTATATCCCATTCATAATGATAATTTAGCTGGTAAGCTTCGAGTCATTTATAATAGTATTCTATTGGCTTTTTCATGTAAAAGACATCACCTTCTCCAAAAGTGGATATTATTATGAGTCTTTATTCCAGCAATTTTTGCTTGAATACCTCATAATTGTGCACAGGCATTAACTTTAAAGTACGTAAAAATTCCTCTCAAACGCATATAATGAATAAATATAATAGTAGTTAATTATCAAATATTTTTATATTTGATATTTGTAAATAGAATATTTATGTATTTGATATTATGAATTGTCTTATCCTTGAAAAGGCAAAACTCTTCACTGTAATACATTAAAAAATTATTTCCTCGATTCTAATTCCTTAAAGTTCAGTTTATCCTTAAGAGACTGTGCATTCTATTGATTTCGAACAAAGCGCGCTTACTATTTCTATGTGGCAAATATCTCTTTCGTGTCAGCGGCGACCCCTCGTTCCTCGAATCGACTTGTTAATTGGCGAAAATTTTACTGATGGAAATATATTTCACTACTTCTGTCTCCGTGGAATTCGGACTATTCCGTAGGGGGTGGGAGAAGTAGGTGCAAGGGAAGATCGAAATATATGAGTGGCATAAAATTTTCGGTTAAAATAAATGCCTGCTCCGTGGCATGCGGCAATTGAAAGACGAATTGAGCATTGATATTCAGTTATTCTCAAATGTTGTTGAGTAAGCCGTTCCCCTAGAAATTTCTAAATGCGGAAGCTGATATTCCTTTCGCTTTTTCTGTTTGTTAACAGAATTTAAAAATAGTTACTATTTAGGGCTTTTGAGACATAGTTAGTCTATGGAGAAAATTTATCTACTGTTAGTCAACGGACTCGAAGACGACCAATTTTCGGCGACTCCATCTTATTAACCCGGCAGGACGCCCAAAAATAGTCATCTGCTGTCTGTCTCTATAAACTGAAATGGTCTGGTCCATCAGTACCTGCCTCTAAGGTCACTCTCCATGCATAGAGACTAAAAACGGAGAATTCAGACTCCATTTTAGTCTTATAGAATAGTTTTGGGGTGTGCCGTGCGCGCGCTCGTGTTAGTATATTTCAATGCGAAATCATGGCTTGTTCCAGTAATTCTGTTCAGTCTTTTCTTTGTTTGACGTATAGGCAAAAAATAAGCAGACCTCAAGAGATGTCAGAGAAGATTTCGTCAGATGAAAAGAATATCGAAGAATTAAACGATTCAGATAATGATGACATATTCAGTGATCAATAGTTTGAATTAGAAGAAGAATGCGATTCTTTTGAGGTAGTTTGCGACCACACTAGCTTTTTAACCGGAAAAGGTATAAAGAAAGTTGAGTCACGGAAGATGCTATTTGTGTCCAAAAAACAAGGATATTAAATCGAAAACCATGTGTATCAGGTGCGACAAAAATATATGTCGAGACACTCAGAAATTGAAGCCGTATGTAATAACTACAAAAATCTTAAGTTTCAGATCCATGTACACCTCAATTATTAAGAAAATTGATTATTATCAGTATTTAAATTTACAACAATGTATAATTTTTATTATAATAAAAATCGTAAAGAAAAATCAGTAAATGCCAAAGGGGAAACTTCCCGTTTTTCGAACTGAGACAAAAACGGTAAGCGCTTTTAATTTATTCATTAATAATTTTGAAAACTACGATAATTTAACATATTAGTTATCATTTTTCTCGCAAAAAAGTGTAATTATCAGAAATTTTCTTAGGAATTCAAATCCTTAAAAATTTTCGCATTTATGCCATTTAATATGTTTGGGGTGTGCTGACACCCCATGCCCGTTCTCGTGTTACTTTTCACCGCGCCCGTCCTACCGGGTCAAGGGGTGTGACGCGAAAAGATGAGCGCATTCTGGTATTCCCTTTGACTTTGGATTTCCACTATTAGATACTTTTTAATTCAATCTTTTTTCACGTGCTGTATCATTTCTGACTGAATTTTTTTAACTCAAAATTTCGTATTGTTATAATAACAAAATTAACCAGTGGAATTAATATTATTCCATTAAATTAATATCACTCATTCTGGGTCCTTTCTTAATTCACCCCTTTAAAAAGGTTTTTAAGAGCCGTTCATTAAACTTTTAACAATGAAATCTGTCTTATATCAATTAAATGATTATTATCTAATTGTCTAAACTATCATTACAAAGTTAGAATTTCTCACAGTTTCAAACTTTCGTCAGAATTTTTCCTTTGTGAATGCACACTAGAAACTAATTTTCTTCTGGGCACATAACTCTATGCCGTGATATGGTGATGTGCACGTCACTAGGACTGTCCCCTCTATCTTCAAATTTTCCCGCCAAACGAACGCTACTAAAATTAATTTAAGTCATTAACCTATTTAAACAGTTTTTAAACAACCATGTGACTAACAGCATGCACAAGCGTCGATATATCGAGAATCGGGTAAATAGCTGCAATTTTTCTCTGTGATAAATCGGAGAATGTGACAATCATCTTAACATTTTTAATGACCCTAAAAGCGGAAAAAAAGACCCAAATTCGAAAAATCGCCTATTTTCTGCCCGTTCATTTAGTGTCTTCAAAAAACCTAAACCAACATAGTATCATGTTTAACAACAAAAAAAAATCTAACAACGTTGCCATTGACTTAAACTTTTGAATTACAAATTTAATTTCTATTTTGAAATGAATTTTTGGTGATAAATAGCCAAATGTGAAGACTTTCTGCATTATTTTCAAATAACCTCAAAAGAAAAAAAAACGTTTTGACTTCAAAAGGGATAAATCACCAATTTGTTGCCCACACATTTTAATTCATTGAAAATATCAAACCAAAGCAGCATGATGTTGTCACATGATAATAGCACATTTTAGAAATGGATAATAAACACATAATTTCATCACTTAAACACTATCAATTTAATTAATAGCGATTAAAGTGTTTTTACTATTTACTGAAGTAATATGCACTCAATATCTATTATTAATAAAATACAAAGCTTGAACCACAGCAAGAGTAAATAGACTCATTGACCATTGAATTAGAAACCCAAGATGAATATTTTATTGAACCTCCTTTTGCTCGGATAATTGCTCTCATTCGTTTGGGCATCGAGTCTACAAGCTTCTGGAGTGCATTTACATCTAGAGAATACCATGCATTGACTATGCAGCTTTTAAAATCTTGTAAACTAGATAGAAGAGGAGAGTGCTGTCCGATGCGTCTTTCCACCATACCTCGCACATTTTCTATGGGGTTAAGATTCGGGCTATGTGGTGACAAGCAAAGGTGTTGGAAGCCAGACTGATGCTCAGCGAATCAATTTCGAACACTTCTGCAACGATGCATAGTTGCATTATCGTCCATGAAGTAATCGCCATCGCCATCAGGGTAAAAATGCAACATTGCAGGGTGCACTTGATCTTCCAGTATATCTAGGTATCACATGGCTGTTTATTTACCTTCGAGGAACACCGGGGCACTACTTCCATGCCAGCAGAACATGTTCCATATCTTGATACTCCCTCCAAACCCTTGCAAAGTGCGAGTAAGGCAAGATGGATTCATGGCTTCTTGGGATTCTCGCCAAATTCAACGTCTTCCATAAATGCAAATTAAGGTGTGGCATTATTTATCCGACCACATTACCCATTTCCAATCCTCAGATGCCCATTATCTAGGAACAAAGGAATTTTTGCATGTTGAGTAGAAATATGTGGTTTTCTCACTGGCACTCGTCTGTGCATTCCTATCCTCTGCAATTCTCTGCTCACAGTTCGAGATGAAATCCGTTGGAAAGAGCCTTGGTTGACGACTTGTGTCAGTTAAATCACAGTAGAGTCCCTGTTCTGCCTTACAATTCACCGGAGACGTGGCGATCATGGTCTTGGAAAACTATGCTCTAACCTCAGTTACGTTCTTTAGGGAAGGACTGTGGGTTCTGATTCCAACTTTTGAAAACCTTTGATATGGAGACTTTTGAGAACCCAGTGAGATCTGCCGTTTTCGAAATCGAGGCACCTCCTAAAAGGGCACCAACAGTAAGCCCTTATTGAAATGGTGAAAGATCTGTCATTTCTTCCATTTTACTTCATTCATCGCAAAAATAACACTTACTTCCTACTTATACTAGCATTCTAACCACGTGTAACCAATTTGCATACTTCATCCCTAGCACGCATTCAAATGCAAATCTCAAAGGTTTCTAATTCATTGCCCAGTGAGTTTATAAAAGATAACATTGGCCATCTACCATTTTAATTTTAATAATCTTCTTAGCAGCTGTTGCCAACGCTGCCTGTAGAAAAAAGTTAATGTTGCTTGATTTAAGCACCTGTTGCGAACGAAACAGGCAGTTCCCCTTTAGTGGCAGCGCGATTTTAACTGTACTTAGGGTTCAAATTTTATTAAAATATATTTAAAATTATATATGAATGTAACTTGAACTAATTTAGTTTCTCTCATTTAACTGAGGAATGGCAAAGGATTCCCCAAATCAAAAAGAAAAAGAATTTTAAATATTAGCCTTATTTCTGTTTAAAATGTGGCATATTTAATTACTGCTTCCTAAACAGTATGCAATTTAAGCTAACCAAAATAATCTGTAATTTTAGTGTACATCTAAAATATTGGACATAAAAAAGTGTTATATCTATAAATTATTAATTTACTCTTATATGAAAATACGTTAGTAGCACTGTGGAATACAGATTATTAATTTGAACTTGGTATATACAATTCCTTCAAATGTAACTTCAAGCGATTAATAATTGTGTTACAAAACTTACAGTAAACTTCGTCTTTTAAGTATTCAAAAATTATTAACACTGTATTAACGACTCAGAAAAGGTGTTTAAAACCTTATAGATTGTTTACTTAAAGCTTTCTTGTGTTTACTTATTTATTTTTTGAGCCTTTATCCTATGATTTGTAACAAAACTTGATAAGCACAGCTATGCAAATTACATTAAAAGCTTTCATCCCAGGCACATTTTTACTATCCTTTTATCGATCAGTAATTAAATCTCAGCCATTTGAGAATTCATTAAATTTCCGGTATTTATTTTTTGTTATGAATTTTTTCTTAACTTTTTATTACTCCCTGGATGTTTTCTCTGATCTCATGAACGATAAATATATTTATTTATTTACTTTTCATCATAAAATTTAAAGAGAAAAAGAAAAAGTGAGAAAAAAACAACTATAGCACAGAATAGGAAAATATCAGATGCTAATGTTGGATTTGAATGTAATTCTAAACGAACGACACATTTGTTTTCTCTTATTAATGATTTTTATTTAGGTTCACTTTATTTTTTTACTTTTATTTTTTATTTTACTTTTGACAGTTAAAGAATTTCATCGTACCAGCAAAAAGAAAAGGAAAATTGTAATGGCTAGGTTCAAATACTTCAAATAAACATTCTTTGAAGAATTTAATACTTCAAATAAATATTCTCGGAAAAAGCATTTAAAATAACGCAAATTGAAACGAATTGAAAATTGCCTCAATTCTGAAGATGCATTTTCTTCTTGTAAGGTAATAATGATAATGAAAATAAGAAAATAAATTATTATGGTCAACTTATTATGAATGAGTCACTTTAGTATTGCAAAAGATCCTTAAAAAAACTTTGTCTCGCATTTATTGTTTAAAAAATTATCACATTTCCTGTTTATTTCATTTCATATGATCACGTGTTCAAAATGACATTTTTCTAGGTTGTATTTGCTGTAGTCATTAAATTACTTTTTTAAAATCAAAGCTTCTGTAAAGGTGATGGCAACACGTTATTAAAAGCTGATTTTTTTGAGATGCTCGTGCAGATAATAATACTTTCATTTTTCACCTACGATTATTTTTAATTTTTTTGCCTATGAATTTTTCTTAACGCCACAAACCTAATTTCCAAAACAACGTCATGTTCCGACATGATTATAAATTTGTAATTAATAACACCTATGGGGATATTTTTTCACATTTTTTATGTTTGTTTAATATATTAATCAATATATGTTTAAATGCGTTATAGCTCTTCATGTACTTCCATATCTGTGGGGTGATAGCTTATAAGCCAGATAACATCCTCCATAAGAGAGTGATCACTTTTGTCTAGTGGTTTTGCTAATCAGCTGCAAACCCTATTGTTGTGAGTTCGGTGTGAACCCTAGATTGTATCCGGATGATGTTATCTGACTTATTAGCTATTCCACACCTGTTGCTCAAAATGAATTTAAAATCTTTTAAATTTCCACTGGAATTTAAAGAGAAATATATAAATTCTATTTTTAAAATTTAATGTCTTGATGTTTATTTCTTTAACTAATATTACTTTAGAGTAAATTCAGCATGTTCTTCTTTGAGATTCCGTTTAACAAGTTATGAAATTCGGGAATAGATAAATATGAGGAAAGGTTCCGGTAATTACAAATAAAGCTATTGAAAACCTATTGTTACGTTTTTAGCATAGCGGGTTCGGATTGAATGGACTTTACTTGAGGACAGCACAAACAAATTTATTAGCAGCTATTTACAGGATGCCTTGATAAAGTAAAATTTTAGATAAAAACAATCCAGCAGTCAACAGTCACTTACAGCGAAAATGCAAGCCTTACTCACCATAAAAACAGGCTGCAAAACAGCTGTCGTATAGCACAACAAACAATAAATCACTGCGAGCTTGGTAATACAACGTTAACTGCAAACGTAAACACCGCTCTCCAATAACATGCGAGAAAAGTAATCCGCTAGTCCAGCGAAATGCTTCTTTTCCGAGAGGAAACTCTAACTCCGGTGCTACGGCAACTCGTCCCTTATTTAGTCGAGCTAGCGTGTGCCCAAAAACATGCGGAACTTCTCAAAACACCAGGAGCTTTCCAGCGGCTACTAGACTATTCCTTTCGCCAAGCCAACCCGGCTGACGCGGAGCTCCTCGCCAAACTTCGCCAACCTCGATGCGTTTTCGCGATTTTCGCCTGCTTGTATAGCAGTTTTGCAACAATATATTCTAGATTTAAACTTTATAAATATTCTTTATTTTTCATACATTTTATAATCTCTGTGTGTTTAATTAAAAGAAAGCTAAGCATACTGTCATAGCGGTAGCGTCTTCCCCACGATCTAGGAGCCCCGGGTTCAAATCCAGGTTCAGGCATTTTTGTTTTTCTTTGTTCTATCTGTGAGGAAAGTAAATTTGTCCACCTGTAAAAAGCGAATGTGATGAGTGACTTGCAAAAGTCGTATTTTTGGCACTAGTTGGAGCTATTGCAATCAAAAGACTCTGAATAAGGCTTAAATCGTTGATTACTTCAGTAAGCTTGTCCATGGCAAGTGCCATAAGAAACAACAATTAAAAAGAGGTAATCTGAAAGTTGAAAAAATATTAAATAATAACTATTAATTTTATAATTTAACCATAAAAAATACTAATTTCCTAATTATGTTGCGTAATAAATACATTCTAATTTTCTTCAGTTGATAAGCTAATTAAAAAGTATCGTTTTCACTCCCCATTCTTTTCTTCCTACTCACAATTAGTAACCGATAGTAATGGGCATATATTTCTTTTTTAGACTGGTTGTAATTTATTATCAACAAATAAACCAAAAACATAAAAACAAATTACTCATGGCGAGGTAAACAAATGGTTATTAAATCATTTCTTAAAGAGCATACATGAAAGATAAACACAAAGTACATTTACAAATTTCCATTAATAAATTCTAATATCACTTACTCTGTGAGTCATATCTTTAAAAATGCAAAGGTTAAAGGACAATTTAAGTAGCCAAAATAAGGCGATAAACATAAATAAACTTTCAAATATATTATTCGGAAGTCGTGCTTATCTTGCTAAAAATGGCAGTTATGAAGAAGAATGGCTTACTTTACCAGCTGCTGCCAAGTGAGTTAATTGATGAATCGGCTTAGCCATGCTGAAACAGTCTTTCGATTCTTTATTATCGACTATGGTGTGCTGTGGATACGGTGTTGATAATTTTCGAAGTTTGTTTTTAGCATGACATTTTGGGTTTTTTAAAATTTCCGTTCTTAATTGCTTTTATCCTGTAATAAATCTTCCTGTTTATTTACTCTTGAAAGAACATATTTTTTTTTTGTACAAAATAGTTTGGTCTGAATAAATATTTAAAATATTTTGTCACTTGATAGACTACAATATTTGTGAATTGCATTACAAAAATTCTAAATTATATTTTTTGGTATTATTTGCAGAATGAACTAAAAAGAATATTCTATTCCAATTTTCAATAAATTTTCTTCAACAATGAATAATTTACTTAATTTGAGAGTCTGAGAATCAAATGTCTTCAGAGAAATGGTAAGAAATCTAATAATATTTAATCGTCTTTTCATTCATAATTTAATAAGAATTATTAAAAAGAATAAAAAATAAAAATACTTTAATAAAAACTGAAAAAAAATTGGTTAAGATACTTTCAAAACACTGTTCTTTACTCCTTATCTAAAATTTCTGTTTATTAACTTTTGAAAGAAAATATTTTTTTAATGCAAAATCGTTTGGTCTGAATAAATATTTAAAATATTTTGTCACTAGATAGACTACAATATTTGTGAATTGCATTACAAAAAGTCTAAATTATATTTATCCTTGTTTCTTACTGACTGAATTAAAAAGAATACTCTAATCCGATCTTCAATAAATGTTCTTTGACAATGAATAGTTTGCTTAATTTGAGAGTCTGAGATTTAAATGTTTTCAGAAAAAAGGTAAGAAATCCAATATTATTTAATCGTCTTTTCATACATAGTTTAATAAGAATTGTTAAAAAAGAATAAAAAATGAGAATACTTTAATAAAAACTGAAAAACAATGGTTAAAATACTCTTTCAAAATACTGTTCTTTACTCCGTATCTAATATTTCTGTTTATTTACTTTTGAAAGAAAATATTTTTTGGTACAAAATCGTTTAGTCTGAAAATATATTTGGAATATTTTGTCACTTGATAGGCTTGATAGGATACAATATTTTTGAATAACATTACAAAAATTCTAAATTAAATTTAGCCTTATTTCTTGCTGAATAAATTAAAAAGAATACTCTATTCTAATTTTCAATAAATTTTCTTTAACAATGAATAAATTACTTAATATGAGAGGCTGAGATTTAAATGTCTTCAGATAAAAGTTAAGAAATCTGAAGTTATTTAATAGTCTTTTCATGCATGATTTAATTAGAATTATTAAAAAAGAATAAAAAATAAAAATACTTTAATAAAATCTGAAAAACAATGGTTAAAAGACTCTTTTAAAATACTGTTCTTTACTCCTTATCTAATATTTCTGTTTGATTACTTTTGAAAGAAAATATTTTTTGTGCAAAATCGTTTGGTCTCAAAATATATTTGGAGAATATA
>JAOUZG010009324.1:3023890-3048159 GCA_026289955.1 Argiope argentata
AAATGTAAAACGATGGTTAAAATACTCTTTCAAAACATTGTTCTTTTATCTTTATCTAATCTTTCTGTTTATTTACTTTTGAAAACAAAAATATTTTTTGTACAAAATCGTTTGGTCTGAAAATATATTTAGAAAATATATAAGAATTGTTAAAAATGAATTAAAAATTAGAATATTTTAATAAAATCTGAAAAACAATGGTTAAAAGACTCTTTCAAAATACTGTTCTTTACTACTTAACTAAAATTTCTGTTTATTTACTTTTCAAAGAAAATATTTTTTTTTTGTGCAAAATCGTTTGGTCTGAAAATATTTGGAATATTTTGTCACTTGATAGGCTTGATAGGATACAATATTTATGAATGGCATTACAAAAATTCTAAATTATATTAATCGTTATTGCTTGTTGAATGAAGTAAAAAGAATATTCTACTCTGATCTTCATTAAATGTTATTTAACAATGAATAACTTGCTTAGTTTCAGAGTCTGATATTATTTAAGCGTCTCAAGAGAAAAGGTAAGAAATTTGATATTATTTAATAGTTTTTTCATACATAATTTATTACGAATTGTTAAAAAAGAATAAGAAATAAGAATAATTTAATGAAAGCTGAAAAATAATGATTAAAATACTCTTTCAAAATACTGTATTTTACTTTTTACTAATCTTTCTGTTTATTTACTCTTAAAAGAATTTTTTTGTACAGAATCGATTGTACTGAATAAGTATTTAGAATATTTTGTCACTTGATAGGTTACAATATTTGATCCTATATTATTTAATAATAATTGTTAAATAAGAATAAGAATAAATTAGTGAGAACTGAAACGAGCAATAATTAAAATACTTTTTCAAAAAGCTGGCAAAATAATTAAAAAACCTCAGTGAATTTAGCTAATTCTTCTTATGAATTCCTGTAGAACTATTTATCTTAAATAAACATCTGACATTTTAAAAACAAATGTAAGCATTAAGCACCTTTTATACACCTATTATTTTGGAGAATCAATGTTTCCTGATAACAAACATACGTTGTTCATATTAAACTGAGAAATTTGTCGAACTCACCATGAATTTCTGAAAAAAATTACTATGGCAGAAAAAAACGTCTATAGATGACCTATTTAGGGATAATAAATTTTCATATAAATTAAAAATTCTCAAATTCTAAGAAGTGACAACATATAGGGAAATTATTCCTTTTGCTTTGCTAGTTATTAAAAAAGAATAAAGATTAGAAAAATTTACATTTTATATAAATATTGTATAAAATATAAATATAATTATACGCCAATGATGTTTAATTGGCTTTAAAAATCATAACAATTATTAAAGTCTTCATTAGTTTTATATTCATACACTAAAAACTAAATATATGATAGAAATTTGAAAATAATTTTCTTAGAACTTCATCATAATTTCACACGCATATAATTCGCATCCGTTTCAATATGATTTTAAATTTCAAGGAAATACGCAAGGGGGTGGATATTTGATCAATTCCAAATAAAATATTTTCAATTTCACAAAAATGCATGCCTCATAATATTGATGCCACATTCCTTCAGTGAAATCATTTCAGCATAGTAATTCTATTGAAAATATGCGATTCACAAAAGAAAACTCATTACAGCTTTGAAATATAAATCTGGCTGAGACAAATATACATGTTATCTCTTAATGATAATGAATGAAAATCTAACTTCCTTCTGAATATAAATGGATGGATAATTTAGGTATTATATGTATAGTGTACCTCGGAAATAGTTCTAACGATTTGGGTACAATTTTATATTTAGATAAGTTAATGCTCGTTAAGTTATAAAGATTTTTTTTGAAAAAGGCGAGGTTATAAAAAAAATTATAACTACCTATTTTAGCTTTTTTTTTCTCTTTTTCCTGACCATGTCTTATAGCGGTCGTATATTTTTGTGCTACGTGCATTGTTGCTAAAGGATGATGACTTACTAGTGTCTCATAATTCTGTAAAATAGAGCTTTATAGCATTATCCGAATACAAATACTTCTGGTAGCATTCAATAACAGCTGTGCAATTATTGTGTTAACCAATTTGAATAGCATGTTAAACTAAGTGCACTTAATATTTTTTTATTTAACCCTTAACTGGTTTATTTTCCTTACTATCTAATAAGATGACACCTTCTATTTTGAGAATATTTTCTTATTTTGAATCAAATGGAAATCCAAGGAATACTTGGCTTATCTACGTATTCGAAGTCATTTTACCATTGAATTATAATTGTTATGAATGATTTATTTTTTGTTTACAACTATCAAAATTCGATAAATCGATGCACGTACGGCATACGGGCAAACCGGTTAAGGGGTCAGTTTATATGATAAGGTTGAAATATATTCATATATAATCAGCATATGATTCATAAATAAAATTGTCTCAAAAACACAGGATTTTACAAATAAAAAAATAAAAAGGTCCAATGAATTTTTGTCTTTCAAGTACTATATATTTATCAAAAAGGAAATTATAGAATATAATATAAATGAAATACTATCCTTAATTACATTGATTTATTATTAAAGATAGATCCAACTTGTTGTGACAGCATTTAAAATGTAAAAACGATTGATTTTTAGGTATAAATGTGAGTAATTATTACAGTAAATTTACAAAATGTTTTTCCTGTATTTTACAATTGCTTTAATTTTTAGTTTTCTCCTTTACTAAATATAAAAAGAAAAAATAATGTAATATCCAAAAAATTTCAACTCCAGGGTTTTTGACAAATCCCTTGCCTTTTTCGAAGTGTGAAAGTGTAATTTAGAATTTTAAAATCAGAAAGTTACACTAAAACATTAGTTAATTATTAAAAATTGCAGTTTTTCAAACTGCGTTACTAGATTATAATTTAGTGACGAAAAATACAGTGTATTATTTTTACTACACCAAAATACTTCAAACTAAACTTAGAAAATTTATTAAGTTACCGGTTAATGGTATTTTAACAATGAGACGAAAAAATCCTTTGGCCCTATTTATTTTCCTTAAATCTTTTTATTATTATTTAAGACTGAAAACAATAATATCTTATTATAATACTATTGATATATTAGAGCTATATATTACATAAACTATAAAAACATCATTACTCGAAGAAACAATAATTAAGTAATTTATTAAAGATAATTCCGTAAAAAGATTTTCCATTGTGAAATTTCAAATAATAAATTTTAATTTCACTATCTTTGTGTAAAATCTCTTTAAAAATGTATAATCTGAAGTGGATTTTAAGTATCGAAAAAAAGGTGGAAAATAAAATTAAATTATCAAATAAATCATGATGGAGACTTTTTTTAGCATGTTAAAAATAACTTCCATGAAGGAGAATAGTTTATACACCATCTGCTACCGAACAACTTAATTTGCGAGTTCGCGTAGCCAACTCAAAATCCTTCTGACTTCTTTATTACACGGGGTATTACTCGACAGATGATAAACTTCGAAATTTTTTATTGCTCGTGATATTTTTTCCTCTGTGTTCTTAATTTCTCATGATTTGAAAGTAAGTACTTTAGCTACGATGATCAAAGAAAATTGTTGCTAACAAATATTCTTTTCATTGAAAATGCTTAGAATGAAGTTGAGTTACTTGTTGCTGATATTGAAGATGAAACATTTGTGAGTTATTATCTTGGCTCAATAAGTTCAATAAAATTGTGTCGCTGAGACTATAAAAATAATCGTAATCGGGTCGATTATAATGATTTTCTTTGTCAATCACTTGTGTAATTGGAGAGTACCAATTATGCTTTATTTTTTTAGAATTTGGTGTCAGCAATTGGGTTTAAATTTCATATTCAGTTTTTTTCACCAAAAGAAAGTTTTCATATTTCATGCCGATTGATTTTTTAAAATGTTTTGAAAATCTGGATATCAAAAATATTTAAGATATTAGTATTTTTCTAAATAACATTGCATTTTGCGATTAAGGTTTTATATTTTTAAATTGAAATATAATAAATAAATAATCACGTATAAATTGTCAATATCTAATTAAATATTTGCAACAAAATCATTGTTTCAAAAACTTCTTATATAACTTTGAAGGTATTTCAGATAATGAGATTAAAATAATACTAATGGTAGTGGTAAGTGTTTTCTTTGCTCAAAACTTAATAATTGAATTAAAATTTTTGTTTGAACCTTCAATAAGACTGATTTTTTCAAGAAAGGTTTTGTAATATCTATGGAGCTTTTAAAACTCGCATGGTAAAATAAATATATTCCCTTTCATCTAAAAAATATAGTAAAAAAATTCTGAAAGATAAATACAAAAAAAAAATGTTCTATATATTTGAAGTTTTATTCGCCAGGCGTCATGACATAGGGGTAGTGTATCTATTACGTAAGCTGGGTGTCACGGATTTAAGTACCGGTTCTGGCCATGGTTGTTCTTGTTATGTAGTCTATCTGTGAGGTGTACTCTTTATCTTATTCGACTCTACTGAAATAAAAAGAGATGCGTACTCGGATTTTTGTTAGGAGGCTTGTAAATTGCCATAAGTCTCAACCGGACAGTTTTCTTCTTTTGAGAATTTTGTCCTTAATTCAATTGGCTTATTCGAGGAATAAACTTTTGTTGTTGTTTCCGTAATATTTATTTAGAATCATGTTTTCTTCTCCAATGTACACAGCCTAAAGTGTATTATGTATGTGTAATGACCAAGTAAATACTATGATTAAAATGTAGGTTAAATAATAATTTGATAGAAAAATTTCCTTTTTCCTATCAAATTCATTCTTTTTATTCTAGTTTTCTAACTATCAGGTTCGCTATTTATAATGTACAAAAGACCAGTTTGTTAGAAAAGCTCAAAACTTTTATACATCACCGTCATTTTTTTGTGGGGGCAAAGATTGGCATCATGAAATCTTCTAGACAGATGTTTAACAGAAACGTAATTTAAAATGAACGCAAAGAAGACATTCAAAATATTGAAATTCGATTAACATGAAGGTAAACCAATACGTTCTCAGATTTATTCCCCATTCTTAGAAATGCCCCATTCTTAGAATGATCATTACGAACATCATAGACAAATTGTGATGCTATAGTATTTTAATAATTTGCAGCAGAAGAAAACACGTTAAAACATTTAGGCAATTGTACAATAACATCTTAAACTTTACATCTTATAAGACTTCTGGTGGGACATCTGTCATTGGGGTATATAAAATTTAAATACCCTGCAATTACTGAATTTTTAAATAACCTGAAATTATTGCATAAAATTTAAATACCTTGCACATCGTGATTAGTGACAATGCCCTCAAGAAATAAATTGTTTCATTATAAAAAAATCATTTAAAAAGATTGAAACGTTACTGAAAAGCCTCAAACTCAATTCAAAGAGACCGAAGAAGGATTCATTTCAGAGGGATTAAAAGGATTAAAGGATTTTAAGTATCACCTATCGCATTTACATCATAAATTAAAATACACAGTCTAAGTGTCAGCTTACAATTCACTTATCTTTTTAAATGTATGTTCCTCTTCATAAATAGTTGCATTAATTAGTTTTCATGAATTAGTGTGTTACCCACAATGCACTTCGATTTCGTTTATAAACGCAAGGTTTTTGCAATAAACACGAAAATGAAAGCTTGTTAAGGGCACGTTTTAACTAACAGCAGTTGGTGAAAAGCTACAACAACCTTCTTCGAATCTTCAACAGCCAATTTAACGCCCATCTCTGTGGTCAGATTCCTCTTCTCCAGCTCTTTTCATGCAATTGATTCACCTTTTTTCCACGGCCCATGATGAAATGAGCGGATCTCTTCATCTGATTTCCTGAGGGAGATTTCCCGGCCAGACACGATCCCACTGACCAATATTTGCGCCGGTCGTCTTCTGCGGAAACTGTTTCTCTTGCTCTCCAGCTCTTAAAGTTTCAAGAAGGCCGGTTCTGTTGTAACGAGGGTTTTATTAACGAAGGTCCTATTTGTTAAGTGGTCTCTTCTTTTGTTTTCATTCAAATAGTGAAAGACAGAGTAGAGAATATTTGTTTTAAAGTGACATTTAAACTAAAGACGGTAAAACGTGTTTATTTAAATGTGCTTTGAATTTCATGGGTTTTAAAACTGTTATTCAATACAAATAAATATTTAATTAGTAAAATTTTATTTTTCAGTCTTCATGAAATTTTCCTTTATAAAATTTAAAGAGGAATGTAGGGAATGAGATATAAAAAAGGAAGCCAAAAAGATTAAAATAAAATAAATAATACTAAAGACAATATAAAAAATGTATTTGGCTATTATAAAATATATATAATAATACGATAATCACTCAAAAAATAATTAAATGCTCCAGAAGAAACAAAATTTCAAACTAAGATGAAAAATTGAGTTTCCAATCCTAAAGATTTCTAACGAAATTTTTTTAAAGCCATCATATTTATCTAAACTCATAATAAATTTCTCGTGTTTAACAAGCGGTATATTTTATTTTAAAATAATTTGATCTTATTGAATTTTATAAGATATTATATGGCATTAGATGTTTAAGGGGTCAATATAAATTTTGTTTGATAGTAAGTTAACTTCTGTTAATAGTCTATTATCTGTTTTTAGAGTAAATATCACATTCTTTGCAAATAGAATAGAATTGAACATACTGCATTTTTAAAATGTAAAAATATATGCATTATTTAGCAATTTTAAACTTACTGGATTATTACAATACAAAGACTACATTTCATTTATAAAAAAGCAGGATTTCATAGTAAACAAGAAAATGAAGGATTGCTACTATTGAAAAATATATCATTTCCTGGTAATTTGTTAAATAATTAGTTTAGATTTATATGAGTCTTAGAAATGAAAAGAAATTTAAAGACAGCAGATAGTTACGGTTTTATTTTTCGTAAATTGATATTCTTTGCTGATTCTTTTAATCAAAACCACCTTTGAAACTTTAGCAAACAAAAGAAAACGCTTCACTATGTATTTTTCATATAGAATGAATTTCATTTTTTTTCAATGGATGAAAACGTAGGAAAATCATTGGATGAGGTTGTTTAATCACTTACGTAGCTAAATAAAAAAGATTTATTATGAGAACTGTTGTAAATATTCTGTTCCTTACAGTTTCTGCTTCTGCTAAATTAGTAGCGACAGATATTGATTTTGACAGCAAAAGCAACTGAACTTTATCAGATAGAAGATAATGTCAAATTACCCGTTTTCCGAGAAAAACTTTGACACTTCATTTTTCCTTCAGGATTGAAAATTTCGTATCCGAAATTCCTCCTCTTTGAAATTAGATATCTGTCTGACCCCGTGCAAAGAATGCCAACGAGGTATCGATTTTTATGTCCTCGAAAGAGGCCTAGATGAATGATTTCCGGTACTCATGTTCCAGAAGATGTTTGTAGTTTGTTTATGTCTTCATGCTGGTTGGTGGCATCATTCAAAGTCAGAGCAGAAAGAATAAATGCCTCGATTTCAGTATTTCATTGAGATAGTTTGGAAATAAGACAGCAGGAAAATATGTTGTTGGACATTCAAAATTTCTGAAATTCAATTTTGGAGCTAGGACTAGTCTTACAAGGGGAGGTCAAGGGTTTCAAAAGGTCAGAGAAACACTAGCCCATAATAGAAATTGAATCTTGTGAATGTTGTGCCAGAATCTTTCTATTTATGCTATGCTGCCACTTAACAACAGGGACACATTATTAGAATGTAAACTATGATAAAAGTTTGAGGGTCATTTTCCAGAAATTAGCTGGTTATTACTCTCTAATATTTTAAGGATAAACATCCATAACGCATAAAACCAATATTCTAAATCTCAAACCGAGCTCGTACTTCCAACTAGTTTACATTTTTCCTAATGCCCCAACTTAATACATTCACAATCGACTTTTCTTTTCGAATTGTTCGATTTCAATTTGGCTTTTCTTTAAATTGTAACTTTATTTAATATCGCTGGTAGCCTTATCATTATTTGAAAAAGCAATGCAGAGTTAATACGTGCACTGCTTCGTTATTTAGAGTATTCATATCCAAGGGAAGAAAAATATCAATTACACAAAAAAGGTAAACAACAGGAAAGTATTTATTAGTGCTGCCACATACCATGTCTTTAAGTTTTGAATATTTTTTCATGGTAAATTTCTAGCCATTATGTCTTGAAAATACTGTTTTAAAAGAGTACAGAAGTGAAAAATGTTGTAGGACATTCAAAATTTTTGAAATTTAAGTTTGGAGCTAGGATTAGTCTTACATACTTAACATAATGCCATCCTGTGCGACCGGTGCCTATAACGCTAAGTTATCTAACCAGTTGAATGAGCACAAAATGAGAGAAATAGAATAAAAAAGAGAAAAAGACGATACAGCATTCAGGAATTTCTAGAGAGAAGGCCATCGGTGTCAAATCCTACACGAATCTGTTCAACTTATTCTGAAGTTATAACTGGATAGAGGGGACAAGAATACTGAAACAAATGGTGATTATTGCTGAACTTACAGGGGAATTAGATTACCAACTGAAAAGGAGGGGGGGGGGAATTAACAAATTAATAGGGAGTCAGAAATACTTAGCTTCCATCTGGGTCTTGGGGGTCTTGATTTCCATCATGAGATCTGCACTTTTAAGGGACTAAGGGAAAAAAATAGTGATTATGGGTTGAACTTACAGGGGAATTACCAACCAAAAACAGGGGAATTATGGGTTGAACTTACAGGGGATTTACCAACCAACAACAGGGGAATTATGGGTTGAACTGACAAGGGAATTATACCAACCAACAACATGGGAATTATGGGTTGAACTTACAGGGGAATTACCAACCAACGACAGGGGAATTATGGGTTGAACTTACAGGGGATTTACCAACCAACAATAGGGGAATTACCAACTGAAAAGAAAGGGGGAAATTGACCAATTAATAGTGAGTCAGAAATACGTAGCATCCATCTGGGTCCTGGGGTCTTGGTTTCCATCATGAGATCTGCACTTTTGAGGGACTTTTTAAGCTATAATTTTGGTTTATTTTCACTTGGGGAATTCTGGTCTCAACTACTATAAGTTAGTCTTACAAGGAGAGGGGACGGGTTTGTCGAGATCCGAGAAACACTAGTCAATAACCAAAGTCTTTTCTTACAAATCATACGCCGTCTTACTGATTAGGCCATTCGGACATCCAACAACGATGACATTAAATTATTAATTATTAAAATAAGCTGAAATATTGAGGGCCAATTCCTCACAAATGGTTTGGCTATTGCTCTTTAATATTTTAATGAATGAACATTCTAAATTCCTAGTATAATGTTTTTAAATTTCGTTCCGATCTCCAGTTTTCAACCCTTTCCCACTCCTTGTAATCTCAACTTACCATCGTCAATATCAAAGTATTAGATAGCCAATCGGTAATTCTTCACAATTTTTCATTATACAGCATCGACCGATACCAATTACTATTTTTGTTTAAAAAAATTGCAGAATTAATACGCGTATTTCGTAGGTATTTAGATGGTGTATATTCAAGAGAAGAACAATTTTCGTTTCTCGTAACAGTTAAATAAATAAGAAAGTTATTCTTTAGTTTTAACACAAATTATATATCTAAAATTAGAACTAACGAGTAATATTGCTTTAAGCACATACAATGTTAATTTAGTATTATTTAAAGATTTATTTTTCTGGTTTTGTAACGATTTTACCTTCAATTGCCAAATAATAATAATAAATAATGACATAATAATGATTATCTTCGAATATTTTGAGCAATAGTAGCAAAACAAAACTTAAATGCCATGAGCCAGATTACACGATATCTTTTAATCAAAAAGTAAATAAAATGCAATGTTTGCATAAATATATAATAGCCAGATATATATAGATAATCTATATATCAATGATCACAAAATATTTTTACATCATTTAATGAGAAAATATAATATCTGAACAAGTTATTGCATATTCTTGAATAATGGAAGGTTGAGAATAAAACATTTCACCAATTCATCCATCAAAATATTTTCTTGATCCCCATTCCTTAAAATGTCTTCGCTTACTGAATCATTTCTTGACCTTGACTAATATTTTCATAGTATTCATTGTACAGACATTGTAAATGAAACAATTATTTCTTACTCTTCAATAATGGAATGCAGGGAATAAATACTTCATCAATTCCTTCACGAAATGTTTCCTTGATCCTCATTCTTTAAACGATCTTTCTTTACTGAAAATTCCCAGACTTCTCACAATTCTTGACCTCTCTCGATTACGAATAATGCTTTCTCTCCGTTTCCGATATCCCAAATGTATTTTTCATGTCCTTCCTCGAACCGCGAATCGACTTGTTAATCGATGGTATGTTTATCGGAGGAATAAATATTTTAACCCTTTGGTCTCGGACAATTCCAGGGGTGTGTATTAAAATTGTAGGGAAAGAATAGGAATACAAGTGAGGCTTTGTAAGGAATGCGAAATGTAATGCATTAGTTTTAAATGTTGAAAAGGAAGATCCCAGCTAAGAGAAAATGGAATACTCCGGACTGAGAATTGATCTTCAAAATTCAGTTAGTAAGAAATCTAATAGAATATTAGATATATAAATTTTCGCTCTAATTTCATTCTGTACCTTCTCCTTGATGGAGGACACAAACGTGAAATAATGTTCATGGGTTTCGGTCAAAGAAGTAAGGTATGTCTGGAGCTAGCCTTATAAGCCAGATAACATCTACGATACTGAAGTCGGCTGATGTATTATGGTCATGTTACTCAGCTGCCGGCTCTAGCGTCGCAGGTTCGTACCGCGACCTTCACTCAGTACATTGGTGGCCTTGTCAAACGTAACTTTCTGATCTGTCGTGGCGCCATCTAACAGCCAACAAAGCCGTCGCTCACTCGACGCATCAACGAACTCACACGTTCGCCATAACGCTTGTAGCAATCAAAATCGTTCGTCTCTCCGCGTACTCACTGGTGGGGGAGTGCTGTGGAGCTAGCCTTATAAGCCAGATAACATATACGATACCGAAGTCGACTTTTGTATTATGGTCATGTTACTCGACTACCGGATCTACCCTTCACTCGGCACATATGTAAATAAAATGAATATATATTTTCATGTTTGTGTGTTGAAATTTAGGATAAATTCTAAATTTATTTTCATTTGTAGATTCTAAGATAGTTTACAATAAATAACTATAAAAAATCGTTCTGGATAATTTAATTAAAACCATAACATTCAAGTCACTATGATTATTTTGGTGGAAACGTTTATAAATAGAGTACAGAAGGCGCAAAATCTCTAAACTTTAATGAACTGAAAGCAAACATGAAAAATAAAACTCAACTTTGTAATTAAATGCTTTTGAAAACATATGGTTCTATAAATTTCTAGTCTACACAGAGCAAGATAATTACCAATTTGAAACTACTAACTCGTTTTAATAACATTATTTAATACAACTCTTTAAAGTAATGTCTGCAAGTAAATGTTATGATATTTAACAAAAGAATGATAAAATTTCAAATATTATTATATATCTTACAACATTCCGTCTACCGTATATGCATTTTATGAGTCACAAACTAAATGCTTACAAATTATTTAGTTTTTCCATGGGCCCAGTAAAAAAATATTTCCTTTGAAAATCATATTGGTTTAAATAAATACGTTTAGAAATCTGAATTTCCACTATAATTTCCATCCGTATCTTCCCCTTGATTAAGGAAACAAGCGTAAAACATTCTTCATGATATTTGGTCAAAGATGTAGATATTAAAATAAAATGAATACATATTTACAAGTTTGAGTGCATAAATTTATGATAAATCCTAAATTTATTTACATTCGTAGATTCTAAGAGGTTTTTCAATGGATAGATTTGAGGAAATCGGTGTGGTGTTTAAAAGTGAAATAATTTAGAGCGATAATGCTTACGTCACTGTAAACTTTTGGTGGTAGATTTTAAGAATGGAGTACAGAAAGTGCGAACACTCTAAACTTTAATAAACTGAAAGCAAACATGAAAAGAAAATCAACTTCCTAATTAAATGTTTTTAAAGTATATCATTCTATAAATTGCTAACTTTACATAGAGCAAAATAATCATCAATTTGGAAACATGAACTATATTTAAAAACATTAAATAATACAGCTTTTTTATTTAACAAAAGCCGTAAAATTTTGACATATTTTTATATATCATTGACATTCCTTGTTCCCTAGATTCATTTTATGAATCACCACTAAATGTTTAAACCTTAATTGGTTTTTTCCATAAGCCCAATAAAAAAATGAACCTTTCCTTTTAAAATTATAATGGTTTAAATAAATACTTTCAAAATTTTCAATAAATGGAATAGAGACATTTTTTGGTTAATTTTTATTAGTTTTTTAAAGCTAAAAGTTATCTAAAATTGATATGAAAAATTATTTGTTATTTGATATAATGTATGAATAAAAACAATTATTAATAGCTTTGAAATCTTTTTTTCCTTCTTTTTTGTGTTTCATCAAGTAATACTTAAATTAAAATTCTTCAATGAATTTTCTTCAATTTCTTTATCGATATTGGATTCTTTTGAAACTTGGGAATATTATTTTTATTGCAAACAGAAGAATAGATTCACATTTATTTTATAATAAAAAGAAAGCTTGGTGTGGTTTATAACATTATATATTGAATTTTAATAACATGATTTCTTTTATTCCGTTGATCTAAGCTTATGTTCATAAATATCGATATTCTGTTCTATATATCATGAAATGAAATGAAACCAATATCTGGTTTAAATTATAAAATTTAACGCTTCAAACAAAAGTCAAATAAGATAGTACAATTTCGCATGAAATATTGAGATATTAAAAAAAATTAAGTAGAAATTTTATAAATAGGGTGTTAAAAATACCAAAAATGATTTTTTTTAATGATGAATGATTTAATCTGAAATATCAAGATAGTATTAAGATTTATTTTTGATATGTCCTGTCTTTTTTTTTAAATTTTTATATTCACATTATAATAAAAACTTATATCCTTTAAATACATTGTTTAAAATTTCTTGTAGAAGATATCAGAAAACTATGCCTCAGAAGAACAGATTTGTTCCAAAATACATCTATGCTAAATTAAAAAAAAACTAAATCTCACTCGTTGCTCTGTAAAGTGCCAATGCACACACTCAAACACGCACATAAATTCCTTTTTCTAAGTAGAGACGCACAATTACGCATCCATAGGTTTTTATATTTTATTATATTCTTTTCCTAGAAGAAAATTGTTTCTTATTCAGTTCCATATATTATAAGTCGTTTGGAAATGATTGCATTTGTACGAAAATAAAAGCTAATTATATATGCAGAAAATTTATGAAAAAACAGTAAACACTTACTTTTATTAATGTATATAAAAGACGGGTGTATTTTGCAGATAAACTGATTCACATAATATGATCCACTTGTTAGCACATCATACAGGGTTTCCCAGCAAGACCGACCGGATAAACTCTGCACAGCCAGATTTGGTGTTTGGAATTCATAAAGAAAATGCTCAGAGAACTGTATCTCTCCCACCCATAGTTTTCATGAAAAATGCCAGAGGAAATCAATGAAGTCATATCCGGCTGAAGAAAAAAACTTTTATTCGACCACTGAATTCACGGTCGGTGTCCTATTTCATGGCCACCCTGATCACCAGATCTGATCCCTTTAGATTTCTTCCTATGGGACTGTGTAAAGGAATTGATTCATCGAGACCCAGTTAGTTCAGAAATGGACTTAGGCCAATCATATCCACTGTGATTTAGTTTTTTGACTCTACCATGCTAGAACGTGCACAATTAAGCATTTCATGACGTGCGCCTGCGTGCCTCCATATGCGCGGCGGATATTTCGAATGCCTTCCTATTTAAAATTATGCAAGTACTGATGCTCCTTTTTCGACGAAAACAAGTTTTTTTTTTCGTTAACAGGATGTGACATTCAACATTTCAACGATTATCAATTCGATTGATGGCACCAGGGGTCACCCATAACATGACAGGTACATTTAGGAAGAGAGGAAGGGAGAATGCACGTTTTTTAAAACCAACAAGACGATCTCACCCCCTGTATGCTTGAGAACATATTTTTATATCAGGGGGAATTTTTTTCAATTATTAGGAGTTCTTTTATTCCTTATCAGGAAAGAACTTTTTTTCTTTTGATAACAATTTTTCTATTCCCTACCAGAGAAGAATGTTTTTATTAGAAGTAATTTATTTTAATTTCTTCTCAAGGATTTTTCTATTGATAGTAATTTTTTTTCTTCCCTACCACAGAGGGATTTTTCTATTGATAATAATTATTTTAATCCTTATGAGGGAGGGATTCTTGTATTCCTCATCAGGGAGGAATTTTTGCATGTCATGAAAGTATTATGCAAAATGATTTATTTATGGGGAAAGATGATAATATCTTTCCTAAAATATAATTTTTGAATATTTTCAAACAACTAAAAATTCATGTAAAACAGAAAGTATAAGGTTCAACAGTTTATTCTTGTAACAGCTTGAAATTTTGAAGCGCAAAGTATGTATGAAATATTGATAGAATATGTTTGAAGCACGTAGTACGTTTTTAAGGAAATAGGCGTGATTCCATAAACATTACGTTACACAAAAATACAGACAGTCACGATAAACTGAATAGCTCAAATCACTCTTTAGCGTTCAGTATTGGTGTTAAATAATTTGAAAATAACCTTTTTATATCTATGCCATTCTATGATTAGTAATAATGAAGTTACTGCGTGTTTCATTGTTGCTAGATAAATTGATACATTAACTAGCTGAGCACCAGATGGTAGCAATATCCTATCATCCTCATAAACATCGTTTTTGGTGTAGAAAATACAACCCTGAGTGCAATAGTTGAAACTTTATGAATTTTTATTATCTCCCTGTTAGGTACTTAAATTTCACTACGGAATTTGCATTTTTTTAACAGTTGCATTCGTAGTATGTAATATTAAAAATTACTATTGAAATATGTGACTTCTTGATGTTTTTATAAAGAATCATTTTAATGAATTATTTATTTATATATTTGGCATTAAGTCACGAAAATACATTATTTATTATGTTTAGAGTTAAGCAATAAAAATATATCGAAGGTATAATAATAGAGAAGTATCTGCACTCTGTTATAAGTTGTAAAGATCTATGAAAAGAACTCATATGAAAAAGTAGTTTTTAATATTACTTATTACCTTTGAAAAGTTCAAGAGTATTTCTTCTCATTTAATTCAATTTTATACATAGAGAAATTAAATTTTAAGATTTTAAAAAATAATATTGAATCAATTATATAGTGAAAGTTCAATTAAAACTTGAGATATAGCATATGTTTTAAACGTTTAATATTCGTATAGTAATTTAAAGTATTATTCCAACATTTAAATATCAAAGGAAGCATTTAATTAAAATTACTTTAATGAATAAAAATAAAAATTGCGCTTGAATAAAAATGTTTCAGAAATTTTTTTTAATTTGTATTCTAAAAATATTACTAACCCTACATTCCTTGATATAATAAACTCCGATGGAACTATAATTTGTTGATAGGAATAAAATCGTGAACAACATAAATAAATAATAAAATTTCCTATATTAAACATCGTATACAGATTAAACAATTTCCAGTGTATTTTACTTTGTAATTGTACCTCTTTTTTATAGGCAAGTGCCATTAGAACCAACCAACCAACCAACCTCTTTTTTTGTTGCCGAATTTAAATGACAAAAATTTTTATTTCATACACTATGATTTCAGATCTCAACCTGTTAATATAACGATGTGATCTGTAAATAAACAAAAAGTTATTATGCAAATAAAATCACATCATTAAAACTAGAAAACTAGAAAAACAATGTTATTCTGTCAGCATTAAACTTAATATCTTAATTTATCGTCTGCCCTGCTGTTGCTTACGATTTTTTCAATCACAATGCTTTTTTATCTTCATTGCTGATGGCAATAGAGGAAATATTAAGGGGCTCGTAAAAAGAATAAAGAAGTAAAAGGGATTACAAAAAGATAAAAAATCGAAATTCTAACTGAAATTTAATTATGAACTAACTCTCAGATGGTTAAACTTAGTTATTTCCTTAATAAAATAGTGAATTAATTTTTACAGTGAAACGTTTATAGTATGTAAGTAATAACTTTCCTTTTTCAAATTTTTTCAAAAGAGATAGTTGCCACAAAAAAAACTATTAGCGAATAACGTTTGAAATTCTAGACATCTTTCCTATATTTTAAATAAAGTGTTAATAAAACCTCATTTAAGTTTAAATTGTATAACGTGAAGGTACATTGGGTAATTTATTGTTCATATTATTTTAAAGCGCTTAAAAGTTGTAATTCGAAATATTATTGCATGGTGCTCCAAATATCAAAGTTAATCAACGAATTCCCAGATGCAAAAATGGTAAATCTTTAAACTGAGTTTTAGTAGGTTAAAAGTTTCAAATGAATTATTTTATAAATTGCTATAAAATTTTCTGGGATGACTTCAAATTATTAGTGTAAAGAAAACAGCCATAAAAAGCTGCTGTGGTTCAAATTGTGGAATACTTTTAGAAAAACGTTGGAGATTTAATTAGATGACTTGTTCTATATGTTAAAAAAGGCATCAATTTCTAGATGTTGATCCGATAGAAATGTTCATCTAGACTATCCTTTCTCTCGGCTAGAAAAAAGCATTTATTATTATATTAATTATAGAAATATGATAAAAACTTTAATATCTTTACGTATAAACTTTCCATCTAATAATAATTCTAATAAACTGAACACACTCTACTTCGATCTAAGTCAAATTTCATACAAACTATAAAAAAAATCGACGCACCAAAAAGGAGTTGTCCGATTTAGACGAAAATTCGTGGATAGGAAGACAATGTACTGATTAGTGAACTATTATCACAGAACATTCGAATATTTTATTTCAGAGTTACAGTAAAAAGTTCAATAAGGTGTTGACTCTCCTCTAGCCTGGATACAAGCCGCCACACGGCGTGGCATAGACCTATAAACCTTCCGGATGGTCTTCTGTGGTATTCCCTGCCAAATTCGCTCCAATTTTCGAACGAGGTTATCAACATTCCGTGGCAGATGCAATCACCTTCTGATCATAACACAGACATTCTCGATGAGAGAGATATCAATTCAGCAGGGCTAAGGAAGTTATGAAAAGCTTGCAGACAGTACATAGCAACACGTGCCGTATGTGTTCTGGCATTGTTCTGCTGAAAAATATGCAAAGAAAGAGGGTACCGCAAAAGAAATGGTAGCCAAACAGGTCTTAGGATATTGTCGACGACGTACAGCTGTGCAGTAACTGTACCTCTATCGAAGAGCAAAGGATCCCGGCTATTAAGGAAAATGGCACCCCAGACTATAATGCCTTGTAGAAGGCTGATGCAATAGTGAAAGAAGGATCACCACTACTGCCCAGTGTGTCTCCAATCACGTCTTCGATGATCTTCAGGACACAGTTAGAAGCGGGATTCGTCGCTAAAGACTATACGTCCCCAGTCGGCATTACTCCAACCTGACAGAGACATGCACCACTGTAATCCGGTTCGGAAGTGTGCAGGCGTGAGTGGCAGGTGTTGTAACGGTCAGCGCGAGAGCAGATTTCGCTGTCTCGTCTGTGAATGGTCATGGGGGACACTAGTGCTTGGGTTGAACGCCTGATGGTTGATAGAGATGAAGAAGGCGCTGTGACATATTAAAGGACAATCACTCTGTCCTCATGATCTGTTGTGGCTCTAGGTCAACCGCTACCATCCTGACGCGAATCTCTGCCACTTTCCACTCATCCCTGCTAGTATCTTCGAATTGCCGCATCTCTTCGACCCAAATGACGAGCGATTCTCCGATTTGTCCAAACGGCCTCTTTCAATACAATTACACGACCACTGTCAAACTCTGACAGTTGCTCGTAAAGAGCCCGAACCTTTCGGCGAGGTGTTTTTAAGTTGTTGAAAGGTAATCTGAGTCGCAATCAAACCGAAAGTTTTAACAACTGTTGAAGAACTCTCCTTATATACATATGCTGCATATGCAGTTCCGATGCGCAGGAAATCTAACTATTCATTCATTGGACACCAAAATTTAATCATTTGCATATATCTGGTCAAAACACTCACGCATACGAAACTTCAAAGCAATCGGATGATTGCTTTTTGGTGCGTCGATTTTTTTATAGCGTACATTTTGCACCGCGTAGGAGTTCTCTATTCAAAGAAAGTAACCTGTTCTCAAAATTTCTACGCACACACACACTCCCATTTTAAAAAGGCTCTAGATTTAATCAATTTCCATAAACAACCGGCTATTCAAATATAATCCGTCATCTGACAATACATGTACCCTCTATTTAAATTTGGGTATTCTTTTACATATCATGGATATATTTAAACCCACTTCGACATCTAATTCTTCCTTTCTCAGGCAGAGATGCAAAGGCTGCGAAATTCCTTTCCAAGGCCGAAGGAGTGAGTTGTATTTCCATCGATAAACTTTTCGCCGATTAACAAGTCGATTTGAGGGGAGAAGGGTTTGCAGCTGACATGAAAGATGCATTTGAGGTGGCGGAAATGGAGAGGAAACATTGCTCGAAATAACTTCAAGGTCACGGGCCTTGTGGAATAGTTGGAAAGTCTTAGCGATGTTGCATGGAATTGAAATGGGAAGAAAAATTGGCTAAATAACTTGTTCTATGATTTATCTAAAAACGTCTTGTATATTTTTTACACTTTCTGAGGTAGCGTATTAATATACGTCGAAAAATATTTTCTGTAGTGTATTATATGATAATATGTTTAAAACAATTTTATTAGTGTATGGTTTATTTTCATTTGTGTACAGAAATATTATTTATTATTGTATATTATGAGTGTCTTTACACTATTATTATATATTAGTGTATAGACACTAATATATATATATTTGTAGTGTATAACATATATACTCTACTTATATATATAAAAAAAGAATAATATATATACAATTTTTTTTGCCAATTTTGTATATACACTACTAATATCATTTATTAGTGTATAGAAATAGATTTTCATTTGAATTATTTTCTACTTTTCCTCACAGATTTTCTTTTGAAATTTAACACTAAATTATGTCTTTGGTATAAAATAAATATTTATTTTAATTGAAATTTCAAGGAAAAAATTATTTTATGAAAATTTGAAAGCATAAAATTTTTGTATTGATATAAGAAATTTTAAAATATTTAAATAGTATATTAGATGTTTAGCTTAATTCCGGAGAAAAAAGAAATGAAAACACTATTCGGGTTTCTCCCCAATGATTGACTCATTCTAAAATACAATAGTGTCTGGGTAGTGAATGATAATAAGTAAAACAAGATGGATAATATAAAAGGTTGTTTTATTCCACTAGTAAACATGAGGCTCAGATAGCAAAGGATGGTCAAGATGTACATAAAAAACAATCTTTGTGAATATCCCAAGCAAACATCAAATGACTAAAAATCTATGCATAATTATCACTACAATCGTACTTGATGCTTCCAATAGGAAATGAATGTTCCAAAGATGGGATCAGTGTCTTCTTTATAGTCTCTTGAGGTATAGAATTTGCAAAGATTTTGTAATTCCCAGAAAAGTCTATTGCTCACATGTAGTAATATGAATAGAGTTAAAATCTTTTTATAGTTCCAAGCCTTTATGTTTCCTATCATTGTTGTTAAATCCATAGCAAAATGACCATGTATTATCTAGGTTTCTGATCAATATTGTTGGATTTAACTGGAACGAGGTATTACAAATTTATATTTAATATGAAAATTGAATACAAATTTAAATTTACTAGTTTCTATGCCATATTATAACAAAAGGAACATGTTATCAAGAAGTGCTTGCTTTTAGAATTAATATGGTCAAGTTTATGCAAAATTGGTTAGGTCAATCTGGTTATTCCATAACGGCATTGATTTAGCAATTACATATAAAACTATTAATTTTATTTAAAAAATAAGCCGCATTGTGCTTTTTTTACGCTTTATCAAGAGTTTACGAGAACATATATTTGAATACTACACTTTGTTTTGATGTACAATCCAAATTATGACAGAAATATTTATGTGTAAAGTGTAATCTTTTTACTTGGAAAAGTTAAATGAATTCACTAAGTTTTCTATATGTCGTATCTTCAGACCAATAGGCAAACAAATATATATTTCAAAAGTGAGTGCGACAGGAGAGAGCATCACCCCCTTTTCACCATGGATATTTAGCGCCAAATATGGCAACCCGATGTTATCGTTGGAGTATATCTTCCTCTGGCAGATAAGATGCAAGAGCGCTGGGAATTGGCGATTTTGATAAGTGCGCCAAGGGGATGATGTTCTCTACAGATCAACCCAATTTTTTTTAAACTGGGAACTAAAATGTAGAGATTCACCAAATTTTTTTAACTCAATTTTTAACATAAGGAAAATTTATGAAAATTTAAAAACTAAATTTTTGAATACAGTGAAAAATTCTGAAATCTTATCGTGAGTTTTAAAAGTTTGTATCCTTTTCCGCTGGTTTATTTCAGAAAGTAAAAATATTTTGTAGTATTTATGATATAAAATGGAATACTTTTTTAGAAAAACAATGACAAATTGAAGTAAAAAGAGAGTTAAAAATTGATAAAAGTTTTTAAAAATATTACATATATGAATTAGACAAAGCTTATTTTAGTTTTCCAAAAGCTTATTTATGTTAATTAATAATATTAAGTTAATTAATATTTCGAAAAGTCTCCTCCGCATACTTTTTCGTATATGGAACATATAATGAGGAAAAAAATTATTATCTTAAGGGAAAAAAATGAGAGAAAATTTTAATAACAATTGACACTAGCAAGATTTTCAATAATCTACACTTCAGATGTTTTGGAGAAAGGAAAAGATATTTGAAATTATTTCTGTATATTTCCTTGTTTGTCGATACAAATAAAAAAGCAAAAATATTTTCAGCAGGACGTAAGAAATTCGTTTTATATGATATATTAAAATAAACATTTGAAGATTTCCGTTGGACCTTCTACAGAATTCATTCAGAGGAATTTTGTTTGTTAATCCAAATACAGATTAATATGATAGCTACACAACGTAAAAAACTAAATAGTTGAGATTGAGGGCTCAGGTTTATAATTTATAATACAGATTCTTACATCTAATAGTTCTGTATTTTAAAATGTTACAATTTAAATTAAATGGCTTGCTTAAAAATATCTTCAACTTAAAAAAAAAATAAATACTTGAATAAACGAAATAATATATATAATTTTAGTATTTAAAAAGAAAATTTTTTTATTAAAAATTGAACGAAATTTATTAAAGGATAGACTTTATTTTGATCTGTATGTAATTATGAAGATTCAAAGTTACTGATTTAAATAAATAAAATTTTAACTGGGATTTCGCTTCTAAAAATAGTTCTGTATCAAATTTTAGGTATCAAGATGGTCAAAAACACATATTTATTTTTCTTTATAACATTGAGAAGATAATAATTGCCTTTCCAGACACTTGAAAAATAAAAATTTCAAAACTCTTGATATTCGACAATAATCTAAACCGGAATTTATAGATATGAAAATAGAATAGCCCTCAAATAATAATATATATCAACTTTGGAACTTCAACTGCTATCAAAATTCCCACTATTAAATTTGTTGCTAATGTCGTTTACTAATTAAACAATTTTCAGTGTATTTTTCTTTGTATTTGTATTGTAGCTCTATTTCAGTTGTATTTATCTGAACAGTTTTCATTACATACACTGTGATTTGTCATCTCATTCAGGCAGTTAGTGCGAAGTTTTGAACCTTAAAAAATATCAAGATATAATGCAAATAAAAATCACATCATTAAAACAAGAAAAGTAGGAAAGCAATGTCATTCCTTCAGCATTAAACTCACCATCTTAAATTATCGTTTTCGCTGTTTATACATACCGTTACACATTTTTTGCAATCCAAATACATTTTTATCTTTATTGCTGATGCAACAGAGTAGATATTCAGGGACTCGTAAAAAGAAGGGGGAAAATCACAAAAAAATAAGGAAATTCCATCGGAAATTTAATGAGGAACTCTCGGATGGTTTAAACTTTGTTATTGCGTGATAAAATAACAGTAAACACTTTTCGGAGCAAAATCTTATAGTAATATCTTCCTTTTTCGAACTTTTTATAGCTGAAAGAGATAGGTTCTGTAAAAAACTATTAAACAATCAAGTTTGAAATGCTAGACATCTTTCGTCTATTGCAAATAAAGTGTTCATAAAATTTCAATTAAGTTTAAAGTGTAAAGCATGAAGGTATATCGGATATTTTGTAGTTAATATAATTTTAAAGCGCTTAAAAGTTGTAATTCAAATTGATATGGCATGATGTCACAAATATTAAAGTTTACCAATAAATTATAAAAAACCAAAGTGATACATTTTTAAGCTGATTTTTATCAGGTTAAACATTTCCAATTTAATGTTTTACAAATTTTTAGGAAATTTAATGGAATTACCCTGTATTTTTAAGGTAAAGAAATCGATTTAAATATACTGTAGTGGCTAAAATTGCCTAAAGCTTTTCCAGAATACGCATTTTGGCGATTTGATAACAGTTTTTTTATTGGAAATACCGGAAAGTCATTTATTAGTTTTAAAATAATGTAACAAAAAACAATTTGTATATGTATATTTGCATTGGAACAGCAATTTAATTTTCATATTTTAATAATAATATTAATTAAATTTAACATTATTATTAAAATATGAAAATTGATATATATATATATATATACGCTAAAACAATTTTAAAAGAGGTAAATTTAAAAAATTGCCATTTTCATAATCAATTAGAAAGATACACAAATGTATTAAGAGAGCGCGTATGCTGCTAATCCCAACGACATAGTGGAACTAAGAAGAATAAAAAACAGATATTTATATTTGAAAAAATGAGAAATCCGGCCTGATGACTTTCTCAAGGGTCAACATCAAGCAAGGACTCCAATAAAAAAACGGAATTTTTTTCTGTAAAGAGTTAGACTATTGTCTAAAAAATTTAACTCTTTTATGACCCGAAAAATTCCGAATTTTAAAATAGAAGAGAGGCATCAATTTTTAGCACAAAAAAACCAAAAGACAATCAAAAAAAGAAGAAAAAACAGCTTTAAAAAAAAAACCTCACAAATAAAATACAAGATTGAAGAAAAAACATATATCACAAAAAAACTAAACATAATAAAAAAACCAAACACAATAAATAAGCCCATATTATCAAAAGAACAAGTAAGAAAACAAGAAGTCTGAACATACCCTTAAGACGGAGATGCGTACTCAAGCTGTGCTAAAGAGCAAATGAACCAGATAGGAAGAAATTTAGGTGAATGCCAAATCAGGAAGGATAGTGGAGACGTACTGGTTGTCCAATCCGAGACTAGTTTAGTTCGTCAAATCCCGCCCCCGAGACGAAGACTGTTTTAGCTAAGGGATTATTTGATTTCGGGCTTTTTTAATTCAAAATATTTTAAATTTTTTTTAAGTTTATAATCTCATGAATAGTAGGTAAACATAGAGAGAAGATTTTTAATATAATAAAGTTAATTGTATTTTCCTCTGATTTTTAGAAGCACGGGGAAGTCCTATTGAAATTGGAAGTAAATGTAAATTTTAACGCTGAAGCCAGTGCGTAGCGGACCCCGAGGAATTGAAAATTGTTAATTTATTGTAAAAATATGTGCCTACTAGTGGGTTAGTTGAAGAGATCTAAACCTTCTTTAATTAAAATTTCAATATTACAGTAATTTCTTGGGAATTCATTATTGGCTAGATTTTTTAAAAAATAATCTGTAGCTTCTATATAAGACCTTTTATTATTACAAATATTTTTTATTCTGTTAAATTGTGAAAAGATTATATTTTTAAAAATTTTTGAGTTTAAATTAGAATTATAATTGCAAAGTTTTATTATTTTAAAATTGAATTCGTCTCTTTTGTCAAATAGACCCACCAGTGTTTTAGCGTTAGCAATTTTAATTTTTAAATCAAGATAATTTGCTTCGGTTAGTTTTTCATTTGTTTTATTTAAAATTAATTCGTTTGTATAGCAGTTTGCTATCCAAACAAACTGCTATCCAAAAGAATTAATTTTAAATAAAACAAATGAAAAACTAACCGAA
>JAOUZG010009324.1:3048559-3066483 GCA_026289955.1 Argiope argentata
AAAATTTTTAAAAATATAATCTTTTCACAATTTAACAGAATAAAAAATATTTGTAATAATAAAAGGTCTTATATAGAAGCTACAGATTATTTTTTAAAAAATCTAGCCAATAATGAATTCCCAAGAAATTACTGTAATATTGAAATTTTAATTAAAGAAGGTTTAGATCTCTTCAACTAACCCACTAGTAGGCACATATTTTTACAATAAATTAACAATTTTCAATTCCTCGGGGTCCGCTACGCACTGGCTTCAGCGTTAAAATTTACATTTACTTCCAATTTCAATAGGACTTCCCCGTGCTTCTAAAAATCAGAGGAAAATACAATTAACTTTATTATATTAAAAATCTTCTCTCTATGTTTACCTACTATTCATGAGATTATAAACTTAAAAAAAATTTAAAATATTTTGAATTAAAAAAGCCCGAAATCAAATAATCCCTTAGCTAAAACAGTCTTCGTCTCGGGGGCGGGATTTGACGAACTAAACTAGTCTCGGATTGGACAACCAGTACGTCTCCACTATCCTTCCTGATTTGGCATTCACCTAAATTTCTTCCTATCTGGTTCATTTGCTCTTTAGCACAGCTTGAGTGCGCATCTCCGTCTTAAGGGTATGTTCAGACTTCTTGTTTTCTTACTTGTTCTTTTGATAATATGGGCTTATTTATTGTGTTTGGTTTTTTTATTATGTTTAGTTTTTTTGTGATATATGTTTTTTCTTCAATCTTGTATTTTATTTGTGAGGTTTTTTTTTAAAGCTGTTTTTTCTTCTTTTTTTGATTGTCTTTTGGTTTTTTTGTGCTAAAAATTGATGCCTCTCTTCTATTTTAAAATTCGGAATTTTTCGGGTCATAAAAGAGTTAAATTTTTTAGACAATAGTCTAACTCTTTACAGAAAAAAATTCCGTTTTTTATTGGAGTCCTTGCTTGATGTTGACCCTTGAGAAAGTCATCAGGCCGGATTTCTCATTTTTTCAAATATAAATATCTGTTTTTTATTCTTCTTATATATATATATATATATATATATATATACATCAAAAATTGAAATTTGTTATGAAATATGAAAATTGATATTTATATATTTATATAAAATATTAAATTTTAATACTGCTATGATTACAATTTTTTTTTTATTTTTATATTCTTAAACTAAAATTCAATATATTTGATGAAAATTTAGAAATAGTTTCCTTAGGATGCCATCATAGACTCTTTATGCTTTTAATACACATTAATAGTATAGTTTACATTAGATTCTATAGGAATTTAAATTTCACATTCAAATCAAATATTTGCCTTTTGACAAAACTGTATTCCTTATTATAAATATGCAACATTTTTACAGAGAAATAATTTTAGCATAACTATTCGATCGTAAATATGCAGTTTATAAAAGAAAATACATTAAGGTTTGGAAACATAATCTAGTAGCGACAAATGTCCATGTTTTTTACTCAATTATAATAAATGCAAATCTTAGTGCCTTCTGTATATAAATGGTTGAATAATTATATTACTCGACTCACAAACATATCATATATAGGATTTTTGCAAGATTATCTTACAGTCTCTGCTTTTAAGTAGAATTAAATTATATTCAGAACCTGTTCTAAATTTTCAAAATATGTTCTAGAAAATTATTATTTTCAGCTGTTACCATAGCTAAAAAAAGTATTTGAATTTTTAATAAAATCGATAAATGATAAAAAATGCAAGATTATCATCATAAAAGCACATTCTATGTTTTTGGAGAAGGAATTTATAAAATCGGTTTTTTTTTCATTTCATTGTTTTCTTTTTGAACTTTTATATTTTTAATGAAAATGCTCTGCATTAACTTTCATTACATTAAAATTTAATCCGAATAATATTCTAAATTTTAGGAAAAAATAGTTTTAATTGATTTAATATTTTAATAAATAATTGGAAATTTAAAAAATAAAGCAAAATTAATAAGAATGTTTATATACATACATACATACATAATATATATATATATATATATATATATATATATAATATCTGAAGACAAATATTTTTAAAATAATTACTAACAATTTAAAAATTGGCAATTTTCCATTAAATAATTTGTTTTGTTAGGCCTCTGATTTCTATGAACATTCGAGTTCAAGTATCTTAAAATCTTGAAATACTTCTATACCTCTTTTTGTATTCAAAGCATCTTTATTTCGTTCAACCCCTGTTCTTAAGTAGTTGATATAAAAGTACCGCACCAAATAATTAAATTTACTACATAATTAATGGCTATTAAGCGATTGCTTGCTTGGCATCCTCGGAGAGTTCTCCAAAATCCTTCCAGTGCTACTCAAACCCATTTCAGCGAGTGTTTATAACGAAAAAAGCACGGTCAACGAGTATTAGTGAAAGGGAAAGAAAAATTCAGTGATAACTTGGTATCTCGGGAACCTGCTGTAATTTTCTTGAATAGCGTTTGAGGCTTTTCAGTATTAATAAATTTAAACACTATATTGTTTTACGATATGTATTTCAGGAGTTCAGATTATAAGATTAGATTCTATATATTTCATATTTTGTCAAATTTATTTAATTGGAAAATTATTTAATCAATGATTACTAGTTAGGCTAGATGGTTATTATTGCAGTAGTAATAATTAAGAAAGTAGTATATGACATATAAATCCGGAAATAATGAAGAATATTAAATGGACAAATACAGGTATCTTTCAGATATATCGCATTTTAATTGAACTCTACAAACAAATAATATTCCTATTCAATTACTTCTCTCTAGAAACAACAAAAAAAAAAATAGATTCATTCATACAATCTGATGTTTGCAGCATTTAAAAAACCTTACAAATGTGATTAATTATAAAAAAGAATTTTAAAGTAGATACTAAAGAAACCCAAGATTTTAACTGAAAAAAAGTTTGATTTCAAAAATTTCAACATCATATACTTATTATTAATGCATTCAAATAAAATATTAAAGCCGTAGCTTATTCAAAACAATTATATCAAGAATTTTGTGCTCAATATCAATATGTAATTTTTCTTTAATTAATTAATCTATTGGATTGTTTTCTTTTTTATCTTTACCAATTTATTTAACTAGACAAAATACGACATAATATCTAATACATCTAATGGAATAATAAATATCTAATAAGATATAAAAGACATGAATATGCAAACAAAAAGCAATAGCAATAAATTTTGCATCAAGAACTTTATGCTCATTATCTATATGTAACTTTTTCTTTTAGTTAAGTAATAATATATTGAATAATATCTTCATTTTTGTATTTACGTATTTATTTATTTAGACAAAATAAGAATATCTAATACGTTATAGAAGACATTAATATGCAAAAACAAAGCTCTAATATTAAAATATATTCTTCGAATTTCTACGTTTAGGTAAATTAAAAATCCTCAGTGGATAAAAATCGTTAAAGATATCCTCAATATAAACATCTGAAGCAAAATTCGAATATGTTGTATTTTTTTTCAAGTGCATTCTTCAGAGGAAAAGAATATGCAAAATCACAGAAAATGTTTTTTAAAACCGATTAAAGGAAGAAAGAACCTGGTTTTTTCCCTGAAGCATTTGAGGATGCAAATTTCCGGATTTCAATTAAATTATTAGATAAAATACAAATCATAATTCTGGAGGACATAAAATTTGATCCTTAAGGAAGTAAGTCACAATAGGGAACATTCACAACTAAAAATACAAAATGTAATCTTTCAGTTCTGACTCTTGAGAATGTAAGGATTTAAATATTTATTGATACTCGAAAAAGCTGAAAGGAATATCAATGGGCTAAAAGATTTTCATTTAAAGCATTTATTTACATTAAGAATTATATAATAATGTTTTCATTTGAATTAAACTCAACAGCAATAATCATAAGAATAAAATTTCAACTGATTCCTTATAAAATTTCCGATATGAATGGGTATTTATTAAATATATGCAAATAAATATTTATTTAATCATAAAATTATAGAATAACATTTAAGGTACGTGACTGAGCTTGGACTGAAATTTTAAGGTGACCAGGGACCTTTGAAATGAATTTTTGCAATTTTCACCTTAGCAGTTTGAAATTTTTCAGCCATTAATAGTTACGCTATAGGAGATGACACATTATATTTTAAAGCATTATATTAATTTATTTATATATTAAGGGGAAATATAATATAATACTAGTGATAAATAACGTTAATAATAAATGCTCCAAACGCTAAAAATTTGTTCGAAAGTGCTCCAATTTTTATTATTACTTACTCTAAAACTTTTTCAAAGGAAAGTTGGGATTAATCTTGACGTTTGAGTACGAAATATCAAAATTAATCAATGTAATAACCCAAAAACTACTTAAATGTATAAAAAATCAATATATTAAAGTTATTATATTGGTTAATCTTGATATTTCATACTAAAACTTCAAGATTAATCCCAACTTTCCTTTGAAAAAGTTTTAGAATAAGTAATAATAAAAATTGTAACGCATTCGAAGAAATTTGGAGCGTCTAAACATTTTTCATTAACGTTATTTATCACTAATATTATATTATATTAATCCCCCTAACACAAACATTAATTAATATAACGCTTTAAAATTTAATTTTACTCTTAATGTCTGCAGAATTTCAAATTTCTAAGGTGAAAATTGCAGAAAGTCCTTTTGAAGGTCCCTGGTCACCTTAAAAACGTTCGAAATTATATATATTTGCCTTTAAAAAATTGGAAAATATCTATGAAACTAAAACATATGAGTAAAGTGTCAAAAGTTGTAAATAGGAAAAAAAGTTAAAAATTGAAAAATATGATTTTTTTTCATTACAAAGAAGCATAGAGCAAAACACCTCTAAATTAGAGATTAATTAAATTATTAACTTAAAATTTCGCAGATCATAAAATATTTATCAAGGCCCTAAATTAAAAGTTGTATTCCCATGCATTCTTTAAATATTGGGGCTCAACTAATAAATAAGCGATATTTCCAATTTTTTTTCTCATTATGGAGATATAAAAAACTACAGAAATAGTTTTAATTGAATAGATTACATATTCTATAGTTTCGAAAGTAAAGAATATATTGAGAAATTATTCTACAGAATTTTAATAAAAAATATGCATTAGATTTTAGTTTATGAGGTTTTGAAGAAGAAAATTCTCTCAAAGATTTATAACTGTGAAAACTGTATCTAAAAATGTAAAACAACATTAAAACTCATGCAACGGCAAATATAAAAATCAGTTTAAAATCCCCCCAAAATTGACATGAAAACAAAATTCTGATGGTTTTATAAAGACATCTTTTCAAAAATTAAAATCATTAAATACTATTAAAAATCGATATTTTAATATAATCTAATTAAACTATAATCTATATCCTAAACTACATGGACATTTTATTAAAGACAGAGGCTATTTCCTTTAAACAGGATTTAAAATGTAAAAATAGAAAACGATTGAATGTAAATGAAAACAATTATCACAGTAACCATAAAAAAAACCACTTAGACTTGTTTTCATTCTTTACAATCTCGTAAATGAAGAATAACAAACCGAAAGAATCGTAATCGTCAATGAATTTCAACTCGAATATTTGACTAATCTCTCAGTTTTGGATCATATTTCCTCAAAATTAAACAACCGGAAACGAATAACTTAAAATTTTTAAATCAAAGAGTTACACTAATTCAGTAGTTAACTATTAATAAATAACTTTTTAAAAGCCATTACTAGGCCATAACTCTATGATGAAAATTATAGCTCTATTTTTTTGCCAATCCAAAATACTTCAAAATCCACTTAAATAATTATTTATTTTACTAATTACTATTAACGCTACTGTAAAAAAATGTTCTTTTTCCCACTTATTTTACTTAAATGATTTATTATTTAAAACTGAAAACAATAATACCTTAGGATATATTGGTGCGATACGTTACAAGAACTCTAAAATCGTCATTATTCGAAGAAGCAATAATTAATTAATTTATTAATGATAATTCCCCACGAAATTTTCCAGGAAAACAACAAACGAGGAACTTCTAATAATAAATTTTAATTTCACTTTCATTGTGTAAAATCGCTTTAAAAATGTGTAATCCAAAGTGGATTTTAAGTAATGAAACTAAGACGGAAAATAAAAATAAGCCATCAAATAAATACTGAGCTAGACTTGTTTAGCATGATAAAAATTACCTCCATGAAGAAAAATAGTTTATGTACCATCTGCGACAGGGCAACTTAATTTACGAGAGCGCGTAGCCTAGCTCAAACGCCCTCTCACTTCTTTATTACACGGAATATTACTACGCAGATATTGAGCTAATAAACTTCGTAATTTGTTTATTGCTGATTTTTTTTCCTATGTGATCTTATTTTCTCATGATTTGAAAGTAAGTACTTCAGCTACGATGATCAAAGATGATTGCTGCTAACATCCTTTTCATTGAAAATGTTTTGAGTGAAGTTCAATTACTTGTTGCTAATCCTAGAGATGGAATATTTGACGATTATTATCTGGGCTCAATAAGTTCGAGAAAGTTCTGTCACTGTTACGATAAAAGAAATCTTGAAATAATCATAATGATTGTTTTTGCCAATGACTGTGTAAATGGTGACTGCCAATTGTGATTTATTTTTCTAGAACTCTATTATAACAGTCGTGTTCAATTTACTTTTTAATTTTTTTCACAAAGAATTTTTTTAACTTTGATGTTGCTATAAAAACTTTAATAAATTTAAACATTTTGAAATTTTGAGTATCTATTTATTTTTCTAAATAACGTTATAATTTTGAAATGAAGCTTTAGATATTGAAAATGAATAGTAAAAAGTAAGAAAAAAACGTGTAGAAATTACCAATATTTAATTAAATAGTTTGATGAGGAAAAATCGTTATTAGAATATCTTCAATAGTTTCGCAACTTTTTAAAGGCAAAATTAGATCCTGACATTAAAATCTATTGCTCACAATATTTATTGTTTTCTTTACTCACAAAATATCTATTATTAATTTTTTGTTTAAACCTATAATATTGATCAAATGAAAGAAATGTTTTGTATTTTTTCTAGAGATTTTAATTCTGAATCTTTAAAATAAATTTTTGTATTATCATCTGCTGACTATAGTAAAAAAAGTATTCTAAAAGAAAAGTATTAAAGAATTGTCAAGTTTAGTCTTTTAGAGAAATATGTCGTTAATTTGACGGGCTTATTCAAGGACTAAATATTTTTGTCTTTTAATCTTTATTTTTCTCTTTATTATTAAGTCTCCCCCACCTCTCCAGGGGGCACCTCGAAATGAAGATCAGATGCTTCGGGTGGTTGGATCTCTTCACACTGGAGGGTACGCTGATAGGTAGGGGTATGCACCAACCACCGATTACGGGTCGTACTTCCTACGGGAAAGGTTATACCTTGGCTGGTGATACCCTTAAAACTCAACAATAGATCCCGCCAGTTTTATTTTTGTGGCTGCCCGGTCATTCAATTTTATGATTTATTTCGTGTGCCTACTGGCGGATCTTAGAGTCACATATGATTTTATTACTAAGCTTTATAAGTTTACTTTCTTCTGAGATGGCCTGGTTGGTAGAGCGTTGGACTCGTACTTCTTAGGTTATGAGTTCGAAACTCACCGGCTAAAAGATCCCCCGAGTATATGGCGACTGGCGCTCGTTGAATCTGTTAGTGGTCGCAAAGTCCTCCATGTCGAGAGTAATATCACTGGGGTACTGTGTGAGAGGTGATCGTTCTCTGTTCCAGGTCTAGATTACGAACGGAGATGAATGAATGAATTTGCATGAAGGAAGTCCGTCCCCTAAAAAAAGGCTGTGACGTGTGAGTAGCTAAGTCGTACTCTTGGCCCTAGATGGCGCTACTTGTAAAACAAGAGACGTATATCTTCGGTTTAAAATCTGTTGATGTATTAGAGGGGCTTGTCCATGGCAAGTGCCATAAGTAATAACAACAACAACTTTCTTTAATGTTTTAGCATTATTTCAATTATCTGCGTAAATGGACCAAAAAGTAATACGATTAATATATCTGTAAAGAATTTCCCTTCTCATATCAGATTCGTTCTCTTTCTCCAGTTATTAGAAGAGTACAATATTTTTATATGTCATTAGTATCTTAAATGACCAGAAAGATCAGCTTCATGAGAGCATCTAAATTATTTTTAAACGTTTAATAAACGAGTATTTTGAAGTGAATATAAAGAAACAAATACAAGGAGATAAGATTGGATGAACGTAAAAGCAAAACAATAGAATTAGATCCACATTCCAGGAAATGCAAAATGAAGGTGTTTACAAATATAATAGACAAAATGTGATGAAATGTACGGGTACATGATGCATTATTATGATGCTCTGATACAGTTAACCTCTGAGGCTGATGTCAAATTGAAACGCCTCCATATGCGGCATATTCCATATACGCTTAAACATCTAATTTTTGTTCGAAGCGGCACCGAAGCGCTTCAAATGTCGTGTGGATTTTACTATTAATCATATTTTAATTGAATGCCCATCTTTTAATTCCTTCCGTTTATTTATTTTATTTTTTTGATCATCTTCCTTAAATTCACAAGGCATAGCAGGAGAAAAATCCCACTCAATCCTTTTTAAATTTTTAAAAACCAATGGCTTTTATGATTGCATTTAGTACCTTTGCATTTTTGGTCTTGTTCAAATGTAATTGCTTTCCATTATACATTTTGACGTTTTCACTTATTGCATTTTTAAATCTAACTTTCGATTTTATAATTTAACAAGCATATTTCTATAGATTTGCTCTGATTTTATCATTAGCTTGGCGCAGTATCGCCAAATGTGGCTCATGCGCCAAAAAACCCAAGCCAACCAACCAACTGATGCACTCTACAAAAAATTTTGTAATCATTTGCAGTAGAAAAAAAAGTAGTTATTCGGTAACATCTCAAAGTTTAACTTTATTAATCACTTTATCATCGGTTCATATGAAATTAAATCTCAGTCGTAAATTTTGGGTAGTTACAATGCTTTCTAGAGCTATATTTTTTTAATTAAAAAATATTTATATATATTGTTTAAGATATTATTATTGTTAAAGATATTAATTAATTGTTTAATGGTATTAATTCTTCAGTGAAATGCCTCAAACGACACAAATAAAAACTTGAGAGTTTTAATAGAATTTAATCTATCGTCTCGTAGATTTATATAAAAAATAAAATGTAATTTCTAATTGTCTTATTATCATATCAGAACATGATGTTGTTATAGCAATGAGGTTTTGTGGCGTCAACAAAAACCCGTAGGCGAAAAATAAAAAAATTCCGTAGGGGAAATATTGAAATTTTATTATCTTCCCGAGCATCTCAAAAAATCCGTTTTTAGTAACGCATTGCCTTTATATTTACAAAAGCTTTGATTTAAAAAAATTAAGTTGATGACTACAGCAAATAAAACCTTAAAAAATGTCATTTTGAGGACGCGATTATACGAAATGAAATAAATAGGAAATGGGATATTTTTTTTAACAATCAATGCGAGACGAAGTTTTTTTGGATCGTTTGCAATATTAAAGTTGCTCATTCAATGAAACCATTAAAATGAATAAAACATATAACTTAACTTGCACGAGCACGTGGTGCTTGGCCGTTCAAGAAATGATGTTCCGACATGATACATTGAAATATGCATAGCAGATTTCATTTTAATCTTTTTTTACATTTTACTTTGCCATAAAAATTTGTGTTCCTCTTGATATCTAATTACATTCATTTGGATTTGCCGCAGGAATTTGAATTGGCATGTTAACCACAATACTGCTCGTTCTTAAGTAAATTCCACACAATGCGAATACAAAGTGAGAACAGATTTTCATTTATAAATAGCAGTTTTTTACAAAAAACACGAGAATGAAAGCTTGTTAAGGGCACATTTTAACTAACAGCGGTAGGTGAAAAGCTGCAACAACCTTCTTCATTAACGGCCAATTTAAAGAACATCTCTGCGGTCAGATTCCTCTTCTCCAGCTCTTTCCATGCAATTGATTCACCTTTTTTCCACGACCCACGATAAAATGAGCGGATCTCTTCATCTGATTTCCCGAGGGAGATTTCCCGGCCAGACACGATCCCACTGACCAATATTTGCGCCGGTCGTCTTCTGCGGAAACTGTTTCCCTTGCTCTCGAGTTCTTTAAATTTCAAGATGGTCGGTCCTGTTGTAACGAGGGTTTTATTAACGAAGGTCCTATTTGTTAAGTGGTCTCTTCTTTTGTTTTCATTCAAATAGCAAAAGTTAGAAAAGAGAATATTTGTTTCAAAGTGGCATTTAAACTAAAGACGCTAAAACGTCCTTATTTAATATTAGTTTGAATTTTCCTGTTTTTAAACTCTTATGCAAATATATATGTACTTAGTAAAACTGAATATATTCTGTCCGAAGAAAATTATCCTTTTAAAAGTTTAAAGCAGAATCTAGGGGAGGGTATATAAATGAGGGAATCAAAATATTTGAAAATGAAATTAATAAATTTAAAACCAATAAAAAATGCGTATTTTAACATTGAAAATTATATATGATAATATGATAATTTATCAGGGCTGGCTTCCTGACTCAGAGGTAGCGCGTCTTCCTCGTGTTCTCGGGTTCGATTCCCTTTTTGGACATGGTTGTTCTTCTATGAGATGTGTGACTGTGGCCCCCTGTAAAAAGGGGTTGTGCAAGCAAAGGTGGTGAGTGTGTAGCTAAGCCGTACTCTTGGCCCTAGTTGGCACTACTTCAAAAAAAATTGACTCTTCTTTCGGCTTAAATCTGCTGCTGTATCAGCAGGGGGCTTGTCCATTGGAAGTGTCCTAAGTAACAACAAACATAATTTCTCAGTAAATAATTAAACATACAAGAAGAAACAGAATTTATTTAATTATTTTTTAAGGAATAACTTCTTCCTAAATTATAAAAATTATCATAATCATCTGAACACATAATAAATCTCTTATGTTCAACAGGAAATGAACTTTTTTAAAGAAATAATTTGATAAGATATTATAAAGCTTTACATGTTTCAGTGTTACATATGATTTTTGTTTAATAGTATATTAAATTCAGTTAACGGCTTATGATCTCTTATTACAGTAAATATCACATTTTCTATGTAATTGAAATCTAATTAAACATAACAAGGTTTTATGAAGGAGACTTATATGCATTATATTATAACTTTAAACTTATATATTACTGTAGTACAAAGTAAAAACTGGATTCCATTTGTAAATAGTAGGCGTTCATAGTAAATAAGAACATTAAAGCCTATTATTTCGGAAAAATAAATTATCGTTGATAATTGGTTAATTGATGATTTACATATAACTGTAATCTAATAAGCTAAGGAAATTTACGAACAACAAATAGTTGAAATTCAATTTTTCGTCAACTGATATTCTTCGGAAACAATTTTAATTGCAACCACCTTTGCAAATTTACTAAACCAAATAAAATGTTCCACTGCGTGTTTTTTCGTACAGATCTTATTTCAATTTTTTTCCACGGAAAGGAAAGGTCTGAATTATAAAAGGGAAAGAAAGTATTAAATAAACAATTAATCAATAATTGATAATTTACTTATAAGCGTAATCCAGTTAGCTAAGGAAATTTACGGGCAACAAATAGTTGCAATTCAATTTTTCGTCAACTAATATTCTTCGGAAACGATTTTAACAGCAGCCACCTTTGAAAATTTACTAAACAATATAAAATGTTCTATTGCGTGTTTGTTCGTATAGATTTTATTTCAGTTTTTTTACACAAAAAAGAAACGTCCGGATAATCAAATGGAAGGAAAAAATTAAATCAACAAAAGTGTTATTATTTAATTCAAAAAACAAAAAAATTATCCCTATGAAGATTGTTGAAAACTCTAAGGATGGTTAAAAAAAATATGAAGAACATTTTTCTTTAACTGAAATTCACATTTCTTTGACATCTAATTGATAATAATTCGATTAAAAATAGACCTTTGCAATTTCTGCGTCTTTTAAATTATCAACAACGGGCACTGACTTCAACCACAACAGAAACTGAAGATTATCAGATAGAAGAAAATGTCAAATTACCCATTTTCGGTGCAGAACTTTGACACATCATTTTTCCTGTGGGATGGAAATTTCGAATCCAAAATTCCTCCTCTGTGAAATTACACGCCGTTGGGATCCGGTGCGATGAATGCCAACGAGGCATTGATTTTTATGTCCAGAAGAGGGACCAGATGAATGGTTTCCGGTACTCATGCTCACAAAGATGTTTCTAATTTGTTTATATCTTCTTGTTGGGTGTTGGCATCATTCAAAGTCAGTGCAGAAAGAATAAATGCTTCGATTTTGGAGAATGCTTCGAATGCTTCCTCAATGAGATATCATTGAGGTAGTTTTGAAAGAAATACAGTGGGAAAGAATACAGTGGGGAATCATGTTGTTGGACATTCAAAATTTCTGAAATTCAATTTTGGAGCTAGGATTAGTTTTATAGGGACTTCATGAGGCCCAAGAAACATTAGCCCATAACCGTTATTGAATCTTTTGAATGATGTGCCAGAGACGAACTGTTTATGCTATGTGGGAACTCAACAATGGGGACCCATTATAAGAATTTAAACTATGATGAAAGTTTGAGGGTCATTTTTTCGAAATTAGCTGGTTATTGCGCTCTAATATTTTAATGAATTAACTTCCTTAACGCAATAATACCAATATTCTAAATGTCAAACCGAGCTCGTACTTCTAACTTGTTTACACCTTTCCCGCTCAGCATGGCATTTAGGCTGGAGAAATTTGGACATCAAATTGTTTTTAAAATTCCCTCTCTTTTGGGCAAGTGCTTCTGAAATTATCAATAAGCGCTATTGAAATTACTCTTTGCTTTGATTCTTGTTTTCTTACGTCTATATTGTATATGGAAACTATATTTTGTATATATGTTAGTTGCTTTTGGGTTACCGAGAGCTTCCTTTGTATATAATTGTTTTATACTTTTTCTTTTTAACAGCATTTTCTTAGTTAATGTTTACATTTTTATGTTCCTCTTATATCTTTTGAAATGTTTATACCTTTCTCTTTTTAATAGCATTTTCTTAGTTATCGTTGTTTACATTTTTATGTTCGTCTAATAACTGTTGAAATGTTTGATAATTACTATACTTGGAGACAAGGTGACATTTTTTGAGAATCTAAATTCGTATCTCTTTCCGATCTGGTTCTTTGAATTATTTTACGATAATTAAGCTAATTAACCTTCACTTTTGTTCTCGGTGGGGGTTGCTTTGCGGCAGCTCATCGTTATATCCGCATGGCTTGGGCCGGGACGGAATATACCTATGCCATATGCCCAACATAATACCTTCACAGCCAGCTTTTCTTTTTAAATTGTTAGATTTCAGGTTGGTCTTTCTTGAAACGTTTTTTTTTTCATTTGGTATTGCTTGACGCCTTAAAACAATTAAAACAAAACAATGCAAAGTTACTACGTGCTCTCCTTAGTTGTTTAGAGGATTCGTATCCATGAGAACAAAGAGAAAAAGAGAGAAGAATAAAAAAAGATAAAGAACAGCAAAATTATTAATAGTGATGCCACAAATAATGTCTTAAAGTTGAACTAACAAATAACATTGTATTAAACTCGTTTACAGTTAATTCGGTATTAATTAAAACTTTATTTATTTTTTGGTTTTGTTTTTGCACGATTTTTAGTCAATTGTAATATAAATAATTATCATGACTTTTATAATAATTTTCATTGAATTAATTTTTTCAAACAATTCTGGGCAAACACACCCCAAATGTCTTGGGTCAGATGACTCACTATTTATCAATCACCGATGGAATACAATGCAACATTTACTCATTTTTTTTAGATAATTGAGGGATAAATTGTAGGGTTACAATTATTTTCATAGTGTTGAATGCACAGAGTAAATGAACCAGTTATTGCTTACTCTTCAATAATGGAATGCGGGGAATAAATACTTCGTCAATTCTTTCACGAAATGTTCTCTTGCTCCCCATTCCATAAAATATCTTCTCTTACTGAACCTTCTTCAGCGCACAATTCTTGACCTTGACCTAATATTTTCACAGTATTCAATGTACAGACACTATAAATGAAATGATTATTGCTTACTCTACAATAATGGAATGCGGGGAATAAATACTTCGTCAATTTTTTCACGAAATGTTCTCTTGGTCCTTTTTCTTTGAACTATCTTCCTTTACTGAAAATTTCAGCCTTCTCATAATTCTTGACCTTACCGCTTATTTCAAATAATGTCTTCTCCCCGTTTCTGGTGCCCCAAATGTATTTTTCATGTCATTCCTCGCACCGCGAATCGACTTGTTAATCGATGGTATGTTTATCGGTGGAATAAATATTTCAATCCTTCAGACCCGGGATGTATTCCATGTGTATGCAACAAAATTGGAAGGAATGAGTAGGAATACAAGTGAGATATCGTAATAAATGGGAAAAGTAGAGATAACTATTAAATGTTGAAAAGGGAAATCGAAGCTAGAATACATCCATTTTGAGAAATGGTCTTTGAAATTTAGTAATTCGGACGTTTTATCAAGCATTAGAAGTCTAAATTTTCATTTTGAAATTCCTTCTGAACCTTCTCTTTGAGAGAATAGACAAGTGGTAAACGATGTCTATAAAATGAATATTTATTTTCATATTTATGTTTAGAAATTTCTCAAATAGTCAAAATTAATTTACATTCGACGATTCTAAGGGAGTTTACAATGAATAGTTTTGAGGAAATTGTTATGAATAATCAAAGTGAAATAATTTAGAACGATAATCCTTCCTCACTCCCTGTCCCAGTTACTTTTTGGTGGTGGTTTTTAAAAATAGAGTACGAGACGTAACAAAATTACAAACCTCTAATGAGTTGAAACCAAACATGAATAGAAACTCATCTTCCTCATTAAATGCCTTTTAAAAGTATAAATTCTACAAAAGGCTACCTTTAAATATGGCAAATTAATTATCAATTCGAAAATATCTAGTGTTTAGACATTAGTTAATACATTTTAGTATTTTAGATAAATATTATGATGTTAAAGTCTTAAAAATTTGGAAGTGTGATTATACACTGAAGTGACAAAAGTCATGGGATAGCAATATGCAGATATACAGATGGCAGTAAAATCGCAGCAAAAAAGGATAAATGCGCAGTTCGTTTTCAAGAGTTTTCATTTATGTTCAAGTTATTCAAGTGAACAGGTTTTTCATGATTTATGGTGGCACGACGAGAAATAACAGACTTTGAACGTGGAATGTTAGTTGGAGCTAGACGCATGGGTCCTTCCATTGCGGATATCGTTAGTGAATTCAACATTCCGAGATCCACAGTATCAAGAATGTGCCGAGAGTATGAAATTTCAGGCATCCCATCCCATCATGGACAGCGCAGTGGGCGACCACCTGCACTTAACGACCGAGACCACCGACGTCTGTGTAGAATGGTCAGTGTTAATAGACACGCAACACTTCGTCAAATAACTGCAGGAATCAATGTGGGACGTACAAGGGACGTGTCCGATAGGACTGTGCGGCGAAATTTATCTTCCTTGGGCCAGAAGACCGACTCGAGTGCCTTTACTGACAGCACTACATCGCCTGCAGCGACTCTCCTGGGCTCGTGAGCCTATCGACTGGTCCCTAGACCAGTGGAAAACCGTGGCATGGTCAGATGAGTCACGATTTCGGTTGTTACGAGCTGATGGTAGAGTTCGAATGTGGCGCAGACCTCACGAAGCCATGGACCCAAACTGTCAGAAAGGAACTGTTCAAGCTGGTGGTGGCTGCATAATGGTGTGGGCTGTTTTTACATGGCATGGACTCGGTCCTCTGGTGCAACTGAACCGATCATTGACTGAAAATGGTTATGTTCGGCTGCTTGCAGGTCACTTGCAGCCATTCATGGACTTCACGTACCCACACAACGATGGGATTTTTATGGATGACAATGCGCCATGTCACCGGGCCAGAACTGTTCGCGATTGGTTTGAAGAACAATCCGGACAATTCCAGCTCATGATCTGGCCACCTAGATCGCCCGATATGAATCCCATCGGGCATTTATGGGACATCATCGAAAGGCCCGTTCGTGCCCAAACTCCTGCACCATCCACACTTTCACAATTATGGACGTCTATACAGACAGCATGGCTCAATATTCCTTCAGAGAACTTCCAACGACTTGTGGACTCCATGACACGTCGAGTTGTTGCACTTCGCCGGGCAAAAGGAGGACCGACGCGATATTAACAGTCATCCCATGACTTTTGTCACTTCAGTGTATATATTTTGAGACATTTCATGTTCTGTTAATTCCTTCAGTGTATCATCACTAAATACTGAAAAATTAATTGGTTTTTTCATGGGCCCAATACACAAAAAAAACCTTTCACTTGAAAATCATATTGATTTAAATAAATATGTGTACTGCACCTAGAACTCATAAATTTCTTTAGTTAATTTTTTGTTTCTGAACTAAAAATTATCCGAAATTTAACGAAAAACGTACTTGCTATCTGCTATAATGTATGGATAAAAACAGTTATTAATAACATTGAAAAAATTTTCTTTACTCTTTTTTATTGAGAAATTTTTAAATTTAAATCATGGGACAATTCTTACTATAGAAATTCAATTTTTTTCCAATTTCTTTAACGGCATTTGATTTCTTGCGAAACTCTGAATATTACCTTTATTACATTGAGGAGAATAAATAGTAATTCCTTTTATAATAAAAGGAAAGTTTGATATGGTTCTTAACGTTATACATTTATTTTTATTCCATATCAATAATATCATTTCTCTTTTTCTAATGACCTGTGCTTATGCACAGAAATGTCTTTACTTTGCTAATATTTTATTCTGATCTAAACGCCATAAAATTTAATAAAACCGAAACCTAGTTCCGAATAAGAATGGCCATTTCAAACAAAAATCAAATAATTCGGTACAAACTTCGAAAAAAAATATTAAGGTATTAATTACCAAATAATATTTAAAAGTGGAAATTTTTATGACTATATTATTAAAAATACTAAAAATAAAATTTATTCTATATGAGATTTGAAAAATCATGAAAGTAATAAAATGCTTCATTTTAGAGGCTTTTTCCTTTTGTTTGTTGTTCTCGTATTTTACATGAAAATGAAATTGGAAGTGCAGTAGCTTCTGAGGGAAGGAACCCCTGAGCAGCCGAGAGCAGAAGACTGACTTCTAGCTCACACACGTGACAAACCCTTTTTACTGGACGGAATTCATTCTTGTATTTCATTCATCCACAGATCAAAATTTAGATTTGGAATAGAGAACGATAATATCTGACCCAGTGCCCTCAATGGCATTACTCTTGACTCGGTGAACTTTGTGACCACGACAGATTTAAAGTCCACCACACACATGCGCAGAATCTTCAGGCTAGTGGGCTCGAACTTGCAGTCAAAAGAATGTGAATCCAATGTCCAACCAACCAGGTTATCACGAACTCTTCCGTATATTTAATTTGTTTCCTTATGTTTAATTTTTTATTATAATTACATAACAATAAAAGCGAAATCATTAAAATGCATTATTGAAAATGACTTGTTAGAAAATATTAGAAATCTGTACCTCAGGGGTAAATATTTTGGCTCAAGGGCACCTTACAAAATTTGCTGCCCTATAGCGACAATACACATAGCGACATGCACATATACTCACACATACAAACACATGCCCACACATACGCTTACACACAAACACATACACACGCACATATACATAGACAAGTACACACATATGTACATATATACACATACATACATGCGTAAACATATATACACACATACGTAAAAATACATACATACATAC
>JAOUZG010009324.1:3066493-3082469 GCA_026289955.1 Argiope argentata
TACATACATACATACATACATACATACATACATACATACATACACATGCAAGTCCACACACGAACTTATTTACTCCTAGTAAAGATATACAATTCCACATCCATATGTTGTACAATCCACATCCACATCCATATCCACAATCCCACATCCGTATGTTTATATATTTTATATTCTGCTCTTACAAGAAAAATGTTCCTTATTCAGTCTCATATATTGCATGCCGTAGGGATATTATTGCATCTGGTGCTTCAGTAGTAGTTAGTAGTGGCAGGTAAAATTAGATGCTGTTTGATCACACATTCTTGTGGGCAGTGAGAATCTCATTTTTTTTTTGTCAATGGACTTCCCGCTCTTGGCATCTCCAATTGATTGGAATGATTCCTTTGTTGATGACCCGCGATGAAATGAGCATCTGTTTCATGATAATTTCCCGAGGGAACCTTCACAGGGATACTCAGCTTTTCTATCCATCTTTGATTCTCTTACTTTTTGCAGACATTCAAACTCTGCTCTCTAAAATTCTTTAAAATTTCCGAGAATCGGTACTTTATTAAGTAGAATTTCATTAGCACGATTTTGTGGCCGTCTTAAAAAGGTAACTTTATGACGTTTTTATGTACTTTTCCGGACCACAGAAGGTGTTATCCAAATTGAAAGTTGTAAATTAGATTGTAGTGAGATTGAAAGTTAAAATTCGGTAGTTTAATTTTAACCAAGCTTTATACTAAGGATTGAATCTGTTATGTTCTTTCTTTCTTTTTATTTAATCTTTTTCTTAGTTACATAGATGCAATTTACCTCATTGCTACTGTAATTATTCACTTAATACTTTTGTTCTTCAGGGTAATAGTTAGGTTAAGTAGAATTTCATTAGCTAGTTTTTGTGGCCGTCTTAAAAAGGAAATTTTGTAACGTTTTTATGTACTTTTCAAGACCACAAAAGGAGTTCTCCAAATTGAAAATTGTAAATTAGGTTGTAGTGAGATTGAAAGTTAAAACTTTTCAGTTTAATTTTAACCAAGCTTTATATTAAGCACATATTTAATCTTTTTCTTAGTTACATCGATAAAATTTACCTCTTTACTACTGTAATAATTCACTTAGTACTTTTGTGCTTCTATTGCTTTTAAATAGATTTATATGCATTAATAATAACAAAATAATCTTAGTGAATATATTCTTGCTTTAAATAAACTTAATGGAGGCATCTTTGTGCTAGAACTAAATATTCTTTAAGTTTAATATCCTTTAAAAAAGGCATTCGATAAATAAATGTAAACAATTCTTCATATTTATTAATGATTGTAATCGGCTGAAAAATTTATCATAATGATTTTAACATTGCAAATATGGATATTAAATTATATATTCTTTTGAAGCATTACATTTGTTATTTGATTATACATATTCCAACTACATATTAGGGTTAAATATCTCATTGTCAATATCTATGTATTGTAAAATATATTAGTGTAAAAGTCTACATATTGTCAAATATATTAGTGGAAAAAGCTACATATTGTCAAATATATTAGTGGAAAAATCTGCATATTGTCAAATATATTAGTGTAAATATATACATATTGTCAAATATATAAGCGTAAAAATCTACATATTGTCAAATATATTAGTGTAAAAATCTACATATTGTCAAATATATAAGCGTAAAAATCTACATATTAGTTGAAAAATGTTAAAAGAAAAGTAACCACAAGGACACACACAGCAAGTTTTCTTAGTACATTATTTCTTCAAAAAGGGAAGATATTTGCAACTTGCTGATTAAATATCTTTTATAAAGAAAAAGAAAATTGTTATTCTGTGAAATGAAATTTTATTACCTCTAAATGTGGTAAAAGGTTTGGAAGATAATTTTTCCACTTAATGAAATAATTAGAAAACAAGGATGGAAATTAAAAATCACCACAAGCGGGGCTTCATATTAAAGCTCAAAGTTTCGATTATATATACGCGATACGGAAATGTGGATCATAGTTGTAAGTGATATGGGAATTTGTAAATCAAAAATCAGTGTTTGCTTGTACTTTAGTTGTGGTGGATGCTTATTTCATTTTCAATACGAATCCATTAAATATCAGTGTTCTGATATTTAAACATTAATTTATTAAATATATTGACACAGATTAAACAGTCAAAATAAGAAGTAAAACAGAAATTTAAAAAATAAATTTTTGGCGAAAATTATTGCAAAATCTATTGAAAATTTTAAATACCCTTTTTTAGCAGTTTTTTTACAACGTATGACGATGACTGAAATTTTACTCACTCCTCATAATTTCCTCATATTTCAGCTTATTTGTCTTTTAGATATGTTTTCCTTAACCAATTGAAAGAAAAATTTAATAAAAACTAGATATGAAATCACATATCATTAAAACATATTTAAAATATTTTTAAGCAAATAGACTACTTATTCTGCCTAGTATAGGAACTACAGAAAGAACTGAGAAACTATAGAAATAAATTTAACACGAAGTAGGTATTTTATTTTAAAATATAATGTTTTTTGTGCAGAGATTTCACCAAACTCTAGAATTTGAGAAAATAGCCTTACAAAATGTAAAATAGAATTAAAATTTGTATAAATATTTTCAAAAAATCAGTCTAACCTCGTAAACAAGTGGCATTTGAAACAAAATTATAAAAGCTTTATAAGAACAACCGTATAAACATTAAGAAAGCTTAATCAAAAATTATATTCGCTTTTTCGCATTAAAAAAGAACTTTGTAACGTTGCCACTTATGTTAAATTGCAAAAATAATAATTGGCATTGCTCAATGTCTCCATGAAGTGAATTTACCTTTTGGCTTATCTATTAATTTATTGTTCAATTGTTCACATTTAAATAATTCATATCGTGTCAAATAAAAATTTCGAGGATATCGTTTGGTTTAATTTTTTTTTTCAAATTCTTTTTTAATTGAATCATTGCTATGTTGTAACTCGCATTTTATGTTACATGAATTTTTGTACATTTTACAAGCAAACCTTTTAAACTTCAACCACACTCTTAAGAATTTTGTTCTTCACAAAAATCTCCATATATGATGCAAATATTCGAAGATAATTTTAAAACCATTACGTTCATTGAAGTTTACTACAATTGAAATAGCTTCTAGATTATTTCATTAATGGTGAATTTACGATTGAATTATTTCATGTTACTTATTAGAGTTTTTTTTAAAATACTGCAATGAAAAATAAGCAATAGTCCTAATTAGAATCATCTGTAATTTATCTTTTTAATAGGACATAAATAATGATTCATAAATAGTGTCAGCTGATGTCATCAAAATTGCAATTACGTCATTATGACTATGCCTTTTTAATGATATAAGACAATTCAAATAAAAAATTGTAATTTTTTCAATTATTTTGAAGATAAAATACTTCAAATAAATGTATTACTATAGAAAAATGCTACATTTACAGATGACATACATTTTCTATAAATTCCTGAAGAAGCAACATACTTTACGCAATTTTTATATCAACTAAGATAAATGGCAGCTTTCTCAATAATCAATGCGTCTTACAATATTTTAAAATCAATTATGAAAGATGATAAACAAAAAGGAGAAGCGATCATTTTCTGATATGAAATATTGAATACAAATAACTGTTGTAATTCCGCATATCAATGCCTATCCATCAATAAAAATAAATTGTTCAACTATTTTGTGAATACAAATTATTCAGAGTTTAATATCACCAGCGGGTGACCGAGCTCCGCTCGGAGAAAACAGGTATCGAAGCTAACTCGAATATTTAAATTTTCAATTGTGATTTATCAAAACAATACATGCCATAAGAAAATCTGAGATAGAAATCAGTTCCTTAAATGTTTTTTTTTGGAATTTAAATATTTTAAAATTGGAATTTTCAACGAATCAAAAATAACGAATCTTTTTAGTTAACGAACGAGCGCTAAATTCAAAATTTCATTAACAAATTTCCCTTAGTAAAAAGCAGTGGAATTAGAATCGTACTTTTTTGAAAGAAAATTTAGTAAAAATATCAAAGTTATCCTTATTTTTTTCTCATGAATGTTGAAATGTCGGAAATGTGCGGCGATTTTCGACTTGGCAACCATTTCTCGTATTATAGTATAAGATAAAATTAAAACTTAAGCTCCAAACATGCGTTACGAGTAAAAGGGAAAAAATTATCTTATTAATATGTTGTCATCAGATTGACAAAAACTCAAATTAAAAAAAATTATTATTGCGCATTAAACATATAAAAATGCAATTTTCATCACGCGTCTGCATGAAATGAAAAAAATATATATGAATATTGATATAGATGGCATATTGGCTATAGATGGCAGCACGTTACCACTTGAAAATTTAAGTAGCCATTATGGCGAACTAATAAAGTTTGAAAATATCTTATCTGTAATTCCGAACTGCTCAACCGTAGCGCTTCAAAACCGGCGCCAATCGATTCCTCGTGGCCAAAACCCCAGACCCCCAAGTTTGCCGGAGTTTATTAATTCTGGGGCGATTTTCGACTTGACAACCATTCCTCGTATTATAGTATAAGATAAACCCATCAAAAATTATGCCATTTTTGAAGCATAGATAAAGTTGAATGTGAAAAAATTTCTCGCGTATTTAGCAATATTTTTTATTACAGAAGTATATTTTTATGTATTTATCTATTGTTTGAAGGTAACGCAATGGGGCTAGAAAAATATATTAACAAAATTATTGAAGCATTTCTTTGGACATTTCGTTCTCAATTACATACTTTCTTAAAATTCCAGAAACCATTTGCGCTTTCTGCTTTTAAGATAAAAAGGGCATAAAGATAAACAGAAAAACGAAGGTTTTTCTAAATGTTTCTTTGATTAAAATTTAGATCTGCAATTAGAAAAACTAAACTTTCACTTACTGTAATGTTTCAGACATTTCAAAATGGCATGAAACAAAAAGGCTTATAATAACTTTTCAGAGATATATACATTTAGAATTCCATTATAATCCTATGAAATAATATATCCCCCCTTATTGAGCTCGGATATTTTTAGTTATTATAAATCAGGTTCACTTTCAACATAACCATTACAATTTCACGTTTCTTTTTCTAATAATGAGGATTTAACTATATGACTTTTAGAATGTAATGAACAAAGAAGATAATTAATGAGAACTATATACTACATAAGCCTAAACCATTTAAGGAAAAACAAATCATGTCATTTGTTTAGAATAAAATTCAATATCAAGTTAAAACTAATGCTCCTAATTTTACAATCCACGTTATAAATATTTTTCTTTGAAATAAATTTATCTTTATAAATGACATCAGAAGAACTATTCGGTGACTTATGACTGAAACAAATGAAGAAAAAAAATACAGGAATTATTTGCCATAAATTTATAGGGGAATTCTCAGATGGTTAGAGTCTTGTAATTATTCGATTAAAAAAACTTGTGAAAGTGGAAATGCCTGGATTTATTTGTATTAATTTTGTATTTTTACATATAAAGACATGTGATTAAGAAATTAATTTAGTTGTCTAGAAAGTTTTAGAAAAGTTTCGCATATTTCAAAAAAAAGACTTATAAAAAATTGATATTTGTTTTAAAGGTAAAAACCATTACTTAATTAAGATATACTTTTCATAAATTTAATTAATTGTATTCAAAGGACAATCTTGATATACTTATAACTAATGCCTACAAAAATGTAATAATTTTTGCTAATGGTCTATAATTAAATTCACAGTGATTATTCACAGTTATAATAATTTATTTTTCTGTGCTGTATATTTTCTATATCTTAAGTTCTGACAACTAATGACAAATATAACATGTAATAAATTATATTGTGTCCAAAAATCATCAGATAAATGACTCAAAATCTAACTGCAGACAAGACCCAGATACATAAAAACAGCATTTGAGAAGTCGACTACAAACACGTGGAAAGCATATTGCTGTACAAAAAATAGTTCGGGGAAAACAATTCGATCTCCGATCAAAAATTTAAAGATGGAATTCACATGGCTGATTCCCTTTAACTGTCTCGCAATGAAATAGGTTTTCTGACTAAATAAACAGTTTTCCAGAACATTCTGCGCATCTCGGGTTCTATATTTTGTTTCAAAAGATGTACAATTTATTGCCAAATTTGTTAATTTTGTCACCAAGATTGATAATCATCCTTCTAGCATTTATTTAGCATCAATTAATTTAATCAAAAAATTTTCTTATCAAGACACGTTGTTGTTGTTACTTATGGCACTTACCATGTACAAGTCTCCTGCTGATACAGCAGCAGATTTAAGCCGACAGAAGCGTCTCTTGTTTTTGAAGTAGCGTCAACTAGGGCCAAGAGTATGACTTAGCTACACACTCACCACATTTGCTTGCACAGCCCCTTTTTACAGGAGGGCACAGTCACACACCTCACAGATAGCACACAGAAGAACAGCTATGCCCTAACCGGGACTCGAACACAGGACTCCCAGAACATGAGGAAAATGCGCTACCTCTGTGCCAGAAATCCGGCTTTTCAGGAGATAAATTAAGAATGCAGACAGTGTTACAGAAATGTGCCAATGCTTTTGTTACATGATATATAATATAGGTTTTTCAGTGCAAAAAAAATTAAACTATTGATAATACAAACAAAAGGAAATTTAATTATATTTAGTTAATTTTCAATTTATTTTTTCCTTACACTTAAGGATTTCATTGAGGGTTATTCCATGAAAAAAGCATCAAATGATTTTAAAAATCTGATCTAAAATCAATCTGAATCTTTGCGGCATTCTCGCTAGTTTTACTCCAAATTCAATCCAAAATAATCTTCGTGTTAAACGAAATTGAATTTTCAAATTTTGAAAGTTAACTTGGAATTAAATATGTTAATATGACATTTCACTTTTCGAATTTCTGATGATCGAATTTCCATTTGCCATTATAAAAAACATTAAAAATAAATATATTATCTCTTATTAAAAAATGCCAAATATTTTAGAAAATTAATAAAACGAAAAATTATTTCGATGGATTTATGTGAAATTCTACATCACTTGGAGACTCAATAATTTAACATTAGAGAAGCTAAGTTACAATCGACCGCAATCATAATGAGATGGTTAGAAGCACAATTTAATGCGTAGCCTGCCTCAAAAGCCAAATAGAATTCACGTTCAGCGGCTTTGTACTGTCATATTAGTGACTAATGCACAGTTACCTGTTCCCAAAGTAATGATTAGTGGTTAAGGGTAGGAACGTGACGACGATTCCGGCCGGAGAGTAGATGATGGGGCTTGGTTAACGACATCAGAAGTGTAAGTTACGGTTATTATTTAAATCATTATTGTAACAAATGCTTTGTTTCATGAGCATTTAAATAGGAATAGAATTTATTTTTCAAACCTGTCTATTTACAAAATAGAGCTAAATTATAATGAAAATCAAAAATATTATTTTAAATTTCATAGATTGTATTCTTTAACGTTAAAAGTGTATTTAAACTATGTTTTTAGTCAATGGTAAAAATTCTTCATCGTTTTTAAATAAATAGGTGAAAGATATTAAATAAAAATTAGAAAAATTTCAAACAGTATTTGTTGCTATTTTATTTATAATCTTTCTAGGCAAATATAAATCTATGATTAATAAACTATTAATCACATAAAAAAGCAATTAGCTTCGAAAAAATTTGAAAAAAACGAAGAATAAAAAATCATCAATTCCTACTTAGGTAAACAAAGCAAAATTTTATTTTAGTTACTCTTTATTAAATAATTGCAATTAATATAAATAACTGATTAAAAATTATACGAAAACAAAATCAAGTTCGTATCAATATTGCGATAATCAATAAGATAAAATCAATATTGCGAAAACAAAATCAAGTTCGTATCAATATGGCGATAATCAAAATGGCAAAATCAATATTGCGAAAACAAAATCAAATTTGTATACGTTGAAAATAAATCAGAAGATTCTCAGAACACACTAAATTTGGGTTGAATTTTCAATTGGAGTCAATTGAGGATTGAGCACCAATTGGGGCATCGCAAATGAGTGAATTTTCTACGCCTGTTGGGGAACGCAATGTAGATTAGAATTTTCTAATTTTCTTTATTCTGTATTATTTTAATTCGACGTACTTAAAAAGGAATCCGAAAATCGATTAATTAACAATGTTTAATTTTAAATACATCAAACATAAATATGGTATGACAATAAGTGATAAAATGCAGAGTCAGTAAAACGTCATGTTTTCATACAATGGAAGATTTTCCGAATTTGTCATCAAAGAACAAAGAGGAGAGACATCTTTCAATCATAGGGAATATACCATGACATAGTTATTTGAGATCTTTAATCTAAAATGGAGTACAGTGGATAAAAGATCACTGATCTTTTATCTAGAGGGCCAAAAAATGTTACAAGAATTTTGTAAAAATACTAAAATTGATGTATTTATTGAAATTGAGGCACTGCATAAATATTTCCCCATGCCGCCGCCGTCGTCGTGTTCCGCTTTACAATGGAGGAAGGGGTGCAGTAGCTTATGCGGGTATGGTACCCTCAGTACCCAATGGCAGAAGTCTGACTTCTAGCTCACGCATGTCACAAACCCTTTTTACGAGATGGATTTCCTTCATGCATTTTTATTCATTCATCCACAAATCGTAATTTAGATTTGGAACAGAGAACGATCACCTCTGACCCAGTTCCCCAATGGTATTATTTTCAACATGGGGGATATAGTGATTACGACAGATTTAATGTATACCAGCCACCACATATATGGTAAGTTTTCAGATGGTAGGCTTGAACTCGAAGCCCAAGGGATAGGAATCCAATGCTCTACCTACCAGGGTATCTAGACCTAACAATTACAATTACTATAAATAATTGATCAGAAATTACACTGGCGTTGATAATTCAGCGCTAGAATTCAAAGTCAATTGTGCCGACCCAAAATGAATGAATTTTCTATATCAGATGGGGTTAAGCAATATCGATGAGAAATTTCCAATTTTCTTTATTCTGTATTATTTTAATTCGAAAGTGCTTCGAAATGAATCGGGAAAAAGCGATTAACTAACAATGTATAATTTTAAATGCATCAAACATTATGAGAATAAAAAGAATCGTTTCAAAATCTCGACCAAAAACGTGTTAAGCCTAACCTCATTGGTGTTAGGAAAAAACAAACTGAATTCACTGCTTTTTTGGTTGTGGGAAAATGAAGAGTTTCGGCTAGAAGTTAGTTTTTAATTAATTAATAAAAGCTAATAAATTAATCTTTGAAAAAAAACTTATTAACTTCAAATCGCAATCGACCCAGTACCCCCAGTGGAATTATTATCGATATGGAGGAATTTGTGACCACGACAGATTTAACGTGTGCCAGCCACACACACCAAAAGAAAGTTTTGGCCGGCGACTTTCATACTCGCAACTAGAGGAATACGAATTCCACGCTGTTCTAACCAGGCTATCCCACCCTGATGATGTGCTTAATTTTTTTAAAAAAAATAAAGGACAGAAATTAAGTAACAGATTAATATTGACGATTTTTCTCGTCGTCAAAAAGTTACTTAAAAAATTAAAATTTATCGGTCCAAAGGTTGGTGCCTGCAGATTATAACTTTAAGTATAAATATTTGAATTTATGTCATATTTTTCGGCTTTAATTAATTTTATAAATAAATTAATATTAGCCCAATTAAGCTTAAATTAAATATTAGCATATTACACTAATGCATTCTTAGGAATGCTATTAAAAAAATATTCTGTCTGTAAAATGTATTCAGTCTGCTAAATGTATTATGTCTGTAAACCCAGTAAGCGGTTTTCAGCAGCCATATTCATGAATAATGCATGTCCACTTGTTTTTAAATCGATGATTAAAGCCTTGGTATCGTATCCCCAAGAGTGTCGATAAGTATATCTGACTTTCATGGACAGATGGACAAATTAGAATTTCTTTTCAATTCATTATTAACTTAATTTTTTTAAAGTATACTTTTAAATAGTATTCAATGTTATTGAAATAATCACTAATTAAAGAGAAATTTGCAAAAAATAAAATAAAGACTTCTCTATTACCAAACAGTACTAAAATGTTACTTCTTTAATGTAAAATAAATCCAATAACGTTTAAGTATTTGATGAATACAACAAAGGTTAAAATTCAAAATCTACCACAATAAAGACTTGCATTGTAATTATATCAAAGAATATTGACAAAATTAACAGAAAATTTATGTTACTGTTTCAGTTAATTAAGAACAAATATGACTTACTAAAGCTTTTTCCTTTTTTTCCCACACCAGCACAAAAATCATGTACCACGATTAATATTTTAGGTAATGAATTATCAAAGTACCATTTGTTCATTAATTCGTATTCTGAAAGTCTAGACAATGTTTCAAGCTATATTTTTCAATTAATTTATATGACAAAGATCTCTGATCAATTTTGTAACTCAAAAATTAAAGTGTTCTAAAATAAGAATTTGCTTCACGAGCTCGTTTCTATATTTGAGGTTAGAACTCTTGAAATTGTAAATTGTCAGTTTAAGCCTTTTGCTGTGGTTTCTTACGACCCTTGATATGGACAAGATCGCTGAAGGTAGTAAGAAATTTAAGCCTAATCAGCGTCTCGTGTTTTGTAGTAGCGTCAACTAGATCCAAGAGTACGACTTTTGCTCCTCACTTATCCCATTCGCTAGAAAGCCCCTTTTTACCGGGGGCACATTCACATATCTTACAGATAGAACACAGAAGAACAACCAACCAGAAGGTACCAGATCATGGAGAAGATGCGCTACCCCTATACCAGGACGCTGAGCAGTTTAATCCTTTTCGAAATAATCGAGGAATAGATTTATTAATTCCATATAGCCAATGACACTTAGTAGGTTTGATTTCATGATTATGTAAATTTATTTAGATCATCAATCATCATTCCTGTTCCTATTCATTTTAAATCGATTTTGTCATTTTGGGAGAGATAATTGAACTTAATTATCTCTCCCAAAATGAATTGAAACTTAATATTAATCTATTAGATTAATTAAAGAATTAAACAATTATGCTAAACTAACAATTCAAACTAATTGGCACCGAAATTTCTATTGTTAGTTAAATTGAATCAAATTCTTAATTCCTCTATGCCGGCTTTCTGGCACAGAGGTAGCGCGTCTTCCTCGTCTTCTGAGAGTCCCGGGTTCGAGTCCAGCTTTGAGCATGGTTGTTCTTCTGTGTGCTATCTGTGATATGTGTGACTGTGCTCCCCCGTTAAAAGGGGCTGTGCAAGCAAATGTGGCGAGTGTGTAGCTAAGTCGTACTATTGCCTCCAGTTCGCGCTACTTCAAAAACAAGAGACGCTCCTTTCGGCTTAAATCTGCTTCAGTATCAGCAGGGGGCTTGTCCATAGGCAAGTGCCAGTTGGTTCAACTTCAAACAAGAGACGTTCATCTAACTTAAAATCGCTAACTGCATCGGCCAGCTTGTCCATGGCAAGTACCATAAGAAACAACAACAGGAATTCGCTAATCGAACGACTTAAGAGGATACAAGAGGAATTTCAAAAGTTTTCAAGGACTAGCATATCAAGAGACTACTTTAAAAAAATAACTTTTTCATTACTTCAGAATAATATCCTAAACGAAATATACACTAAAAAAATCAAGTTTTTTTACATAAAATTTTATAAAAAGAACCAAAATATACACTTTTAGGAGCATGTATAAAAGATAGATGCTCCTTTGCTGATAACGTGATGAAAATATTATGAATGACTCAAATACACATCACATTGCATCGTTAAAAATACAGACAATAAGATGAGTAAAACCATTCATGCCTTTTAATTTCAAAAATTAAAAATTCTCGTAGAAAATTTTTTAATACTCGTCAATATTTTTTATAATTTGAGCTAATATTAGTATAATATTCTCAGAGTTGAAAATATATGTCACAATATAAACCATGTTAGTTTGTTTAGCACGGGCAGAATCTGATCTTATAAATTTATATACATATTTTAGAACAAAATGGATGTATCAATATCCCATAATTGACTATTCGTCTAGCATTTTAATTCTTCCAAACGGATTACATATTTCTGAGAAGACAACATAGTTTTGTTTCCTTCTATTTAATGTCACTATCAAGGCAAATGGCAGAAGTATTTTCTGGGCACTCTATTTTAAATTTTTGGGGTGGACGGTGAATGAAAAAAAATTTCTGTTGTAAATTTCCAACATTAATTCCGCCATTGGAAGTATCTTATTGAATTGCAGCAAGAAGTCCCTTTTGAACACTCCTATTTTAAATCATACAACTATTATGAGCACCCCTCTCCCACATCTACATATCCCTTCCCACTCAGTGTTATGGACTCGTCGAAATTCCTCCTGGACCGGAAGAATGAAATATATTTCCATTAATAAACATTCCGAAGATTAACAATTCGATTGATGACACCAGGGGTCGCCAATAGCTGACAGATGCATTTGGGAGAATGGAAATGGAGAATGCACTTTGTTCGAAATTTGAAAGACGGTCCCATTCCCTCTGCGGGGTATAATATGAATTTCTTATTGATAGATAGAGTGGCTAAGATTTTATAGTTTATTGGCTAAGATGTTATAGTTTATAGAACAGATTATTATATAAGGAGGTGGATTTTTCAATTCCTTATTTTTCAAGGAAGGAAGGAAGAAATTTTCTATTCCCTATCAGGGAGGGATTTTTTTCCCTTAAGAGTAATTTTCTATCCCCTGTCAGAGCAGGATTTTTATATTCTATAGATAGTAATTTTCCAATTCCTTGTGCTGGGAGGGGTTTCATCGTTAATATTTTTTCTATTTCTATCAGGGAATGATTTTTCGATCGGTAGTTATTTTTCTATTATTTGTCAGGGAGAAATTTTCTATTCCCTATCAGGGAGAGATATTTTTCTATTAAGAGTTATTTTTCTGTCCCTTATAGGGATTTTTAGATTCTGTAATATCGATCGATATTTCTATAGATGATATTTTTTTCTATTCCCTGCCAGGGAGGGTCTTTTCCTATTGTAAGTAATTTTTCTATTTCAATCTGGGAAGGATTTTTCTAATGGAAGAAGTTATTTTTCTATTCCCTGTCAATGAGAAATTTTCTATTCCCTATCAAGGAGGGATTTTTTTCTATCTGCTATCAGAGAGGAATTTTTATATTCCGTAATAGGGAGAGATTTTCATATTCGGTAATAGAGAGGGATTTTTCAATAGATAGTAATTTTTCTATTCCCTTCCAGGGAGGGTTTTTTCTATTATTAGTAATTTTTCGATTTCTATCAGGGAAGGATTTTTCTATTGGTAGCTATTTTTCTATTCCCTATTGGGAAGGGATTTTTTCTATTAAGAGTAATTTTTCTATTCCGTAATAGGGAGGAATTTTTTTTAGATAGCAATTTTTTTATTCCCTGCCAGGGAGGGTTTTTTCTATTGTTAGTAATTTTTCAATTTCTATCAGGGAGGTATTTTTCTATAGTAGTAATTTTTATATTCCATGCCAGGGAGAGTTTTTCAAATTGTTAGTAATTTTTCTATTGTTAGTAATTTCTGTCACTGAAGGATTTTTCTGCTGGAAGTAATTTTTCAATTCCCTATCTGGGAGGGATTTTTTTCTATTAAGAGTAATTTTTGTATATCCTATCAGGAGGGATTTTTTCTATTAAGAGTAATTTTTTTATCCCCTTTCAGAGAGGGAATTTTATATTCCGTTATAGGGAGGATTTTTTCTGTAGATAGTAATTTTTCCCATTTCCTGAAAGGGAGGGTTTTTTTTCTATTGTTAATAAATTTTCTATTTCTATCAAGGAAGATTTTTCTATTGATAGTTATTTTTCTATTGCCTGTCAAGGCAGGATTTTTATATTGATAGTAATTTTTCTATAATATTGAATTATCATTATACATAATGATTTATCTATAGAAGAAAGGAGAATATCTTTCATACACAGAGAATAATCGTTAGATATTTTCAAAGGATGTAAAGTCACACAAAACAGAAAAATTCAATTTTTGGAAATCTTTGCTTGTAACAGCAGAAATTTGAAATTTTTCTAGGTAAATCATGCACCAAACAGTTATAGAAGATTATTGAGCCAAGTAGTACTGAGTTAAACATGATTCTACGAGCGTACCATAATCGTGCTTTCATAAATATTATGCTGTACAAAAATATAATCAGTCAATATATTAACTAATCACAACATTGCTCTACCATATAATTACTAAGCATGCCATTGAAAAAGATGAAATCCCAATATTTGAGAAAGAAAAAAAATGAAAATAGCCCTATACAATAGGCCTATACTATGCCTGTTTGAGAGTGGCTGGCTACGTTGATAATTTAACTAACTGACCATCAGCTGGTAGCAATATCCCTTCATTTTCATAAACATCATTTTTTTCTGTACAAAATACTCTCCTGAGTACAATAATCGAAAGTTTATATGTGTCTATTACCTCACACTTAGGTACTTAAATTTCACTACAGAGTTTGCATTTTTTAGAAAATTGCATTCGTAGAATCATAATATTTAAATTTATTATTAAAATGTATAAGTTCTTGCGTTTTATTATACAGAATCATTTTTAATGAATTATTTATATTTATGTTTACCGAAAAGTCTTGAAAATATATTATTTATTATCTCTAGTTGCACAATAAAAATTTATTACAGATATAATAATGGAGAAGTATATGCACTCATAAATAACTAATAATGATTCAAGAAAATAAAATTTTATGAAGAAGTAATTTCTAATAGTACTCAATTTTCTACAGTTTACTCTTTAAGCAGCATGAGTATCAAATTTTTCTGGGCAAAGCATGCAAAAAATAGCGATAGGGTATGTTTGAAGCACGTAGTATTGTATTAAGACCATAGGCGTGCTTCCATAAACACTAGTCTATTCAAAAACACATATGATCACGATAAAATGAATATGTAAAAGCACCCTTTAGTTCATCTATCGTTTAATCTATCTGTAAAAAAATCGAAAATAACCTTTTAATCTCCATACACTGCTATGTCTTTTAATAATGAAGTAACTGCGTGTTTCATAGTAGCTAGTTGAATTGATACATTAACTAGCTGAGAACCAGATGGTAGCAATACCCACTCATCTTCATAAATAACATTTTTTACTTTACAAAGCCCTCTCTTGGGGGTAATAATTGAAAGTTTGTGTGTGTTTATTACCCCATTTTATATACTTAAATTTCTCTAAAAAGTTTTGATTTTTTAAAGGATACTGCTTTCGTATATAGTATCAAAATTTATTAAAATGTGTTACTTCTTCTCCTTGAAGTTTTTATACAGAATCGTTTTCAATGAATTATTTAACATGTTTACCCATAACTCTTGGAAATTGAGTTTTTATGATCGTTAGTTTTGTAACTAAAATTTATCACATGCAGAATAATGGAGAAATATCTGCTAGACGTGGATGTTTATGCTAGAGGACGTTATACTTATGCTATAGAATATATTCGATGTTTAGCTTAGAAAAACATGAATTACAGATAACAAAACACAGTAAAGAGATAAATAAAGAATAATTCTGATGAATTACGGAAGCAGACGGCGACCCTTTTTTTTGTAAAAAAATGATAATGTAGCAAAATATTACTCGATGTTTCTAATAACTCATGGAAAAATCGAGAAAAAAAACACTGCAAATAGTTTATATTCTAACCGAAATATTATTCTATTGAAATATTATTCCACAAATTTACAACTCTTAAATATTGAAAGAAGGATTTGATTTATCTCTAAAAATTCAAAAGTTAGTAAATAAAAATATAAAATTGTTTTGATAAAATTGTTTTGAACATTTTTTTTTCTCATTATTATATTCTAAATATATGAATTATTATCTGATCATTATTATATTCTAAATAGATGAATTATT
>JAOUZG010009324.1:3086914-3101099 GCA_026289955.1 Argiope argentata
TCTACCTATTTCTAGATCCTCTGGTCCTGGTGACTAACAGAGGCTTCAATCTTTCCCCATCCAGCCATGGACCTGTTCTGGCATTGCTGGCCAATGGGAGCATGCAGCAAATACATCTGCATGCTCCCATTGGTGTAAGGTGTATAATTGTCAAACTGCTCATTAAAAGGGTGTTGTGCAAGGGAATGTGGTGTATGAAATAGAAAATTCGTACTCTTGTTGCTAGTTGGCACTGCAGTAAAATAACAAGAGGTGCTCACTCCACTTAAATTGCTATTAGATTAGATATGTCAGAGTGATTGTAAAGTACCATAAGTAACAATTTCTTTTTGCTCTCCATGACCAAATTTATATTTCCTATTCCAATCAATATACTGGAATAGTGCCCCCATTCAAAAAGATTGATGTAAATATAATACTCTGTAAAAACTAATACTATCACAAAAATCAATGAAATATTATTTATTATAAATTTCAACCAAATACACAAATATGATAAGACAAATAATATATATTCTTCATATATTCTTTGCAAATTCATATATTCTCTGCATATATTCTTTGCAAAGAATACTACGAATAAACTGAACATCGCATACTTCTCAGAAATGTAAGCAAAATTCATACACAATGCAAGACTGAAGGGTTCTCTATTCAAATAAAGGGTTATTTCATAGCCTCCTCTTGAAATTTCCTCAAGAACCCAACTCAAGAAGGCTCTGGATTTACACAATTTCCATAAACAACCTGCTGTTCGATTGTGTTCCAGCATTTCGCAATACCTCCCTATTTAAATTCCGGCTTCCTTTTACATATCATGGATATATTTAGACCCACTTCGGGCATCTAATTCTTCCTTTCTCGGGCAGAAATTTTGAAAGCGGCGAAATTCCTCTTCAGACCAAAAGAGTGGATTGTATTTGCATCGATAACCTTTCAGCCGATTAACAAGTCGATTCGTTGGTAAAGGGGTTGCCGCCACATTTGAGATACTGGAAAGGGAGGGAAAACGTTGTTCGAAATAACGACAAGGTCACAGGCCTTCTAGAATGGTTGGAAATTCTTTGTGTGGCAGGGTGATGTACAGAATTGAAATCGAGAGAAAATTTGGCTAATGAATTGGCGCTTGAAACTTGCAGGATACTTTTAAGACTTTATGTGGGGTGGATACAATTATTCACATAGGAATTTTTACAGCAAATTTTATAAAGATGTGCTAAAATATTTTAATTAGTACACTTATAAAGACTTTTTATTTGATTTTTTTCGTAGAATCCTTAATTTCTTTTATAAATGATGTCTTTATTAAAGAAGAAAAATTCATTATTCATTCATTAGGTTTCATTATTGAGGGCCGAAACCATAAAAAGTGTATATTATCATCATTAATGCAGAAATATGTAACATTTGTTAATTTTTCTCATCTTTTATTTTTATAGAAATGATGCATGTATATAAATTATTAAAATACTATTGTATAATAAAGATAAGAATGTTTAGAAAAATGCACGAATATACTGTAATCTTGTCGTATCTATATATATTCAATTTGGATTATTCAAATGAGATTTATTTCATTTAAATAACTAAAAATTCATATAATTACCCTTAATTTTAGTTAGCTTTATGGGAACTTAATACTATGCATCAATTAATATAATTTAACTATATTAAAGATAATTAAAGTATTTTTTCTGGGAAACAATATGCATATAAAAAATCTACCCGCAATTAAAAAAATTAACGTTGTAACATCTAACAAAAGATACTAAAGATAGAGAGTGTATTAAATATTTTGTTTTTTATAACTTTTGTATTATAAATTCAATTGATAGGTTTAATATTTATTTATTCATGAATATTTTTCTAGAATTGGATTGATTTTTCTTTCTAATGTTAGGTCACCAGCTTTATAATAGCTTTTTGCATCCATATTTAAGCCATTTTTTAAAATTGCTTTTTTTTAAATTTTACAAACATTGAGAATAATACTATAGGAGATGATTTATAGTATTAATCTCAATGGGAATAAACTTGAAGTTTGAGTACGAAATATCCAAACTAACCAATCAAATAACTTAAACTTTTTTTTAAAAAAATATCAGTAGTTTCAAGTATTTTTTAGTTGTTACTTTGAGTACGAAATATCAAAATTAATCAAACTTTAAGGTTAATCCCAACTTTTGTTTCAAAAGTGTTAGAGAAATTAATAATTGAAATTGGAATGGTTTCGAGCAAATTTGGATTGCATGGGACATTTTTCATTAACGCTATTTGTCACTAATATTATATTATATTACACCCCCTAATTCATAAATAAATTAACATAATGCTTTAAAATTCTGTGTGTCATCTCCTATAGTGTTACTCTTAATGCCTGTAAAATTTCAAATTGCTAAGATGAAAATTACAAAGAAAAATTGAAAAGGTCACTGGTCGCCTTAACAAGTAGAATCAAAGAATTAGGCATTTCATAAACAAATAATAAAAATCAATTTGCAGTGGATCAACTCGCCAAACTAGCGATCCAGCGTACTGAAAATACAGTGCGATGTAGGAAGGCAACCCTAAACTCTGGCAAGACTTAGAAATATCTGTTTCCCAGTGAGACCTCCTTCGACCGGTCGGCTAAAAGGGCGCTCACATCTTTAGCGGGCGTTTGAACATTTATGATTGCAGTTATATTCTGTTTATTAATTTTATTCTTTTTAGACATCTGTTATATTTAATAAACAGTCATTTTATTTTAAAATTTTTCAATTTCTTTAATAATTAATTTCAATATAATTATGAACGAGGTAACTAGTACATTAAAGATTATTTTCTTAGTTTTTGCTGTAATTTATCATCAAACAACCAAGATCAACAACCAAAAAAGATCCTAAAGAAGTGTTCTGTTCAATGCTGTTCTTAATTGATGATACAAATTATTAAATGTTCCTAAAGCTAATTGTTCTTGAATGTTTAATAAAAAGCAGATATAATCCTCTAGAAATTAAAAAAAATTCTACCTTCGATTAAAAATATTAATCAGAGAAAAATCATGCTTTAACTTTATTAACTTATCATTAAGTGAAACAAATAACTATAAATATATTTTATAATCATTTATCTGAACATTCAGCCGACGTTTGATCTATTTAAATTAACTTATTTAGCTTATAATTATTTAATCTAGTTAATGTGTTATCTAAGTATTGTAAAAGCCATGGTGGACTAGTGGTTGATCTCAATTTTGGAACCGGGGGTTTCTGATTCGATACCCAATTTTTTCGAAGAAAAAAATGGGATATCGAACGTTGTAACGTTACATCATCGTGTAAGCAAGTATGATGGTCGTGAAATCGGTAAAGGCCAATCGTCTTTCCACTGATATGGTACGAAAGATTGAAAACAGGGGTTCCAACTCAAGTGTCATCCTCGTCATCTGGCAGAGGTTAAAAATAAAATGGGTGCCCCCAAATAGTTCCAATGTTTAATAAAATCGGACTTTAATATAATTAAACTAATCTAATTAAGTTAATTGCCCGTTATCATTTATTTTAAATTAATAATGAAAGATTAATTATACATTCGTGCCTACTTCATTATTCCATTTGACTCACAGATGTTTATCTATAAAACTATTCCCATATAACTTCTTAGGAAATTCGTCGCTGGGAAATGCCAAAGTCCAAACAGCGCAATTCCCCCAGAAACTTTATTCACTGCCGGCGTCAAACACAAAAATATTAACAGGGGCGCAAACCTCTTCTGGGATCGGAACATCGGAAACCATTCGTCTGGTCCTCTTTCGAGGACATAAAAATCGATCCCTCTTTGTCATTCACCGCGCCGGAATTCAACGACGTGTAATTTCAAAGAGCAGGAATTTTCGAATCGAAATTTCCATCCCGGGGGAAAAATGAGGTGTCAAAGCTCTACTTGGGAAACTGGTAATTTGACATTTTCTTTATCCAGGTAATGCTCAAGTGCGAGTGCGGTTAAAGTCATTGCCGAGGGATGCGAATTTAAGAGACGCAGAAATTGTAACGGCTCGCTTTATTCGGAAGTCTTTTGATCAATAGGCAACGTAATATGCCGAAAGAGGAATCTATGACCATCTGTTGAGCAGTAGCAGTTCTCATGAGGATAATTTTTGTTTTTTTGGAGTTAAATATTTAATCGTAAAGAACGTAATAGTTTTCTTTTTTAACAAATATTGGTTTGCTTTATTCGGAAGTCTTTTGATCAATTGAGTAAATAATATGCCAAAAGAGGAGTATATGACCATCTATTAGGTATAGTTCTCATGAGGCTCATTTTTGCCTTTTTTGGTTATTTCATTGTAATAAATATAATATTCTTTAATGAATATTGGACTTTAGAAATGGAAAACTCACACATCCAAAATAAATGCGACTCAACAGTTACATCGTTATGTTGTATTTATTGGCAGAAGTAGAATGTTTGAGCATCCGTTGAATATATAACAGTTCTCACGAGGATAATTTTTTTGGGTACAATATTTAATAGTAATGAATGTATATATAAATTTACTTTTTAATGAATATTGAACTTTAAGTAAAATGTAAGGCAAAAGTAATGAGACTCAAATTTATATCTTTATGAAGTATTTATTGGTGAAAGAGGATTGTTTGACCATCCGTTGAGTAGATAATAGTTCTCATGAACATAATTTTTTGTTTTTATAGGAGCAGGGTAAATATTTCAAATTAATTGATATAATGTTTTAATTTGTTGAATATTGGTATGTTTTATTCAGAAATTATTTGATCAATAAAGAACGTAATAAGCCACAGCATGAATGTATGACCACCTCCTGAGTAGATAGTTCTCGTGATAATTTTTTTTCTGCAGGTGGTAAATATCTTATAGTAATTAATATAATGTAGTAATATTTTCCATATGTACAATTTTATATAGTATATAATTTATATAGTATTCTCTAGTACTTAACTCATTATGCTGTAGAAACTGCTTGATTTTTCTTGTAGAAATCCAAGTTGAATACTCACATTGCAAAAGCCAACGGACAAATGATTTTTAATTCTTGGGACCAAAAGATCTGAAGTTGATATTGAGGTTAAGGTTAAGGATATTTATTCAGATTAACCCTTTTGATCCTAAAGAGGGTATTTGCCACCGTGGTATTTTAAGTTCTTAATTTTCATTTCTTTTCATCCTGATGGTGCCATTTGCTACGACTTCCTGGTGATAAAATGGAACAAAATGAGATAAAAGGAAATATGGATGCTCTCTTGATGACCCTTATCATTAATTTCAATTTTTTTTTCATTTTAAAAATTTAGGGCTGAAAGGGTTGAAATAGCTAAAGAAATCACTTCTTTAATTCATTCGCATAAAACAAAAGACTTTATCAACAATAGAATGCTCTTCTCCCAGCTGATTAATATTATGCACCTACATTCTTTTTTTGATGTAGTATTGTAGCCCATATTTTTGAAGTTTCGATTATTACGTTACGAAATAATTTATTTTTATTACCAAATACGTATTGTCAGTCAAGCCTTATTGTGACTTAATCACTTCACTTGATATCTAAATATATATCTATTTAACTGGAACTGTATGTGATCGTCCATCCTATAACCACATCAAATATGTGAATGCAATAATTGAGAGAGATATAGATAGCTATATCTCTCTATTAAATTTACTAATATAACTAGTTCTAATAGTAATTCCTGTACAAATATTTAGCTTCGAAGCAGCTGCTGTACTTGTCGCCTTCAATATGGGTGATATTATATCGTAGAGTTATGCATTGTGATATAGTTGAGGCAAATATTTACATCTTCAGATAAAGAATTTTAAAAAATATTTATATTTAAATTCAAATTTTGGCGATTTTTATATATTTCAATAATGCACAGTAAACTAATATGAGTCTTCGGTCTTTCCATATTCACAGTCAAAAATAGTTACGGTCAACAACACATTAGACAGTTTATCAGATTTTCTAAATACTCCATCATCACAGGGGCATGTTTCGATCTGCAAATATCTGGTCAATTATTGTAACGAAAAATTTAAAAAAAGGAATACTTTTAAATATATTTAATTTCATAAAAATATGATTTTCTTTTTAATTAAAAAGATATAGTGAAGAACTTAAACAAAATATAAAAAGGTTAAACAATTTATGTGATAAAACAAAACTGAAGGCATTTTTGGATATTGGATTCGAAGCATTTAAAGCAAACTGTTTGGAAATATAAGTTTACTTTAATTGTTTTATATTTACATAGAAATATCTACCTTTGAGCCCGAATCATACTCTCTAAAATGCCATAATATCACCATATTAGTTTTGTTAAAGCAAGCTGGCAACATCTATTTAGCATTTGAGGGGAAAAATAATTCTGTTCCAATATATTAATGAAAAAATATAAGGATAAATAAAAAGATAGGTATGAAAACCTTCTTAGCCTTCTTAGGAAATTTATTAAGTTTTTGCAGCATATTTTCATTTTATTTGGGAAAAATTGAAATATTCTCGGATTTACAGACTAATAGCAACTGGTTTCTAATATGCCTAACGTCCTACTAACTTTTGAATTAAGAGGATAATCAGTGTAAAAAATGATTATTACTCATGATTTTAATGCACCTCCCAATAATTACATTTATTTAATTTTATCATAAATTTGTTTAAAAGCCTAAATAAATAACTTTATTATGGTATCTTATTTTAAAAACTTTTGAAAATTAAAAATGGTTCGTATCTTAAGAATGAATTATTTTATTTTAAATCTAAATAAACTAAATAATACAACATAATAAATTCAGCTGGTATTTTGATTTCAACTTAAATGAATTAAAATCGCCATTAGTTATATAAAAAACAAAATAAATGCTTTTTTTAAATATATGTAGCTAAGAAAAGAAAAGCAATTAAAAAAATCTAAAAGGAGTTGATTCAATGCAGAAATGGAAATAATTTGTTGGCTTTGGCAGTTTTCTAATAAATAATTATTCACAATTAACTTTTAAATGGTTTTGTGTTAATGCTTTCTCTCACAAACTGTTCAGAGCTTCGAATTTTTGAAAAATAACAAATTAGCAAATTTAATTACTTTTTTAACTTCTTTCAATAATTTGTTTAAAGAATTCTTTTATCTCTGATTTAAATGCAATCAAGAAAAATCTTTCTTTACAATACGATGATGATTTTTTTCACTTTAACTCTGCTTTGTACTATTGAACTTCTTTTTTCTTTGTAAACGGTGTTTTCACTCTTTTAAACTCGTTAGGAAATAGAAAACTCATTAATTACAACGTTCTTACAAACTTGTTTATTTTATCATAAAATTATCAAGAAAGGATTTCCAAACTTCCAAACTTTATATATATTTTTTATTTCAAATCTAATTCTCTAATAAAAGGTAAAGAGTAAGATAAACTTCCTTAGCGAAAGTGAAAGTTTTTATATAATGGATCCACTTCATAAAACGACGTTGTACAATTTTTTTATCAATCTCCATAGAAAGTTTTACCAAAGCAAAATGGCAACAGAAAGAAACACTTGATTTTCCTTTTCAAGAACAAATAATAAACACTTTTCTTTTTATGTTTCCAATGATGAATTAATCATGCGTTAAATTGTGTTCCTTAAACCTAAGCGCATAAGAAAACTTCTTGTAACTTAAGAAATCTAAAGTAAAATACACAGCAAGAAATTCTTTACTAGAATTTTTCAAAGAAGATTTTTGTTGCCCTAAATAGTAAAGATTATAAGCCCCCCAAAAGTAATTATCCTTATTTTACATTTCATTCATTTTTTAAAGAAAAAAAAATATTCCATTTGGGAGGCGAAGATTATTTTCAACAATTTCCTGAAATAAGACAAGAACTCATTTTTTTCTTCTTCTTCAGTTAGTTAGAATTTAAATATTTTTTGATATGTACAGAAAATTTCTTTCAAGACCAAACCACTTACAAACATATAATCAAAAAGCTGCCAAATATCCAGTTATAGTGTACTGAAGTACAAACATTAAACTTAATATCGGTGTTAAATTTATAGTTCATAAAATGTGAAGAGTTCGTGAAATAAAAAAAAAACACTTACTAAAATCTTCCCGGTAAGAAACTTCCGATATTTATTTATCAACATTTATTATTTTTCTTTCCGAGAGAGAGAGAGTTTTAATGAAATTGAAGAGGATTAATTTATCCATAATATTTTTAACATGATCTGATTCCATGTAGGAGGTTGGAACAATCTCTTTGCATTCTATTATCTTTATTCCACAACTAACAACATCGCAAGCTTTGTCGCTGGGAGCTACTCTTGAATTATTCATCCGTGCTCCCCAAGATGCAATATTATTGAGTCATGCTATTCATCAAGGTCATTTTATGATTAATGGTGATAAAAAACACGTCATACTTAGGCCCGTTCTCAATAATCAATGTTCGATAAAAAGAAACAGAGCTGTCCTTAATCAAAGTAGAAGCAGGATTACTGGTATGGAGTGTTGCATTTCCCTAAATCATCGAAAGGCTAGAGTTGTTTATCCCATAAGACATCATCAAAAAAAAAAGTACAGGTTCAATCAATGATTCAGAAAGTAAATCTAAGAAACTGATCACAGCGAGGTAAAGTCAATTAATGTGTAATTACGCTAGCCGCACTTCGAACAGTATCGACACCAGAAAGAATTTAGAAAGTTCCAATAACTACGTTTTATATCTGCAGGAATGTTCCAGCAGATATTTTTTATACAAACATTTACGTTTTTTTTATTTTATAAAGTTTTTAAAATTCTTCATGAAAAGAGTAAGAAAGTCTGTATTATTCTCATATATAGATTTATATAGATTAATATATAGATTCAAATACTCAGAAGAAATCTAATGAATTGAGTTGTGCTTTCGTTCAATTGTTTTTATATTCGCATCTCTCACTTTTTCATATAGAAATAAAATCCGTGCTCATTAAATAATACCGTTTCGTAATAAAAACGTATTAGTGCTAAATTCAGTAGAGTTTGGTTAAAAAATATTCATACAGAATGAAAATTCTAATAAGAACTATTAAAAAGAAAACAAATTAAATATTATTAACTATTGCAATAAGAGTATATCTTGAACACACTTCTGGTTTTTCCATAAGAATTTTTAAACGTTATTAATCTTATCGTCAAGCTGTATTAGTGCTCTATATTAGAATCGCAATCAATTTTAAATAACTAATTTACCCCACCGTCCTGGCATAGATGTAGCGTGTCTTCCTCGTGATCTGGGCGTCCCAGGTTCGAATCCCAGTTTGGCCATGGTTGTTCTGTCTGTAAGGAATGTGAATGTGCCCCCGTGTAAAAAGAGGTTGTGCAAGAGAATGTAATGAGTGAGTAGCTAAGTCAAGTCGTTGTCTTAGTTGGTACTACTTCAAGCAAGAGATTTTCCTTTCGATTTAAAAATCGCTGAAACCCCATGGAAATTGCCCTTAAAAACAACAACAACACAACTACTTTACAGATGTAAAAAATTATAATTTTTTATCATAAATAGAAAAGTTCAAAAGAATTTCACCAATTACAAATGACTACTATTTATTTCAAAGTAATTACAGAAAGATATATTGGAATACAATATAGATGGAAACATAAAAGCTTTATTTATATCCATTCTAATTCACTAATGTATTGGTTTCTAGGCACAGCATTATTTCATGCCGGGCACTATGAATCATGGGCTGGAATCTAATTACAACTTCTTGAATTTATCGACATTTTGATAACCCCCAAAAGCATGTGGGATGAAAATTCTACCTATTCTATCTGAAATACTTAATACATATGCAGCTATTGTTCGTTTCGAAATCCGTTTCCTTTTCTACGAATACCATGCGCGAAGTGAAGCCCATTATATCTTTTTTTTTATTTTAATCAAAAAATTCCTGTATTAATTTAACAATAAGTCGTAAAAACATAGTTACTGAATTGGTCATGATTTATGAAGATAGCTTTGACATTATAACATTGATAACTTTGATATATATCTAGTAAATTATGTTCCACCTTCTTGTATATTTGTATTACAGCAAATTTTCTTGTAAATTTGTATTCCAGTGTTTGATTTCTAGAAAATACGTCTAACGGCGCTTGCCATGGACAAGGTGGTTGACTCAATCAGCGATTTTAAGCTGAGATTGCGTCTCCTGTTTCAAGTAGAGTCAACTAAGGCCAAGAGTACGTCTTAGATACTCACGCATCACATTCGTTTGTTCAGCCCCTTTTTACAAGGGGGTACATTCACATGACACACATATAGAACAGATGAAGAAAAACCATGCCCGATTCGGGATTTAAATCCATGACGCCCAGATTATGAGGAAGATATGCAATCCTTGTGACAGGGATGTCGACTCTTGTAAATTTAAACCATTAAAACAACACTTAAAGAATGTTTCCTATTAAGTCAATAAGTATAATGAGGATCTTTATAAGTGAGTATACAAGAAAAGGAGAGAAAATTCCATTGATTTGTTTTTAAAATGTTTAGAAATTGCTAAATTACATTTATTTTATGCCAAAAAATTTATTATTTAAGAGTAGCAAATATATTAAATAAACTCTTAAATGCCATATTGACAAACTCATGTAAGAATGCAAAATTTTCTTGAGGTAACTCAAATGTTACTTTTCACCTTTTAATTATTTTATTAAGTGTTTTTAAATGAATTTAGGAAGAAAATTAATCATCAAAATTATTATTACCAAAATCATTGAATGGTATTAGTTATTATTAACGCGACTATCATATGTATTTTAATTCCCTAACAGTTCCTTATATTTTTTCAATTCAATCGATACTGAAAGCCACCGAGCACTCGGATACCATTGAAAAATTTATTTCCCCTTCAATAAATATGTCTGCTTGAATACCCAAAGAGCTTGTTTAGATACATTTGATAAATTAGAAACGCTTGTTTACATAAATCTGGGAAGCATATGAATTTTTATGAGAGCTCTCAAATGAAGACCGAGAATAATTGGCTTGATAACCTATGGGTAAGTTAAACCTCACCGGTATATCAATCCCTAATAAACACAGGCTGCCATTCAGAAAGTAAGGATTTTTTTTCTTCTCTTTGAATGAGAATCTTGGATATTTTAGCATTTTAAAATATCTAAATTGGAGTGATCTTAGGAATGAAAGGTTTGAACTTAAGATTCAAAACATAAAAATGTATTTAAATCTTTCAATTTGTGGAAAACAATTCGGAAAATTTTCAAAATGTGTTTATCATTTTTTAAATATGTTAATCAATTTCTATCTCTATTATATTCCAAAATCATATCCATGGATAATCGAAGGATATATTTTAAATATCGTTTGTTTTATATTATTCGAAAAAAAAGCAACGCATACAGCCTCACAAAAAAAAAAATCACTAAGCTTTACCGTTTACTTTATTTACTACCAAAGTAGACATTTTTATATAATGCAGCCAATGAGGAAAGGCTTATAAGGAATTCATAAAGAAGTTTAATGCTTTGCATAAATTTGTTTGTACAATCATTTCAAATTATGTCAAAATAATCTAAAACCTAAATAAATTAGAAAATGGAAAGTTTACTATTACAGATTTTTTCCAACAAAGGAAGGCAGGCAGCTGAAAAAATAAAGTGACGAGCAATAAACAACATTCGAATATAATCAACACAGTAGATATGACGCGTAGTACGTGGCAACAAAAGAAGTGCGTATGCATTTCAGCATGGCTACTCGCATTCATAAATTAACTCGTCTGGAGGCAGCTGCACTACTATCCATTCTTCTTCATAAACATTATTTTTGCCATGCTAAGCAAGTCTCCGTCGCAAGTTTATTTATGTTTATCGCCTCATCTTGGGTACTTTAATTCTAATTTAGTCTTTACATTTTTAAAGAGATAGTTCTCAAAGATGGCGAGGTTATTAGAAATTTACTAATGGAACATTTTTCTGATTTCTTTTCTTTTAAAACTTTTATGCAGAATTAGCTTTAATAAATTATTTAATAACTACTTCACCGGTTTCGTTTTGAACAAAAGATGTTTTTTTATACTTCGCAAGCATATGCTACTAATAAATCAAGCCGCGTAATGGAGAAGTGTTTGTTTAGTAGCTCAAGTAATTAATGGAAAATTTTAGTATTTGGAGTAATTAATGGAGAATTAAAGGATAAAGATAATGGGAAGAACTACACTATTTTCAATTGTTGTTATCTCTAAAATGAGGAGAGAAAATACATTGCCTTGCAGAAATAAAAGCTTTTAGAAGTCTTTTTGATACACATGAAAAATGAGATACATGTATTCATTAATGGACTTTCAAGTTAGCTGTTTGTTGGAAGTTGAATGTTCATTTCATTTTAGGAAACTTAAAAATTAACTAAAGATGTTTGCGAAAAATATTTATGCAATACATTTAGGGCAATTTCTTGCAAAAGACTTAGCAATTAATCTGTAGTTGTTGTTACTTACAGCACTTTTTCAAGTCGGCTGACAGACCTCTTTGACTACAATATTCTCTCTGAATATACAGGGTAAGTCAAAATGAATATAGCGATTACAAACGGCTATAACTATTTAATGAAAAAATATTTATCGATAAGATTTACACAGAATGTAGAAGAATCTTCAAAATTTTATATACAGAAGTCATAGATGTTCTATGTGACTTCCCTTGGTCACACGGACAACATCTAATCGGTATTCCATTTCACGCCATACATTCTGAAGCATTTGTTCATTAACCGACTCAAGCGCATTACAAATGCGTACTTTCAGTTCTTCAATTCAATTCAACGTTTTCCGATGAAACACGTGGCCTTCCGCTACTTTTTCCTTTGCACAAACATCCTGTTTCCTCAAACATCCGATGCCATCTGCGTATGTTGTTCGTATTTGGAGGTTCTTCATTGTACCGCTGACGAAATTTTCTCTGCACTGTAATAACAGAACGGCAACTGTGAAATTCCAACACAGAGAATGCTTTCTGCACGGGACTAGCCATTTCCACTAATGAGACGCCGCGCTGAACAGGTTTCTTGTCGTTGCGAAGTTCGATTTCGCGCATGCGCAGGCATCCGCTTGGCTGCACGTGCGCTTTACGTTAATAAATTTTGAAGATTCTTCTACATTCTGTGTAAATCTTATCGATAAATATTTTTTCATTAAATAGTTATAGCCGTTTGCAATCGCTATATTCATTTTGACTTACCCTGTACTATTACGCATTTTGATTGACAAATCCATAAACACTAAACATCGCTATTACTTATGGCACTTTAAAAGCCCAACCTGCTTGTGACTTAAGCCAAATTGAGCGACTCTTGCTTTTCAGTAACGCCAACTATTAGCGCATCTTCCACTCGTTCCGAGCATCCCGGGTTCGAGTTCTGGTTTGGGCATGACTGTTCTTCTTCTGTGTTCTATCTGTGAGGTGTATAAATGTACCCTCCTTTAAAGAGGAGCTGTGCAAGCGAAGGATTCGCATGAAGTTGCTAAGTCATTCTCTTGGTCCTAGCTGTTGCTATTGAAAAGCAAGACTCTCGCTCGGCTTAAATCGTTTAAATCGGGCTTGTCGAGATATTTTAACGTTTTACATCGTATATCAATGGATAATTTTTCTTATCAATATTGAATAACAGATTGTAGATTATATGAATGAAAAATTGCAAATATATAGCGAATTTCAGTATAGTATTAAAGTTTTGTTTTGACAAACAATATTCATATATTCCTTATTCACTTTATATTCCTTATTATCATAATATATATATGTATGTAATGATATTTTAAAATTCAATTAAATCCTCATTAATTTCATAATTTTAATTCTGCCCGGAATAAAGTCCTAAACTTTTCCCTTATTTCATGATCCCGTTCCACATTTTCTATTTAATTAAATCGATTGAAGCTTTGCAAAAATACTGCGTCATCAGTTTTACGTATCAAGTGAAGCGGTAGAACCACTGAAGTATACACTTTCTTTTAAAGTATTCTTGCTTTCCTATTGTCGGGGTCAACGCGTGTGAAAAAATTACGGTCAAAATTCTACACGCGTCAGATTTATGAGAAGCTCATGTTATATAAGACCACGGCTAAATGACCGCGTGCCTTCTTTGTACCTTTGTCTGTTTTTGAGTCCACGCTTGTACTTGCATATAA
>JAOUZG010009324.1:3101109-3127215 GCA_026289955.1 Argiope argentata
TTTTTTTGTGTCCGCGCTGCTTGCACATAATGCGTGCCTTCTTAGTACCTTTGTCTGTTTTTGTGTCCGTAAAAAATGTGTGCCTCACGAGATGGAATATAGCGAATTTTAATCTTTAACTTGATTTCTACTACGACACTATTTCTGCTTAAAATACAAAATTATCATGTGATTACATATAACAGAACCAAAATAATAAATTCCATCAACACAGTAACATATAAAAACCTGACAAATTATACATTTTCATTTGACTTATTTAGAATCTGCAAACTAAAAATTATTTATTTATTTCCCATTCAAAGACAATTCCTCATTTAGTTGTTATTCTAAAAAGACACAAAATGTTCCATTCGTTGAATTATTCCAACGATTCATAATTAAATTTTGTGCTATTTAAAAGATATGATTATGAAATGACTGCTAAGTCTAGAAGTCGAGAAATATCGTCTGCGAATTAGTTTTCTTGAATTATTCAGGCATTCATATTCAGGAGGAAGTCAGATTTGCATTCATTATCGTTATTAGAAGACATGAAAATTTGTCGCTGCTGTAATATAGTTTAAAACCACAGACGTGTGTCCCACTTTCTTGTATCAACTTAAAGCATTCACTAGCGAAATTAAAATGACTTATTTAGAAATTATTCCTGAAATAATGTTTGCCTCTGATTTCTTTGAATATTTTAGTATTTCCTTTTGTCATTTAAATGCATATTGTATCTAATACAAATGATTAATGAAACAAAGTCTTCAGGCTTATTAATTCAGCTTGAATTGAAAGAAATTCATTTTGTATTTTATGTAACAAAAATTATACAATTAATTTCCTAAAAAATTTAATTACATGAGTACCCATTAAAGTATAATTTTTATTCCAAAAACATAAGAGACTTTAAAGAATGTATTTCAATATGGATAAATTTTAGCGTATAAATTAAGTGTTTGAAATTCACATTTCAATGTTGAGCATGCAGCCGTGAGATAATTTCAAAGTTACCGCATTTGGTATGCGGTAGAATATATATAAAATTCAGTACCAGTCAAGCGATAAGAACTAAGCCAATGATAATTAATAACAATCTAATAATGAGATTATCTATAATAACAATCTGTTGTTGTTGTTGTTACTTAAAGCACTTGCCATGGACAAGCCCCGCTGATACATCAGCAGATTTTAAGCCGGAAATATACGTCTCTTGTTTTACAAGTAGTGCCATCTACGGCCAAGAGTACGACTTAGCTACACACACGTCACAACCCTTTTTAGGGGGAGGACTACATTCATGCAAATTCATTCATTCATCTCAGATCGTAATTTAGACCTGAAACAGGGAACGATCACCCTTGGCCCAGTACCCCCAGTGATATTATTCTCGATATGGAGGTCTTTGCGATCACTAACAGATTTAACGAGCGCCAATCGCCACACACTCGGAGATTCTTTTGGCCGGTGAGCTTCGAACCCGTAACCTAAGGAGTACGAGTCCAACGCTCAACCAACCAGGCCATCCCGGCCCATAATAACAATCTAATCGAGGTTAATCAATATCAATCTAATAACGAGATTAATCAAATTTCCCATTTTCTGTTTACAATAAAATTTAATAGAATACTGAATTAATAAGATTTCCTAAACCTGAAAACATTTAATAACTGAAGTATCTTATCTTAAAAATATTGCTATAAATCTGTATCATTGTCTTTTTTGTACTATCTTCGTTTTAGAAATTTACATAAAATTCTCTAATTAATTTAAATTCTAATTTATATATAAAAAGTTATGAATTTTATTATATGACATCTATTACTATTCGATATATTTGTACATATGCGTTCCAGGTAATACTAACTACATGGACATTAATAAATTTTGAGAGTGAAAATTCTGATAAGTACTGCAATACTGTAATTTGTAGGAATAAATTGTTTTAAATGAACTATCATCATTAAAATTAAACAATAATTATTAGTCTAAGGCATCGGAGATAACACCAAATTAACTAAAACTTAATATTTCTCTAATTGACAATGATATACCTTAATTTTAGGAATATGGGATTTTATACTAAACTTATCCATATTTAAAAACTCACACATAATTATCAAATTAAAATGACCGAATTAAAACAAAGTTGACTAAATTAAATATTTCGGTATTTGAAATTTATCTATTTTATTCTTAAAAATAAAATATTTTAAATTAAAGATAAGCATCATTAAGTTTAAACCATAATTATTAGTCTAATTCATCCAAACTAAAACCAAATTAACTAAAATAAATTTTCTTGCAATGATCTACCTCAATCTTAAGAATAAAGTATTTTAATCTTAGAACCTTAAGAATAAAGCATTTTAATTTAAGTATAAGCATCGTTAAATTTAAACCATAATTATTAGTCTACTGCATCCAAATTAAAACAAAATGAAATAAAATAAATATATGTCTATCTTAAAATGAATTATCTTAATCTTAAGAATAAATATTATGATCTTAATATTTTAATCTTAGAACCTTGGGAATAAATTATTTTAAAACATTTTAAAATTTATACCATATTTATTTTGTAATGCATCAAAATTAAAACAAAATTAACTAAAATATACATTTCTCTATATGACAGTTATCTATCTCAATCTTAAGAATGAATAATTTTATACTAAATTTAAATAGAATTAAAATTATTCAATCTTATTAGATTAAAGTATTCGAATCAAACAAATTTGACTAAAATATATACTTCTCTGTATTACAGAATTCCATTTTACACAATTCTTACTGTCCTTTAATATGAAATAAATATTTCTCTGTAGGACAGTGATTTATCTCAATCTTAAGAATAAATAATTTAAAACTAAATTTAACCACAATTAAAATTATTCATTCTTATTAAATTAAAGTATTCGAATCACAACAAATTTGACTCAAATAAATACATCTCTATATTACAGAATTCCATTTTACACAATTTTTATTGTACTTTAATATGAAATAAGCATTTATCTATAGGACAGTGATTTATATCGATCTTAATAGTAAATAATTTTAAACTAAATTTAACCATAATTAAAATTATTCATACTTATTAGGTTAAAGTATTCGAATCACAACAGTTTTGAATAAAATAAATACTTCTCGATATTACAGAATTCCATTTTACACAATTCTTATGAAACAGAGAACTATATTCTATGAAACAGAGAACAGAAATAAAAATTTCTCTGTAGGACAAGCATTTATCTCAATTTTAAAAATAAATAATTTTAAACTAAATTTAACCATAATTAAAATGATTTATTCTTATTAATTAAAGTATTCGAATCACAACAGTTTTAACTAAAATAAATACTTCTCTATATTACAGAATTTCATTTTACATAATTTTTATTGTCCTATAATATGAAATAAACATTTCTCTATAGAACAGTGATTTATCTCAATCTTAAGAATAAATAATTTTAAACTAAACTTAACCATAATTCAAATTATTCCATCTGATTTGATTAAAGTATTCGAATCACAACAAATGTGACTAAAATAAATGTTTCTCTATTTATAACATCATTCCATTTTACACAATTCTTATTGTCCTTTAATATGAAATAAACATTTCTCTATAGGACAGTGATTTATCTCAATCTTAAAAATAAATAATCTTAAACTAAATTTAACAACAATTAAAATTATTTAATCTTATTTGATTAAAGTATTCGAATCACAACTAAAATGACTAAATTAAATATTTCTCTGTATTACAGAGTTCCATTCTACACAATTCTTACTGTCCTTTAATACATTTTCTTTCAGAAGCTTTGAAAGATATACGACTTCAAAAACTGCCATAATCGAAATGCATTTATTTCCCTAACGGTATTATTTTCTGGGACTCGCAGAACACATATATTAACCAGAAACAAGCATCCCCGGGAATCAGGAGTGACGGAAACCGATCGTCTAGCCCTCGATCGAGGACCTGAAAATCGATGTCTCGTTGTCATTCATCGCACCAAACTCGATGACGTGTAATTCCGGAGAGGAGGAATTTCCGAATCGAAATTTCCAACCTGTGGGAAAAATGAGGTGTCAAAGTTCTCCTCGGGAAACGGGTAATTTGACATTTTCTTTTTCCCGGTAAAACTTGAAGTGATGTTGAAGCGATCGCCGAGGGATAAAAGCTTAGGAGAAGCAGAAATTGCCAAAATGTTGTTCCGTGCAGAATTCTGACCAATGGGATGTCACGGGAATGTAATGTGCCATTTGATTTTCTTGTAAAACCTTGAAATTTATCAAATACTTATAATTTGAGGAATCTGATCTGAAGAATACTTATAATTTGAGGAATCTAATCTGATAAAAAGCCGAAATTAAAAAAAATTCTTCATTAAAATTGGGGTTTTTTTGACAATTTAACTGAAACCAAAATCTTAAAGATATAGATATTCAAAATTTATTAATGTTGCATGGAATGTTAATTTTGTATAATTTCTCAAGATACTTCGAAGATTTTAAATATCTTTAAACTTGAAAGAAAAAAAGTGTTTCATCTAAAAAAATTCCCTTCATAGTATTTCCAATGAATTCGATAAATTTTCATTTAATATACTTATTCGCGGTGTGCATTTTAAGTAGATACTTTGAAAATAAATTATAAAAATATTGATTCATCTTCTTTGTTGGTTTTTAGAAAATTCAAAATATTTCAAAATTTAAAATATATAATTATGTTTCGCATAACAATCCTTAATATATTACCAGATGTCAAATTATTGAAGCGGTAAATAGTTTTTCTATTACCTTTTTTTATATATTTTTCACCGATGATTATAATTTTAAAGGATGTGATTGTAAGGGATAAATATTTTTGAAAAATGTTATAAAAGGTTTATATTTTTAATTTCCTAGCTACAATAGATTGTAAAAACTAAAATATATCAAGTAAATTATATAAAATATATCAAATGTAAACAAAAATATATCAAGTAAAAACCAGACGCATTTTAAAAATTTATTTAGAAGTTAAAAAAAGCATAAAACAAAATTGTTTTAATTTAGGTATTTTTCAAGTGGTGTGCTGATATTTTTAATATATACTCTCTGTTTCATGAAATAAAATATATATTTCATTTTTCTCAAGTCTCAATTTTGTGGATTTTTAGCTAAATTACGTGAAATAATCATTATTCACGTGAATAAAGTATTAAAATAACTGTAAAATATTTATAATTGGTATTGTTATTAATACTATAATTCAAACTCTTGAATTACCAGATTTGAAATCCAAATTTGAGCAAAATATGAAGATTAAAATTTAGTTTAAAAAATAGAATTAAAAAGTTGGAATTAAAAAAATTTTTAAACTAAAAAATTAAAAAATTAAAAAAAAACCTTAAAAATTAGAATTTGAAAAAAAAAACCTTAAAAATTAGAATTTGAAAAAAAAACCTTTAAATATATAATATATTAAAATTTATATTAGGCAAATATGAAAATGACCGCTTCTTTCTAAAAAGAATGCAGAAACACAATTCTAATAAATTCCATGAAAATCATTTTTCAGAAACTCTACGATATTGTATAGTAAATTGTTCTATGTTTTTACTAAATACATGCTTTTCACCATCACATTTTTTAAACTTCATTCCTGAGAAATTCTTAGAACTTCATCAAAAAGGCTTTTGCACAAATGTATTATTTTATCACTTTCTAAAATATATTCGATTAATATGAAAGAATATATCAGACACTCAATAGCTATAAAAAAATTAAATTCTTTGATAATTTTACTAGAACTACAGAATATTCTTCAATAGTTCCAGTTCTGATATGAAAATCTCCTCTGTTTATTCAGCAAATATCTTTCTTTCATTTCAAATTCTTCAAATGCCAATTTTTCGATAGGTCGTAGATCCGTTCCAATTTCTATGGCCATTCTGTTGATTCCGAATACTCTGAGAGCTCCGGCTCCTATATTCCAAATGCATCTTCCATGTCGTCGTCGACCCCTCTCTCTCAGAATGGACTTGTTAATCGGCGGAATGTTTATTGATGGAAATATATTTCATTCCTTTGGTCTCGGAGGAATTTGGAGCAGTCCATTTCCAATCAGGAGTGTAAAGGTGCAGGTGCCGTTGGGTTCGTAAAATATGTGTAATATAGCGGGGCATTAAATCGCGAAAGGGAAGTGGGAATCTGCAGCAAGGTCATGGAATATTTCCAAATAGAGAATGGATCATAGAAATTCGGAAATCTTGGAGTACAATTGAGTCTACAATCGCCTGAGATAATCCGAAAGCATCCGCTGAATTTAAAGGATGCTTGCTTCTCTTGATAGAGCTTACGAGGAGCACATTGTGTGTGCAGGCCCAAGCGCGCGCGTGTGTGTATGTGATTCACTTAGGACTGAAAGTAAATATTCATTGGAATCACCGATAGTGGTGTGGGTGTGGGTGGGTGTGAGCGTGTTTGTATGTGTGTATGTGTATGTATGTGAGTGTGTTTGTATGTTTGGGCGTGAGTGTACATGAATGTTTGAGTGTATGCGCGAGTGTGTATATATGGCTGGGTGTGTGTGATAAATTACCTCCAGGAGAAAGCATTCTTCCAAATATAGCTAGAAGCCACAGTTTGTTCAGAGAGACAGACATCAGACCAAAACTGGAATTCTTGAGAAGAAGAATTCATCTTTAAATATCATTTGAAATGAAAGATCATTTGATCTATATCTAATATCTTTATACATGTAATATAAACTCCTTCTTGATAACTGAAAAAAAATTAAGCTAAGAACGAATTGTGTGTGTGTGTGTGTGTGTGTGTGTGTGTGTGTGTGTGTGTGTGTGCAAAGACATAGAGAGAGAGAAGTCTTACAATTCAGTTTACATTGATTATTTACTATTTTTTTTGCTATGGTGAATAATTACATTTTTTTTAGTTCCTTAATTATTCAAACTTTGTAATAACAATTATTTTCTGAGCTGCAAAATTTTAAGATTTTTATTTTATCTACCAAATTTTATATAAAAATTTATTTATCTCTTTAATATACTGATAAAGGAGATTCTTTTTGAAACAGTTTTATATTTATTTATTATTTTCTTTTTTTTTAATCTTGATTTCTCAAACTATATATTGTTGCTGCAAAATCAAGAGAACAAAAGAATCATAAGTTTTATCTAACAATAGAACGGACTAATGATAGAACGCGTTCACGGTGTGTGTGTGCGTGCGTGTGTGTATGTGTGATTCACTCAGAACTGACCGTAGAAGTAAATATCAATCGAAACTACAGATAGTGCTGCGTGTGTGTGAGAGAGAGAGAGACAGATAGAGAGTATGTGTATGTGCATGATTCCTTGAAAAATTGAAATAATTTGCCATTTTTGAGAAAAAGAAAATAAATTATTTATTAATTTATCATTTTTCACTTTTTGGGCCCATTTTCTTCGAATGCTATAAATAATTTTATAAGAACATCCATAGAATATAACATGTCTTGCGTGTGTGAGTGTATGCTAGAGTGATTCACTCAGAGCTATTCGTGAAAATAATTATCCATCGGAATAACGGATAGTGGTGTGTGTGTATGCGTAATTTAATGAAAAATTGAAGTCATTTTGGAGAGAAAGAAAAAAAAATACTAATTAATTGATCATCTTTCAATATATGAACCATTTTTTTCTAATGCTATAAATTCTATTAGAGAAATTCCATATAAAATAAAATGTGTTACGTGTATGATTCACTCAGAGCTGATCGTAGAAGTAAATATCCTTCCGAATCACAAATGTGTGTGTGTATGCTTAATTCAATGAAAAAATCAAGTAGTTTGTTATTTCGGAGAAAAAGAAAAATTCTTATCAATTAATTGATTATTTTTCAGTAAACGGGCCATTCCGATTCAATAAAGTCTTTTAGAAGAAAATCTATAGAAAATAAAATGTCTTGTGTGTGGGAGTGTATGAATGCAATTCACTCAGAGATGCTCGTAGAAATAAATATCCATCAGAATCGCAGATGATAAGAATTGTGAAATGTTTTGATTTGCTATCTGATGCGTCACCTCTGGGAGGGGGGGGGATGAGAATGAGATGCTTCCAGCATGGTGATTGTATCCACCACCCTGGAGGGTACACTAAAAGGTGGAAGTACGCTGCTCCCATCGATGGCGGGATGTAATTCCTATGGGCAGGGTTTCACCATGACCAGTGAGCCCTTAGAACTCCATCACAGTTTCCGCCTGTGTTTCTATTGCTGCTCTCCGGTCATTAAATTTTATGGTTTATTTAATGTGCTTACGTATGTCTTGGTGTGCCTGGTATGACTTACTACTTGTTGTTAAAAGAAGTTGTAAAACTTCCCTCCCTTTCTCAGACACACATATTCGAACATTGTTACATCTGACCAGTGGTGAGAGGATTGTTTCCTTTGTGACTGCCTTTGGGAAGTCTTCCCCTTTAGTGTCACCATCTGGACGTGAATAGAGTCTAGATAATAGACCATCCATCGGTTATGGCCCTATGGAGAAGGAAACCGTGTTAAAACCGCAGTTGTAAATATTTCTCCTATTGGACCACACGAACTTGAATAAGGTTCTGATAATAAACCACACATGTGTTTTATGTCCCTCTGAATAAAGAAGTACCAAAACCTCCAGATTTAAATATTTCCAGATTTAATATTATTGTATAACAAACATTCCCATGGTCAACTGATCACCACTGGGAATATTTCTGAAGAGTTATTGGATGATCGGCATCTCCAATGCACCAATGCGAACATGAGAGGCGGAGTTTGGCCGATGTTAAAATGGAAGGTTTTGGAAGGACTAGACAACGAGACCAGCTTATCCAACTAGAGACTGAACGAGACGAGAGGATTTGAAGAGCTGCGAGCTGTGAGCTGAAGAGCTGAACAGCTGAAGAGATACAACGTGATCTCGAGTTTCTTGATTAAAGATCTGCCGGAGGTAAATCCGTAGATCTCTTGAGCTACCCGCAGAAGCCGGATACGCTAACAGCCTGTTAGTTTCTTTGTATTAGTCGTAGAACTGTTATCCCAGATGTAAATATTTCCCAGCATATTAACATAAATGAGAATTTGTTGTTTTGTTATTGTATAAAGCTGTAAATAAAGCATTTGTGTCTAAACTCTACCCGTTTGTTTGATCGACAGGATCAAGTCTTTACTTAAGGTTATTTACGATAGAATCATTTTGTTCAAATATTCCATGAACTCAAAATGTCTATATTTATCTAAATAGTCTATGCAAAATTTGTGAAAATTTCTAGTAAATCAATGTTGTGTAGATCCTGAATCTCGTTCAGTATCTCAAATTCGCAGATTTCTGTGTAGAATTTCTGCATCATAATTGAATAAACTTTTTACGATCAAAATATTTATTCATGATTTAAATTCTTCGGTTTGATGCAGTGTTATGGGAGTCTTGATTGTAATTGTTTGCATAAGCAACTGTATAAAATTTAAATTTCTGGCCTACAAGAAATTCTAAAATTTCTCGGTAAAATTCTGAAATTTTTTCTTAAGTCTGTACATGTATGAAGAGAAATAAGGGATGAAACAGCCAAGGCAATTTCAGAGGTGAAAAAACCCAAAAAGGATATTTTCGCTAAGAATAAAAAACATAGAAGTAATTAGTTTCATGCTAGCTGTTCACGCGTAGTCATGATAGAAATCGCTTCCTCAATAAAAATTGATTACGTAACACATATTAAATCCTAACAGATTGTTCTTTTGACTGAAAAGACGCATCCACTTACAACTTCTGTCAACAAGAAATTGATAACCTAGTTCTGAAACTGCTTAGAGGTATTCATGGCACGTTTTTAGCCTAAAATTCTGTCAATAACCACCTTTTCATGCATTGCCACTCATACAACAACCAGCCGACTTTCTGGCACAGAGGTAGTGCGTCTACCTCGTGTTCTGGGAGTCCCGGGTTCGGGCATGGTTGTTCTTCTGTGTGCTATCTGTGAGATGTTCCTCCCGTGTAAATGTGGTGAGTGAGTAGCTAAGTCCAACTACGTCGTGAGACGCTCCTTTCGGCTTAAATATACTGCTGTATCAGAGGGGGGTTGTCCATAGGCAAGTACCATAAGTAACAACAACACAAACAACCACAATCTTTACCAATTAGAATAATACCTCTATAGTCAAAACCTCAATTTCCTCTTGAATAAAAGGCGAATACGCCGTTGAGACATAGCACAAATTTAATAAACTAACACAGATTAAATCATCTATATTTTTAGATTCATTTTTTTCTTTGCTGCAAGATTTACATCCTTAAACTCGTGCAATACAATAATCAATTACAATAATCAATAATCTTCATTTTTTACAAGATTTTATACTTAATTGAGAAATTTATGCTCATAACAATTAATAAGAAAAATCCTAAATATTTATTAACTAAAAAAGTAGGAAAAAACAGGCACTAGGGTAACACAGGCAAACACAGGAAACACAGGCAAATAACACTACAAAAGTTAGACGAATTTTATTAATTTGGAGGAAAAGAAATTTTGGATTTGAAGGTAAAATAAAAACACTTGCCATCATTCATGAATAGAGATTTCAACTTAATCCAAAATAAATACAAATTATTGCCTCCATAATATTGTACAAATACTTAAAAAAGAGTATTAGTTTAAAAAATGACGTCAGGGCTGTTTTATTTTTTAAAACAAATAAAAACAAAATTTAAATTTTATCAAATAGAAGGTAATTAAAACCATGATTATTATAAAAAAAACCATCATTATTATTTTGGGTAAAAAATTATAAATGGAAAAAGCCCAAATAAAACTCATTTGTAATCAAGTTAAAATTTTCCTACGTTTTCCTAGATAAATTTCATATACCTTTTTGTTAACATAAGAGAATTTCATTTGCAAAAACAATTATTAATATGACTGCTTTATATGCTTCAATTTTTCAATTTATACCGATTTTATCAGAAGATCTATACTGAGAATTTGAATATTGTGTATTACAGATAAGAGATTTCAGATTTAATTAGTTGAATGACCAAAACGTAATTATAATGATTTAAAATTTTCATTACATTCTGATATGATTCGATGATATTTTATTCCAATTTATTGATTAGTATTTAGTAAAAATAAAGATATATTTTTAAAATTTTTATTTATTTATTTATTGTTACTTTAATATCATTCCAATGTAGAAATTCTTTCTTGGATCATATTTTCAAAATTCATTATAACATAATTTGTTCCAAGAAATATATTTTAATATGCTTTCAATCAATTATTTTCATTAATTTATGAAATAAATGATAAATTGGCACAATTAAACATTAAAAATTACAACACACAGATATAAAATTTGTGCTCTTTTTTTGTAGATGTGGAATTGACTGAAAACGAAACTTTTTTTTTTGAAAATAAACCTTTTATTACTATCTAATAAGTGTATCCATAAAATGCATTTACCCCTATCCATAAATATTTGTTGCAATAATAGGTTGAACAATGTCTGGTGCTTCTAATTCCGCAAGCCAGACAGCACCTTATGACGTCACGTCACTGCCTTAACCACTAATCATTAGTTTGTAGACCGATAACTATACATTAATCACTAATGTGACAATACAGAGCTGCCGAATGGGAATTATATTCCGCTTTTAAGACAGGTAGGAACGCTAAATTAGCGCTCCAATATCTCGCTGAGGTTGTGCCCACTGAAATTTACTTCATCATTGAGTGTTGCCATTAAATTAGAAATACTTGTTTAAAAATAAACCTCTCTTCTTTTATTTTGTTTGTAATTTAACAACTTATTAATTATTGTAATTATTGTTGGATATACTTTTTATCATGGTAATTCTTTTAGATTTACAAAAAAGACTCTTTTTAAAAATGTTTTATCAGTTCGAAACCATGTACTTTACGCTATTCTTGATGAACTTTGAAACTGAAAAGAATATTAAAATCACTAATTGTTTGAATTTTTTGTGGGATACTTTGGATTTTTATCATGTCAGAACGTGATGTTGTTTTTGGGATGAGGTTTTTGGCATCAGCAAAAATTCGTAGGTGAAAAATAAAATGTTTATTACCTGCAAGAGGATTTCAAAAAAATCACCTTTTAATAACGTGATGCCATCCCATTTACAAAAGCTCCGATTTAAAAAAATAAGTTAATGACTACAGCCAATAAAACCTAGAAAAATGTCATTTTTTATCCCGTGACTTTATGAAATGAAATAAATAGGAAATTGTATTTTTTTAAACAATCAATATACAAAGTTTTTTGAGTCGTTTGCAATACCAAAGTGACTCATTCAATGAAACGATTAAATTTAATAAAGATATAATTTAATTTGCACGAGCACGTGGTGCTTGGCCGTTGAAGAAATGATGTTCCGACATGATACAATGAAATACGCATAGCAAGTTTCATTTTAATCTTTTATTTATTACTAAGATTGAAAAAAAAGAGTCTTGGTGGAATGCAGATTATTAGGATCCTTGCAGGAAGCAATAGGACGCAGGTTTTCAGGAACATGTTTTTTAATAACCACTCTCATACACTGAACAAAAACAAGACATTACAAGACAAGACATTCACATGTGCAACTTAACAGAACAATATCGTTTCATTCTACTCACAACCATAATGAACTATGAGATGCGAACTTAATCACGCATCGCCATCTAGTATTCAAAAAAGAAGTTACGCGTAATAATGTAACTTCTGCAAGTTTATATAAAAACAAGTTTCTGAAACATCTTGACATTGATGTTTCTTTTAATGTTTCTATCAAAAGTTCTAATGAATAAAAGTCCAGAATCTAATGAAATAAAAAAAATTGAAACTTTAAATCCATAATCAGCCAAAATAAAATCTCATTTGTTAGCTTTTTTTTTGTTATATTAAAATGTTTTCATAATGTGAGATGTTGTATTGGTTTGAGCTTTTAGAAGCCACAAAATGAATGGGCATAAAATTGATAATCTATCGCTTTGGGGATCTCAATTTTCGGCTGTAAGGGTTATCAGATAAAGGTAAGTAGGATTGTCACATTTGGCGGTTTATCACCAACAAGATGTTACGCTTTTACACGAATATCCATCATATACCCGATTCTCGATATATCAATGCATGTGTATTCTGCATTGATCACGTATGCATGCGTGTTTCAAACCAGTTTAAATTGGCTAGTTACTTATTAATTAAGACAAGCATTTCCTTAATAATAAAAATAATGTTAACATAAAATAGCAAATTCCAATTGTTAATTTAATTATGTTTTCTTTAATGCAAATTTCATAGCTTCAAACACTTATTTTGAAGGAAGTAACGGTGGTTTCCACACGCTTAAAATCGTTTTTTAACTGTGTAACTACTGTCATAAATAATACAAAAAAAACTATAAACTATGTAACTAGTGATAAAAAATGAGTTGTAACACAAAGGTATTTGTAAAAAAAAAAAAAAATCTCCAAACTTTAATGTTTTTTTTTTTTTCAGAATCTTTTTGTTGAACGGTAATTAAGGTTAAACCCTCGAAAAAATTCCTTTTTAATTTTCAGATTTTTATTCTTACTATCGTTTTTTATGAGTTTCTGACTGCTATTGTTGTTGCCATTGACACATTTTTTAATAAGCGAAATATTGCAAAAATAAACGCAGATGATAATTTTTGAACTTAAATTTCATTTTGATAATATATTCTTCTTTTTTTTAATTATCTTAGCTTAATAAAACAAAAAAAATTCATGTTTCACGAGTATTTATTTGATCGACTCTATTTTTTTACGAAACTGTTGAATCAGCAAGCTAAGATGTAGCAAGGATAAGATGTAGCAAGCTAAGATGTAGCAAGGAAAAACTAGCATAAGGCAAATATTTGTTTTAGACTACTTCAAATTTTAAGGTAAATTGAATTTTATTCAATTAATTTGATTGAAGTAATAATATAATTCATTACTGGAATAATTCTAAAAATAGAAAAGTTAATTTCTATTTTTAGAATTAATTTTAAATAAGATTTGAGATCATTTCAAATGAACCCTAATTAGATCTTGAAATGTCATAAATCGCAAATACTATTAAAAAATGAATGAATTGATAGCAATAATGCAGTAACATTATTGCTATCAATTTTTTTTGTATATTTGTAATTTATTGGAATTAAAACTCAATGAAAAAATAAAATATTCTTAACTGCTGGAAATTTAATCTGCATTATTATATAATGAATTTTAAGCAAATATCAAGAAGATAGTGCCATTTTTTTCAAACTATATACTGTAAGTACTCTTCAATGAACAATTATAAAAACTTTGTCAACGAGGTCAAATTTTACTTTATACCAGTTCTAGAATAAGAGATCTTAGATTATTTCTGTTTTCCTTAGGATTGCGATTGCAAATAGAGATTATCTTACTACATAAAGCAATAAAATATTCGGTTTTATAAGCCTCATGTGAAATAAAGCATCGTTTAACAACTAGTGACTTTAACTCTCCTTCCTAAAATCATTGAACTCAAATACCTTAGTTTAATTTAATTTTGATACATTAACTTTCCGTTTCAAAGAAACAATAAGGCTATTTGGGGAAGAACCCCGTAATTTTTAACCGCAGTTAGATGACGAGTACGATATCTGAGCTGGCTCTCCCCTCTCCACACGCGCCACACAAGCGGGAAGTCATTTGTCACAGAAGCATTTAACATTGAAACATTGCCCCTTACATGATGGCTCTCTGTTGAAATTGGGTTTCGTACTTGAAACCCTACAGCTCACGAGCTGAGGCCTTATTAGCACGCCACCTCGACTCAATCAGAAATTTCAGATATGCACTATAACACCCTATTTTTTCTTTCATATCAATGAAAAAAAGCCTTACTCTCCTCGTGATGACAGATAAAAATAATTAGAAGTTTTCTTATTTGATGACTGCTTAGAAAAAACTAGTTAATAAATCTTTGAGAGTTTTCAGAAAGCGTCCGTGTTTTGGAATTAGACGAGCAAATCTGGCGAAGAAAGTAAAATCAAGCACAATTGACCAAAGGGGGGAAAGTTTCGCAGAAATATTTAACCTTCCGTAGCACATGTTTTAAAATCATTGAAAAGCCATATAATGCATTTCAGTATTGATAAAATTAAAGGGGTATGGTATATTTTATGGATTTCTTAGAGCGCCGTATCCAACATTAGACTTCAGATGAAAAATTAGCTGCATATCTTAAGAAGCTTTCCGAATCTTCAATAAATGCGCTGATTGAATGAATTTGCTGAATTCTTAGCTCGGATTTGGCACGTACAACCAAAGTTAGAGGAATCACCACTGGCGCCATTTATTCATAGCTACGTAAAGAAAACAACAATTAAACCAAAATGTGTCCAAAATCAAGGTACATACTTTTTATTCTAACACCAGGGCACTTTACACGACAGATATTCAAACTATGCCATCAATCCCACATAAAAGGTTTTTGATAAACATTTGCTATTAGTAAGCTGTCATATTATACACATTGATTCCTGTGAAAATATATATTTAGATCTCAAAACTATTTTAAACTACCTACTCCACCATCTTTTGTATTTTATATAAAATCAACCATTTCACCAGTCTGGACAGCTGGTATCATGACACAGAGGTAGCTCACCTTCCTTATATCCTGGAAATCCCGATTTCTAATCCCGGTTAGGGCAAGGTTGTTTTTCTGTTCACCATCTGTAATATGCGTAAATGTGTACCCCTGTGAAAAGGGGCTGTGCAAGTGAATGTCATGAGTGGTTAATAAGTCGCACTCTTGGCCCTAGTTGGCACTACTTTAAAAACAAGAGACGCTAATTCGGCTTAAAATCGCCGACGGCCGTCATCACGCTTGCCAGTACCAAATGCCATTAATAACAAAACAACTTTTTGCAAATTTTTATTCACATCTTCTCATTTATGTTCTGACCATTTCTGACAAGTAGTTTTGACCAAAATCTATTATACTATAATATAAAAGGGGAAAGGTCAATGAATTTAAGTAAAAGTTTTTGGAATTTTCTGGCAGCCATATTTAGGGAATCATTGAATTCCAATGGTTAATTCCTTTTCAACTTACGGTATTCCACTACTTTATATCACTCATAAATTGTAACTTCTTTTCCATTCGGCTTCTCCTCAATCCCATAAATGTAGATATTAGTTCAATGAGGTTCTTCCAAAATCGAAAGGTAAAATTTAAGTCGATAACTCAAGTCGAATTCCAAGTCGACTTGAGAAGAGAAAAGTGAATTTGGGACCTAGAAAATGGAGAACGTCCATTATTTCGCACCATTAGAATGGATGTGGATTGTATATAATGTCCCGAATATAAATGTGAAATGTGTTTTAAGGGTGGAATGCTAAATTTTCAGAATTTGCTAAATACGTTGGTGCAGTTAGGATTGTATTTTGAAAAATTTTCATCCAGTGATATTAAAATATCAAGGTGAATATGTTGTCTATCTCTTAATTAATGTTGTTGTTTGTCTCCTGTTCTGCTTTAGAGCGGAAGGAAGAGTGCAGTAGCTTCTGTTGGTATAGAACCTTGAGCACCCGAGGGCAGAAGTTTGACTTCTAGTTCGCACAATAACCCTTTTACGAGGAGGACTTCATTCAGTGATCCACAGATCGTAATTTTGATCTGGTACAGAGAAGTATAACCTCTGACAGAGTACCCCCAGTGGTATTACTCTCGTTCATGGAGGACTTTCTGATTACTTCAGATTTAACAAGCGTGAATCACCTCACAAACGAAGAGTCTGCAGCTGGTGGGCTCTAGCTCTAAGCCTAAGGGATGCGAATCTATATATTAAGTAATTAAAATATAATTTAATAGAAAATAAAAATTAAGAAATATACCACAGGAAATGTGAGGATTTTACTAATGCAACTTACCACTGAAAAGGTCTTGAAAGAAAAAAAATTTAAAAAAATCATAGCAGTTGCAATCTGATAAAGAAATTTGATTTAGCAAACGACTTATTTGCTCTAAAGATAAAGCTTTGTACATTTACAGATTTACATATTTCTTTAACTGAGCAGAAATTAATATTAAATTTCCTGAATACCCATTATTAAATTTTCCGGGATACTTTTCATCGATATTTGTTTTCATTTTTACGAATATCTTAAGGTTTCTATTGCCATTAAGAACTAAACATGCATTTCTGTTTACCAAACAGAATATTCAAAAGACGCTTATTTTGATGTTGGAAAATAATTTATTTCAAAACGAATGACACAATTTCTAGTATTTTTTTAATGAGCTTAAATTGCGTTAGAGTTTTTATTTTTCTATTTTCTTTTTCAATCGGTGTGGAAAATAGTAAAACAAGCTATAATAATAAATAGATAAATAGTAGGTGATAAATAGATAATAGTAGGTGATAGGTGATAAATAGTAATTCCTGTGTTAAATATGAGTAAGATAAATAGAATAAATTGAAAAAAATAGTTTAAAAATATCAAAAGAAATACAATTTATTTTATTACAAATTTGAAGAAAATTCGATTTATTTTTACATTAATGATATTCTAAATTTTTGAGCATTTAACGCTTTAAATATTTATTTCGTTTTTAATTTAAACCAAAATAACCAAATAAATAAATTAATTAAACCAAAATAATATTACAAATTTATCGTTAAATGTTTAGAGCATTTATGTTAGCGATAATATCACCATTTTTATTTTATAACGTTATGAAAAAAAACATTCATACAATGAATGATAATTTATTACATCTAATATTTTCTTCATATTATAAATGATTCAGTTTTGTTTAAAACAATAAAGACACAATTAAAGTAAATGATTTTTAAATTCTGGTTTATTTTAGTTTATTTATATTAAAGTCCCATTATAAAGTGACACAAGGGCTATTTTGTTATGGGTCTATTAGTCTATCTGAATTAGTAATAGTTTGTAGTTTTGAACCGTGGTCAGATGATGAGGACATCTGAGCAGCATCCCTCTCTTCAAATTGGGTTTTAACGTTCACCAGGCCCGTTTACACGACAGTTATTTGATGGAATCGGGTCAGGAACATGAATCGCTGCGTCTCACAAGCCGGGGCATTACAGCACACCACTGCCATTTCAAGTGATGGTAATATGGACACAGTACATTTTAAGCAATTAATAAAAATATTTTTAAGAAAAATTAAGTTCCTTGTTAACTTTTTAACATTAAAAGGCCTTATTTTCCCCGAGTTTTTCGGTACCAATCTGTAAATTGATATTATAATTTGGGCATCAGAAGCGAAATATTTGTTGTTTATATCTCATTTTTATGTAAATTCAAGATTATCAAACTCATTAAAAAATACTTCTGAATCGTTATTCTGAAATAGAATTAGTTTTCTATCAGATCATGTGTAAAGTCCATTATAGGTTTTAACTGAAAATTCGAGTTTTTATTGTACAGTGACACTCTGGATTACATTTTGGGTTTTTATTCTGCAGGGACACTGTAGATTAAAATTACAACTTTTTTTCTACAGTGATATTGTGGATTAACGGGGAATTGGAATTTTACTCTACAGAGACATTGGGGATTAAAATTTGGATTTTTATTCTACAGAGATATTGCGGATTCTCACTAATTATCACATTTCATAGAATTTGTTTCTCCCTTTTTTATAAAAAAGAACATTACGATATTTTCTTAACTCGCATTTTGTTTGAATGTTAGGACGATATACTTTCAAAAGATTATTTATCACAAATGAAAAATGTTAATTAAAGATTTCATTACTATTAGGAGCTTTCCTCCCACTAATGCCTCTATATCCATGAGCTATATATGAGAACTTCTATTCTTTTCTTTGAGCTAAATGCCATTTTAAGATGAAATAATCATCTGTTTGAGACCAAAAAATGTTTAACCTCAAATGTTAAACCAAAAAAAATGTTTTTGGACTTGATCTAAATTAACCTTTTTTTCTTAGTGAACTGGAGCAAAAAAATTGATAGAAGGCATGTATTTTTAATTATTGTACAGAGGCTCAAATTTTTAAGATCTGAGGCATGAAGGTCAAGGACCAAGCCAGCGACGCTAAGGCTTGTAGACGTGTAACATAACCATAAGATAAAAGTGACAACTCAGTTGGATGGATGTTATCTGGCGTATGAATCAAGAGCCAGAATACTCCCCTACCGGTGAGTCGGCAGAGAAACGAATGATTTTGTTTTGTTATGGCGAGCATGCGAGAAATGTTGCATCAAGTGGATTTGACGACTTTTGTTGCGTGTATATGGCGCCCCAACAGATGTCAGAAGTTGCGTGGTCTAGGTCATTAATGTGGCAATTGAAGGTCAAGGACCGAATCCACAGCTCTAGGGCTTCTAGCCAAATGACATAACCATTAAACAAAAGTGACACTTCAGTTCGATGGATGTTATCTGGCCTATGAAGTTGGTGCCACAGATCTATATTCAGGAATCATCAAAAAGCACAAGAAACTTCTTTAACACTTTCGACATTAATCCGACCCACCCAGCCGCGAATCTATTTCAAACAGAGTGGGTGGAGCAATATATAAAGAAAGATATTACTAAAGATGTTCTTTCTTTTGAAAATAAACTGGTCACAAAATGACCCATTCGTACCAAACTAGGTAGGCTTGTATATATTGCGACAGGTTAAAATGTAACGCATTTTTCTTCAAATCTGATGTTTGTTACGGCATCAGAAGGTAGGGTTTGAAGAAGCAGAAAATTTTCATCAAATAATTAGTGGTTTCAGGCCAAATACTTGTGAAAATATATTTAAACCTTCAACGAGTTAAACCTTCTTTTATTGATCAGTATTCCCGCGTTTATTAATCGTAAATAAAATTATGAAAAGATTTTTTTTGCATTTGCTATCAGATCACAGCTTAAATGTTTGAAATCAATACATAATACTCTACGAACAGCACGAAGAAAGGTTATATTTAGTTGTATTTACTGCAAAGATGATGGAAAAAGGCGTTAGAACATCTAGTTAGAGGTTTCATGGTTATAGAGGATAAATGAGAACATTACTAAATCACAAATCCACTTTAAAATTCCCGGTTATTCCGTCATGAAAGCGTTTTGCATCTAGTTGACCAATCACATTTCGTCTTGCTAGTTTACTTGAGAATTTTCGATAAAAAATTGGCTTTGAATTGGTAATAATCTATTACAAAATTACTATGGCCCATGGTATTCACAAATTTGGTTTAAAAAACATCTCTGAAAATATGTGTTGTTAGAAAAGAAATTTTAAGATGCTATTTTAAATACTTTTCCTTCCTATATTTCATATTAAATTAAACACTTTTTTTAAATATCGTTAAACGTGGACCTGGGGTGGTGGAAAGATCTGGGATTTGGAACCCAATTCCACCGAAGAATCATCGTGTAACCGGGTTTGGGGCACATTAAAACAGTCCAGGCTAAACCTCCTCCCCCTGGTGTGATGTAGTGTGGAGAGGGGAGTGACAGGTCAGGTGTCACCCTCGTCATCTGATTGCGGCCCCAAAAGACCCTGGTGTTCTTTAAAACGTGACGTTAATACAAGTAAACTAAACTAAACTAAAATCAGTTTCCAATCAATGTCAAAATTTTCCGTCAACTCGACCCCTTTTCAACCTTGACATTCCATTACTTTATATCATGCATAAATTATGGTACACCCTCGCTTCTACCTCCCTTCCTTCCAATCGTCGAAATTCCTCGGAGTCGGAAGGAATGAAATATATATTTCCATCCATAAACATTCTGCCGATTAACAAATCGATCCGAGGCAAGTGAGGACATGAAAGATGCATCTGGAATATTTGAAACTGAGGACGTGCATCACTCCATATCAACTGAAAGGTCGAGGACCGTCTGGAAGAATTGGAATTCCTCTGAAAAGGATTGATAATGAAAGGAAAATTGCGTGGATGAACTTATATTGCTTTTAAATTCTGGATTAAAGGTATTCAAGAATTAACTGTTCATAATATTTCAACATCGTGTGAAGCAATGTGTGCTTTATCAAAGGTTGAGAAAGAGAAACTCGAAATTTAAAGTTAGTTAAATGAAATCTGTATACCAAATTAATGTATATATGCTGATTTAATGTATATATTATATGTAAATTATGCTGATGTAATGTATATATCATATGTAAATTATGGTGATATAATGTATATATATGTAAATTATGGTGATGTAATGTATATATTATATGTAAACTATGGTGATATAATGTATATAATATATGTAAACTATGGTAATGTAATGTACATATTATATGTAAATTATTCTGATGTAATGTATATATTATGTGTAAATTATGCTGGTGTAATGTATATATTATATGTAAATTATGCTGATGTAATATATATATGTAAATTATGGTGATGTAATGTATATATTATATGTAAAACATGGTGATGTAATGTACATATGTGTAAAATATTCTGATGTAATGTACATATTATATGTAAATTATGCTGATATAATGTATACATTATATGTAAATTATGCTGATGTAATTTATTAATCATTAAATGTCATCCACTAAGGTTTTGAATCTTCATAAAATGAGCTGCATTGACAAAAAATGACGAGCATTGATAAAGTTCTACAATAGAGTTGGTCTTAGAAATTTTCAAGAAAACGATTTTCTCACGTTTCGGCCGATTTTATTTTAAAGATCTAAGACTTTCTACTTTTGAGCTGTTATAAAACAGGTTTGGAAAGAACGAATTTTTACGTTCCAACCGGTTAAAGGGTTAATTTACATTACTTATAATAGTTTACTTAATTTCTAACATGAAATTGAAAGAGTGAAGACTCATTTCTTTTTAGAATAATATTTATGTAAAATTATATATGTATTTCAATAAAATAAATTATGATATAAGAAATATTTCTTATTATTAGATATAGAATATTTCCATAAATATGTGAAATAATCATAGAAAATATCATTCTAGATACATATAACATGTAATATTTACGGTTATAAAAAGTAAAATTCATAGAATAGTCACCCATCCTACCATCAATAATATTACTCTAATAACTACAATTAAAATGTACATAATGTTTAGTTTTACAAGCATAGCTTTTTAAATCGCCATTTATTGCATTAAATTTTCTGTTATTACCATTAAGCTTTTAATAGGAAAGAAAATTAGTTTTAGAAAAGGAAAGGTTGAGTGTTTAACAATATCTCTCAGTAACACCACGTGGTCTCTAATTGCCTGTCCCCTGCAGGGTTGAGCTCATCGCAAAAGAGTAAAACAATCCTTTTGTTCAAGCACTGACACTTTTAAGAATAAACCTATTATTCAAACGTGACGCTTGAAGTAAATATAGCATTGTGTACGCTGACTATATGAGGGTTAATTACGGGTCATATATTTACCCTTGTCGTGTAATATAATTACTTCAATATAAAACTTAAATAAATATCTATGAAAACTAATTTCAGTTATGTCTATGAAAGCTAATTTAAGTCATGTCTATGAAAACTAATTTAAATAAATGTCTATGACTCCTTTAAATAAGTTTCTATGAAAACTAATTTAAATTAATGCTTATAAAAACTAATTTAAAATGAACAATAATGAAAAATAATTTTAAAAGAAAGAGTCTAGAGTAATAGATGATATTTCTATATAGACTATAAAATGTAATCAATCGTTTCTAGGTGTAAAACTTAGATTTTTAAAATCAATTAACTAATATCCTAATTAAAAATACTATTTACATAAATAAAGATATTTTTTGTAACAGCAACTTTATACTTTGGTTCATTTGCATTGATGCTTCGTTAAATAACAACAATTAAATTATTTTTAAATTCTTTATTAAATTTAAAGCAAAATCTTATTTAATACTTTTTAGTCTTGGTATTTTATGAATATATGAATGATTTTTCTATTACTATTAATAAAATTAAATACATATTTTTATTTAAAATAAAATATGTTATCCGAGAACATAAAGACATTTTTTAGTTATTAGTTTTATTCTATATGGATTCTAATAATCTGAACATTATGCTCACCAAAGTTGTTATGTTCATGGAATTCTGAAATTGATCAGATTATATTCATAGCTTTCAGATTTGAAATCATTTTGAAGAGAATAACAAATTTAACAGAAAACGAGTTGCACCAATTAGAGATATTATCTGTATTATGGAGCTGAAATAAGGCAGAATTGGATTGTATTTATGTAATGTGGTACTGCTACACACCTAGTGGTTGTCAATGCATAAGCTTAATTTAAGGTAATTAAAATTATGCTGAAAATACTCGCTAATTTGTTGCTAAGTTTCTAGAGAATGGATCGAAACGAAATGTCATGCATTGATTATTTAGAGCATTGCATTGATTTTTTTCGTTAGAAAAAAAAATTTTTTTTTTCAAATTTAGGCAATGTGTGGGGCTGAAACTAAAAAAGAAACCCTCAGTTCAAAAATAAAGGATCGGAGATTGCTTTATTTATTTAATACTTGAGTGGTCTATTTGCATATCTTATTCGTCAACAATATACTACAAGTTAGTCACTGCGTTACCAAAGGCCAAATACAACTTTTCAGTAAGAATGAAGGACATGTTTTCAATAATGCTGGCACTGAAGTTCAATTCATTAGTTATAAGTTCCTTGTAAACTGGATCTTTGAGATATACCGCAAATGCAAGAGTGGGTCGTATCTTCAGCCGGTCTTGGCGACATGATTTCTTCATTTACTTCAGCAAGGTCGTAATTCTGGTGGCTGATGATGTGTTCGGCATAAATGTCACGCGACCAGTGGATAGTATAGGAGACACAGAGTTTCCTGAACAAGTTCAGGTACAACCTGCGGCATAGGATTTTCATAAGACGGTCATTATTCGGATCCCAAGAGTCCAGAGAGCCGATGACAAATGGCAAGATCTCGACCATCCAGGTTTGATTGAGGATGTTGACCAGTGTAGCATTTTTGTCTATCTTGGCTTGCCTGGATTTTTTCATCCCTTATCTTTTGTTGTCGAATATTTAGCGTTCGTTATAGCCAGGCTAGTGAAAAATTACATGAATGATATGTTCATCAGAGAACTGAAATTGAATCAGGTCCTTTACAAGCCTAACCCTTTAAGCAATCGAATCAACTTGTGCTAGTACTTGGTGAACAAGCAATCATCTTGTTTTAAGACCTTGGGCAAATGATCATCCAGGAATCTCTGTGTAACGATCACCGATTACGATACATCTAACTAACCCATTCACTGTGACTTCTCAGGAAGTACAAGATAGTCATAATTAAACTGACAGCACACACAGTGTTTTGTAGCGCTATCTATTTCTGAGAATGACGCCACATTTTGTAGGAAGATTAAACAACGCGGGGGACAAAGGATTCCACGAAAAAAAAATCAGTTTCAAAAGTTACCGCTAGAGGAATATGTAGTGCTGTGTAATAGAAAGTAGAGTGTTAAAAAGTGTAAATAAATATGGAAATAAAATTACATTTTTTTGTTTTGCACATTTTCTGATTTAGTTCAAGTACAATATGGCAACACTTTTAAAAAAAGCGAAAAATTTACATAGACACCGATAAAATCTCTTTATCTGCAATTTCACTTACTGGTAACAGAGAACGCTGAGCAAAAGAAGAAGAAGTTCTTTATTCAAATTCTGACTATGGGGTTACCTTAAGTGCAAGTTCTATCAAGGACAACTGTCCAGGACCTGGCTAAGTTGAAGGATAACATTTTACGGCCTGTACGGGAGATTCTTGCAGACATGTTACTTTCTGCTGTTGTGAATACTGGGCACAGAATGCAACATGTGGTCCACAAACACGGCAGCCACATTGAACATGATTTGATTGTGCAAAATAAAAGGTAATCTTATTTCCTTATTGATTTGCGTTTGTTAACATTCAATTTTCTACTACACAGCACCATATATTCCCCTAGAGGTGACTTTTGGAACTTTTTCGCAGGATCCTTTGTCCCCCGTCTTGTTTAATCTTCCTACAAAATGTGGCGTCATTCTCGCAAATAGAAGGCGCTACAGAACACTGTGAGCACTGTCTCTATACCATGTTATGGTGTATAGAGAATATTGCGATTTACATTATCAAGATAAGGAGTAACCTCATATACGGCAATTCTATGAATTCTCGGCTCTTTCCTAGATCCTTCCTTAGATATAGAAGACGCAATGGAATATCTATCTAAGAATTTGCAGGTGTTTCAACTATTGCAGTTGCAATATTCAGAAAAATTATTGGCTGCAATGCATGTCATATTCCTGGTGTATCCAAAGAAAAGGTTTTTCAAAGGTAGTATTATGCATTCAATTGAATTTACGATCATTTATGTTTTTATTTTTTAGTTAAACAATTCACCAATAATTCAGTATAGTTTGTTCCTGAAACTCGTATTCTAATAAAAGAATTTATGACCAATCCACGCTTTTTCTAGATCAGCTGAAATTTCACTGCAGGAGAATGTTTACTTTGAATCATATATATCATTTTTATAACTATATTAATTAGTTATTATTAGATTATTTGCCAATTATTTTAAGTGGATGTAGCGTCTATTAGTTACCAAAATCTTTTTCCATCGCAAACATAGGCTCTATTTTCAGTTTGCGGCTGGAAGTTTCTGGTATTTTTTCAAAATTTGTATAATTGTTCAATATCCCCATATTTTCTGGTGTAAAAGAGTGTAAGTATTCATATTTCACTTCCGTCATCTACGGATATGGCTTCAAAGACCTTTACAGAATATCCATTCATGCTGCGTCAAAAATCATCAAATTGCATTGAATTTACTATACATCATTCATTTAAATTATAGTTTAATGATAACTACTACTACTTGGATATTTGATTCCTTGATTAAGATTTTATTCCAGTAGAAAAATTTATATGGATAACAAATTGCTACGATAGAAGTTACAGGGAATTTTTAAGAGCAATCAACTTTTATTCTGCTTCTTTAGGAAGAAGAAAACATTTGCTCATAATCTGAGGTGACATAAATTATAATTTTTAATTAGATAGATAGATAGATAGATAGATAGATAGATAGATAGATAGATAG